>VZSE01008770.1:677033-1058360 GCA_013398275.1 Promerops cafer
AAAAAAAAAATCTTGCCATAAAACACCTCTTTTACTGGCAGATACTGCCTTATTTTTTTCAGGAAGTTTTAAAACAAGGTCAGTATTTTCACATCCACACAACATAAAAATTTCTTCCCAGTTTTTTTCCCCTGGGCAGTGAGATTTTTTTTGCACATCATTCTGGCCAGCAGCAGCCAGGGGTATCAAAGTGAAGCCTTCCATGAAAAAGCACTAAAATATTTGTGCTGCAGCATGAAACTAACAGAAGTCTATATTATTTTCAGGAGACTTTCTCAGAACTAAGCATTTCACCTCAGTTAGGTGCCATTTTTCTCCTGTCGACCTCTGTGGAATGAAAATTACAGAGTCTGACAAAACCAAAGATTTGCTGGCTGACAGACACTAACTTCAGTTCAGCTTCTACTTCTAATTTCATTTTTCTTTCCTCATGTCCCTAGTCCCTTCCTCTGTGGCTTTAGCTCAAGTTATTTTTTCACTCCTTGGTCATTCCAAGGAATTCCAAGGTCAGAATGAGAGAGGATCTGCAATTGTACTTTTTTTTTTTCTTACTTATTGCTTGTCTGAAAAGATCAAGAGCAGGTGCCCATTTTCAAAACAAGAATGAAAATGATTTTATGGAGCTGTATGGCCAGAAAACCACAAGCTTTGTTGTGACACGTTCCATGATTTTTCTTAAAGCTCCCACCTCAGCCTGGTCACGCACTCAGCTGATGGAGAACTGGATCTCCAGTGAACAAAAGAATGCAATTTTAACTGCTCCATATAAAACTTCATTTCCTTTCTCCTAGTTGGACTTTAGCATTGCTTTTTGCTTTTGCAAATGTCTGTCAATTTAGACATCTAGACATGTTTAGAAACAATCCTGTTATGCTCTGAATTCCTCTGCCCTTTTGGACCTTCTCATACCTCTCTTTAGCCCATTTTCCATATTTTTCTCTCTTTTACTCCCAGTCTACACTACAACCCTCCTTTCCTCCCTGCAGTTTCCTCCTCTGCCCATTTTTGTCCCAAATAGCTCTCGTTGTGAGCATTTCCTCCTCCTCCTTCCCAGCACACCCTCCTTCATGCCACATTTGGAGGATTTGTGTAGGATGAGGCTCTGTCTACCTTCCTGCATGCTGGCAGAGAGTGGCCTTCTTTACAAGAGGCAGCTTTGCTTCTATTTTCATCACTGACAAAGTAACTTCAAAGATTTTGAGGCTTCCAATTATATCAGAGATGGCTGCTTTTTCAACCTTTCCGCTTGAAGTGCTGATTCACTCAAACTTTTGATTTTTTTTTTTTCCTTCATCATTCTGGCACTTCACTCTTGTTATATTTCTTACTCTTTTACTGATTCTTCTCTTCCATCTCCACTGAAGCATTGGGTAATCCTAGTTGAAAAGGTAAAATATCCAAAATTGTGGTCACCACAGAGCAGAGATCAGAGCCTGCCCCTCCTCTTCCCCTCACGAGGAAGTTGCAGACTGTGATGAGGTCTCCCCTCTCCAGGCTGAACAGACCAAGTGACCTTTGCAAAAGCATAGGTATTAATGTAAAAAGAAATTTACCATCAAAAGAAACATCTCCTGGTTTAATATATTCTGCCTGTGTGCTTTGTTACTGCAACAGCTTTTTCTTATCAACTGGGAACTCTTATTGTTACGAAAACTGGAAAAAATAAGAAGCAAATATTTTGCTTGAAAATGAGTTTCTGTGTGTGCACTCAAATCTAATCGATAACCTCTGGGATTAATTGCTGTAATTGCAAATGTGTGTTTTACAAGGAAAAGTCTTCACCTCTTGATAGTACATTCCTGTAGCCATACAAAGCTCTAAAAGAGAGAAAATTGTAGTCTAATAATTTTTTAAAAACATAAGGTTTTGAACTGCTTTTTTGGTTTGTTTGGATTTTTTTTTCAGCAGGCTAATGTAGATTAGAGAGAAACCAAAATGGAGTAGGAAATCCTCTCTAAGTACTAAAAGACAAGGGCATATTGCAATAATGTAAGGTCTTATTTTGTGATTACAGAATATAATTTTTTATTAGCATCGTTTCTGACTTTTTTCTCCCATAAGTGCTTTTAGTTGGATTAGTAAACCAGTGCTCTGATCCCATCTGCTGTTTTTATCTCTATTGTCATATATCCCACAGGCAGTTAAAGCATCCCTCTGACAGAAATATGACAAATTACATGTAGGCTTTTGAATGTAGCAGTCTGTAATTGGCTGCTAGCCAAAAATGTGCTTTAAATCTCATCAGTAGCTGGAATATCTTGATGATACCATTTCTTATTCTGCTTTATTTCTTCAAGTATTTCACATACAATTCAGCTCAATGCATCTTTGAAGAAAGATCATGACTTTTTTTTTTTTAATAGACCTCCTTTTGGAAATGCAGAATTCCTAAATCTTTAGCCCTTAAGCTCAGCACATACCTCACTTTCACACTAAGTGGAGCAAGTGTCCATGAGGAACATCCTTGACTTAAAAACAAAGTTAGCAGAATGTGTATTTTCACAGGGCTAATTAGTCCTTACACCTCCTTGCATTGAAGAGCTAGAAAGCAAAATTTTCCCTAAGTAGTAGAATGGTGATACAATTTGATATCAATATTATCACATGTACCATATGCATTAATGTTGATGATCGTAATAAGTAAATTCACTTTTCTGTCAATCTTACAAAGTCAAATTTTCGTTGTAGTAGAGAATATTAAGGCTACTTTTTCTAACAGTTTATCACAGACTGTCTTTTTCAGCCTGGGATAGTGGGAGGTGTCCCTGCCCATGGCAGAGGGGCTGGAACTGGATGATCTCTAAGGTCCCTTCCAACCCAGGACATTCTAAGATGATTCCATGAAGTTTTGTGAGGTGATCTTTCTGCTCTTTAAAGCTCTTTCAGATGTCCTGTTTCCTATTTTTGTCACATGCAGGCTGTCTGCTCAACTCATCTGCAGGAGAACGAGGAAAGGATTTTCCTCTTTCATGGAGCACATCCTGACATGAATTTATTTACCATCACATGATTCAGTAGCCTTCTGTATGACAGGCTTGCAAGCAAGTATTAGGTGTCCTCCCCAGGGTTTATAGTGTGCCCAAAGTTAGGAATGTCTTTGCTTTAGGGGTTAATAAAAAAATCATAAGGAAATTTTGCTGTTTGGAAAATTCCAGTCCCACAACCTGAGCGCTGTAATTTTTAGTTCTGTACTTAATGACAACACGACAGATTTTCCTGAAGTAGAACTTTGCAAGTCTGTCTACACTCTGGTGTATTTTGGAATTTTCAAATCTATGTTATAAATAATTTGGTTTAAGAGAAAATCAGCAATATTTAGTCAGTCCTAAAATGTAATATTAAATAGAGAACATATGAATAATGAATGCACCCTTTAGATTAAAAGCTCTTTTGTGTGTGTTACTAGTTAACAACAGATAACCCATGCAATATGAAGCACAAATCATGTTTTCCCTTAAGATTAATTAGCTTTGTAGCATATTAATCAAACAATTTGGGGAGCAAAATCAGAACGCATATTCCTGTGTGGTTCTCAGGCATCTCATTTATTTAATGAAGCCATTTGGATAATTAAGATCAGTACCAGTAATTTAGCTAAAGTGCAATCTTTAAAGATCATCTGACAATTTACTTGTGTTTGTCTCAGCTTTTTTTGTCTTGTTTTTCTCCCTGGTTATTTATATACATGACTTTGTAGTTTAAAAAACTACTCTACTGTAGCAATGAAAATATCCATTTATATTGATAAAACTATTCCAGATTGATTGTATTCAAGAAGGCCCCACAAAACATGTAGTTAAGAGAAGGTCCTATATGATATTTTGGAAAAACTGCCTTGTTTGTCTTCATTTTTGTCCCCAAAAATCCAGAATTTTTATCAGTGCTGTACTGCACTTAGGTGAGAACCTACCATCCTTTACACTTTTTTGTGTTGCGCATTTTTTGCATTGAAAAAAATCAAATGAAAATGATTCTGCAGTGATTTGAGTGAAATTATTTCCATTACTTGTGGGAATGAAGTTTTGTAAATTTGCTCTTTCCAACCAGAAGACTATGCCTGACTAATAGTAGATTTGAAAACTACGTGAAAATGTTCCGTGTGAATTGAACATTAAAATTAAATTGAATCGTGTGATTTCACTATTTGCTAAAATAAAATGCATGAACAGTCTAATAACTAATATCTTAGAAATGTTTGTACTAAGCATCTTTGACACTTCAATGAGATGATTGAAAAAGCCCCTGCTGTTTGAAGTATGGCACATTAATAAATTAGAGAGAATAAAACGTATTACAGTTCATATAACACACTATTCAGGCACACTCTGGTATTACATTGCTGCCTTCATCTTTCAAAATTAGGAAACAGACCTTGCAAGGTGCAAATTTGAGGCAATATATGCAAATCTGTTATTCTAGTTCAAAAATTCAGCAGCTATTCAAGCTAATGGATCCATAAAAACTCCATAAAAGTCCGTATTATCTTGAGGTTTCCTGCTGCAATTCTGACTATTTGAACAGAAGTGTTTTTAGTGGTCTGTTGTTAAATATGTTGTACCCAGCTGTTTGTTTGCCTTTCCAAGGTGGAGGAGTTTTTTGCACCGTTACAAAGAACAAAAGGAGATTGTGGAATACTTCAGGCAAATTGTCATGTTACATCAGAAGCTGATATTCCTAGATTTTGCACCTGTTAAATATCTGAATGTGCAATCTTTGCACCAATACTACTTAATAATTTAATTTAGTGCTAGGAGTGATGACACTCTGGGTAGAATTCTCTGGGACTTTTATTCATGGTAGTCACTTTTTCCCAAGCAGGAATAAGTGCTGGCAGGATCAGTGCTTTATATTTTAAGCCCAATATGACTCAGGTGGGCTATTGGGCAGCTCTGAGTGTTTGCAGAGTGATGTTTTCATGTTTTTCAGAGAAGGGAGCCAGTCACTCATACAGAGCTCACACATCAACCACTGCAAGCAAGAGGCAGACCCCCAAATTCAGCTAGGGACTGGGGATGTGCATTTGGCCTGTTAAATGAGGAAAAAAAAAGAGATATCAGGTTTGGCATTAGGGGTGGATGTTTGGGCTGCAAAGCATCAGTCACTGCAGAAGTGGTAAAGATGTAAGTGACAGCAATTCTCTGTCTCTCCATGTATGCTCAAGACAGGACAATCACACAACTGGGGTGTTATTACAGCTGCACCATTGATTTTAGGGAAAATATCATTACTTTCATTTAAAACCACTGTATTCACAAGTTCTAGCTCAGCAGGATAAAATAGGATCTCTGGAGTAATCTTTTCTCCTCTTTAATATAGCTCAACCAAGGTGTAACATGAGAGGCACAATTCACTTGCCTCACCTCCCAATTGCTTTTTCTGTCAGTGTGTATTGATTTGCATGCCTTGACACATAAAATTCAAGTTTTAAAACATTTTATTTGAGTATCTTATGCTTTTAAGGGATCACACTGATGTTCTTTAGGCAAAAGTAAAAATGCAAACAAGAACACTAGTAGCACTCTAGAATATTGTTTCACTTTATTTTATTCATTTGCAAATGTCATGCCCAGCATTGAGGGCAATTGTTTAATGAAGTTGTGATCTGTTTTTAATAGTGAGGCTGAAAGAGATAATTAAAAATGATGGAGTGTGGTGAGACAGGTGTTTCTAGGTTTTCTGTTTGAATCACAGAGGGAGCCTTGGCTCTCCAGAGAGAAGACTCAGAGAAGTTGCAGCACCAGTGTGCTGAGCTGTCTGAGAGGAGGAGGAGGGGTTGGGTGGCTCTCTTCCACTGCACAGAGAAGAAGCCTGTAAATTGATTACTTGTGAGCATCCTGAAGTGTTTCAGTGGTCCCTGCTGCTGTTTATATGTCTGAGTGTCTTTGAGAATATCTGGAACTTCAGTGCCATCCTGATACCTCTCAGATGAGACAGAAATTGCAACTATAGCAATTCCACTTTCATCAGAGTGTGAAACCTGGTTTATTTGTTAACCAAAGACAAGGATTTTTTTCAGATTTCCCTAGAAGGAAAGTCAATATCCTTCCTCAGTACTTAATCCATTTCATATTGGAAGCATTATATAAGGTTAGTTTTGCACAAATCACATTGTGGCTTTGGTAGGAAAGGTTTCATATGGTTACAGTGAGGGAAATAAATGCAAATATGAGTCCGTGATTTGCTGATGGCTATTAATTCCCCTGCCTTTCAGTAGCATAGCTGGAGAATTGGGTTAAGCTTCTGGGCATGAGCACAGCAGGTTTCTGTATTTATTCTGTATAATCTATTTTTTCCCTTTCTTTTTAATCTTTGTTTACTTGCCAGCCTTTCCTTTGTGGCCTCCTTTCTACTACTGCATGCTGAGTTCTGCTCTCTCATGTTGTTTACTGTAGCTTAGACATGAAAGGACAATGAAATGGACATTTTAATCAATTAACTGTAGCCTGATCAAAGATTCTTTCTTCTTTATTGCTGCTGTTGTTTAAAGTGTTCTTACTTACAACATCCGGTGGGGCTGTTGATTCATGCGGTGTGACAAAGTCACTGCCTTGCACAGAACAGTGAGCTGGGAGTCTAAAACTGCTTTTGATCAAGGCCTTGCTCCAGTCACGGGTGGTGTCAGAGCTCTGAGCAGCTCAGCTTTGCTCCTGGGCTCATGCTGGAGGCAGAAGGGGAGAGTTTGGGCACAGCAGGACATCCACTGAGCAGAGAGCACGGGGAGAGAGTCTGCATGGCCCACTGGCCCTTCGCTCAGCTCCTTTTGCCTCCCACGTTCTGTTCAATGCTTTGCTCTTACAAGAGGAAAGCAAACACCTTCAGTCTCAGTTCTTGTCAAGGGTATAAAGGAGGGTATTACTCACATGAAGTCATTATCACCTGTTTGTGAATATTCTGAGTTGGAAGGGACCCCACCAGGATTATCAAACCCACCTCTTAAGTGAGGCCATACAGGGATTGAATCCACAACCCTGGCACTATTAAAAACAGGCTCTAACCAACCCTGTCTCAGAATTGGAATTTTTAAGTGATGGGGCTTCTTTCAGTTTTTTCCTCTGCTTCCCTCAGCTGCCTTTTCAACCTTTGAGTATTATGCACAACAAAGTAAAGAAAAAGGTGCATCCTACAGCCCACCCAAACATTTGTGTGGGCAAATTTGATGGCTTTTAAAAAGAAAACATGACCTGAACATGCAGTATCAGTAATAACCACATGTTTCTTCTGACACTATCATTTTGAAGACAAACAAAATTCATTTTCAGATTTCTACATATGTGTAAATGCACACAAGTAAGAAATGTGTCTGTTGTGTTTCCTGCATGTTTTTTTTTCCAATCTATCTTCCCCAGTGGCAGTGGTTAATGAAAAAGATTATTTTATTAATCAAACACTCAAAACAATGCAGTTTGTTGCTGGCAGCCACTTGTTTGAAATAATCTTCTATGCATCATAACCTTCTATCTTTGTACTTAATTGCTTTTCCCTTTCCCTTCCTCTGGAGCACTCTCTGAAAAATCTCTCCTGACCTTTCGTGCTGCTTTTGCGTTTCATGTAATTTCAGTTAAGAAATGTTTAATTACTAAAATAATCACTTCTGCTTTTAATCTCTTTATGTTTTCCTGTCTAGCTCTTGTTACTCCACTGTAATTCCTGATGATCCCAACGTTGCCTGTGCTAAGGGGAGAAATGATCCCTGCCAGTTCTTAGGACTCCTTCATAGTCACAGCCTTTAGTCTAACAGGAGCTTCAATCAAGCCACCTACCAAGGAAAATTCCTCCTAGGTGAGAGAGGGTGTCAGGTTGGGGGTCACAGAGGTTTACACACAGGTCAGAAACAGGGGAATGGCCCCACTGGAAATATCAGTGAACACTTCACCTTGCTGCCATCGGGTGCACTGCGTAGGGAAGGGGTAAAACTGTAGGGAAAAGCAGTGCTGGGATTTAGAGCCAGCTGGTCCTGACTGCCATGCAGACACTGCCTCATCCACAGCCCTCCCTGGTGGGATGGGTAGGAGAACTGGGGGGGGGGGAAAGGGTACAACACATGGGTTGAGATAAGAACAGATTAATAATTGAAATAAAATAAAATAAAAGAAAATAACACCCATAATGATGATGATGATGAAAATGGAGACAAGAAAAAGAGAGAAGTTAACACCAATCAAAACAGATGATGCACAGAAGAATTGCTCACCACACCCTGACCAATGCCCTGCCCAGCCCCAAGCAGGGATTGTCCCTCCCAGGGGGAGGCTCCTCACAGCCTTTAGCAGAGAAGATCCATTTGTAGCTTCTCTGCTACAAAACTCATGGCAAAGCTGCCAGGGTTTAAGACAAACATAATTCATGGCCAGCTTTTTTTTACATTGAAACGAGCTTCATTTACAGATTTGGTATCTCTGCTAGTTCTTCCTCTCTTTTTTATTTTTTAAAGGAAATTTATTATTTTCCTTGTGAATTTATTGAGAACCTAATATATTATATTCAGCCAAGCACAGATTTTTAGCCCCTAGATAACTACATGATACAAAAGTGAAAAAGGAGCATTTTTACAGATGGGGTCTTGAAGAGTTCTCAAAACCTTCAAATTCCCAAACAGCAAACAGCTGCTGACCCACGGGGTTTTCACAGATGTATAGATGTCATCTTCACTTTTCTTTCTTTTTTCTTCCTTTTTCTTCTTTTTCTCTTTACTGAGTAAGCAAGTGACAGTCTGAGAGGACCCATCCAGAATAAACTCAGAAAGAAATAGGGGAAATTTGTTGCCACTCACTGTTTCTTTTTTTTTTTTTTTTTTTTTAACATCTCTTTCAATCTGAGCTGCCTCAGTTTTTCAAGAAGTCAGACTTCATGTATAATTTTACAAAGTTTTGTTTAACATCCTGCAATATCAATCCCTGACTCATCAGACAGAAGATATGGAAGAGCACTGCAAGGCTGCTGATCCTTCCTCTTTATGGCAATCTCTGGTCTAACCCAGTGTAGAGACCCTGTGGTGAATCTTTAAATGAGCTTTAGCTAGTTGCTCAGCTCTTGAGCACAACTACAGAGCAATGGAGCAGGGAATTTTGGGTCCTTCAGGGAAGATGGTTCTTTACACCTCTTGTCGAGGCTGTGGCTAAATGTGACAAATTAGTTCTCAGTTTTGCCATTCATGTACAGGTTTGCCTGACCACAGACAGAATATTTGAGAGAATTTTATTTAGGAACACCTGGGTTACAATGTCAATAGGCAGAATTGCTTGTACTGTATTATGCTTACCAAGGTTATCCTCTCACACACACAAAAGAATAAGGGTTTGGAATTAAAGTTTATTACAGAGCAAAATAAACTAGTTGCCCTTAGCAAGAAAAAAAAAAAAAAAGAAAAAAAAGAAGTCATAAGTCATGATCCCCTTGTGAAGTTATTAACTTCTGTAACTTAGTGTTGTAGAAATGCATTTTCACAGTGTGCAGTGCTACTGAGCATTTGCTGTATCTTTGTTTACCACAGGACTCCATTCTATTGGAGATCACATCTCAGGCAGTCTAGAAGTGATTATGGAGCAGCAGTACAGCAGCAGCCTGATGAGCAGCAGCATCACTGGTGTGGGGAGTGTTGATGATCTTGGCTGCACCCATTTCCCCATGGGAAGACTTGCCTACTTCTGAGTGCAGCCTTAATTAAAAAGGTGAGAGTTGAAAGTTACTGTCAGCAGATTAACAGAGAAAAAGTGCCAGGGAAGGGAAATCCTCCAGGTCTGTGGAGCTGCAGCCTCCTCAGGGGTAAATATTTGGGAGGCACCTGCCAGGTGGACACACAAGAGATTACTTAGGGACACAAAGCTGTCCTTTGTGTGCCCAGGGATTTTCTGAACTGTTGAATCATATTCCACACAAGATAGGTAGCATTTACACCAGTGGTGAGTTGTTCAGTTTGCTAGGTCACTGCCTGATTTGCACACAGGATTGTTTATTAGTGAAGAAGTTAAATTAAATGTGTACTTCACACCTTGCATGCTCAATTGACTATTTAGGTAAAAAATGAGGCTATAAACTCCCTGGTATATTTAAATAAACTTGTCCTTTGTCTAGTGTTGTGAAAAAGGAGAACACTTTAATGGAAAAAAGAAGTTCACTATATCACTTAGCAGGAGTTCCCAAGCTTCTCCAAACCCAGGATACCCAATTTGTTGGCTAAGCACTCGTATTCTTTTAAAGATTTACAGTGATTTATTATCAGTGTCAGTAACAACATCATCATTACTGGAAGATCCAACTGTACCAAATGTTACTTTAATAAATCATCAACCCTGAAAATCAATACTCCAATGAACAGAATCAAACGAAACCATTTCTGCTGCACAGTTTCACCCACAAAGTCAAAACCTCTGCTGTCCAAGTTCATAAAATTTCCATCATCTGGTTAGACCAGAGCCATCAGACACAGCTCCCCAGACTCAATGTCAAACAAACCTTATTTGTTGATGGATTTATTTTTTTTTTTTATGTCAGCCCATCAATGTATCTGTGGTGCTATATTATGGCATTTGCTTCCTCTGAAGTGACACAAACTGCTGTTTTATTTCATATCCTGAAAAGACACCACCAGTGAGGTCTGACCTGACTTTTTCTCCTTGTAGACTCCTTGATCTCTGTTCTGAAGGAGCTCATTGGCCAAGTACATGGCATAACAAGTGTGTGTATTAGTAAAGACATATTTGTAATCTGTGACAGCATGTTTATGTTGTCACACTGGAGTTGCTGGTAGGATTTTTGGCCTGGGAGTCTCATGGNCGCTGGTAGGATTTTTTTTGTGTGTGTTCACTACATTTTTGGCCTGGGAGTCTCATGGAATTTCTGGTAATTTCTTTTCCAGCTGGCATTTCTTCCTCCTAGTGATGAGGAAAAAATTTCTTGTGGCCGAGAAACTATACATTGGTAGGCCTTCTGTCACAACTGTCAAAAACAAGGAGAGAAAAAGAGTTATTTGCAGAATCACAGAATGGGTAATGCAGTGATGCCATTATTTTAGTGATCAAGGATGTTCTACCTGATGAAGAAAATCTGGACAGTGTTTCTTTTATAAACTCCATGTCTTTCTCTTTTAAATGTTCCATTTGCATCTACTGTGAAGAGGCAGCAAGAGCATTTATCCAACCCTGAAGATGAATCCACAGGCAGAAAGACCAATTTTTTGTTCTCATCTGATCAGTTTTCCAGCTTCATTTTTAATTTGATGGGAAATACCAAGAAGTTTTGGAGCAGTTTTCACTAATTCAGCTGTAATCAGAAATACTGATTTTTGGCTGATTTCAATGCTTGTGTGCTTGCTTGTGGTCCCCTCAGAGAGCTGAAAAGAGGCTGCTTTTGTTAGCTAATGTTGATAAATATATTTTAGCAGCTTTTCTTCCTTGTACTCAGCTGCCATCTCTTGCAACATCCTTAAATATAAATGTTTGAAAGCTCTGGTGTTCTGTGAGTGAGCTGCTGCCACTGGGGAGAGGCGGGGGAAATCCAGCCCTCTCTGTGCTCTGATGGTGTTGATCACACAGGACATTTGGGATTTTCTCCTCCTCTGTGTGTTTTGCCTCCTCACTAACTGCAGCAGCACCGAATTTTTAAGCTCATACCCGTTTTCCTAATTGTTGTGATGTTTTGGACTGAATGCCATCCTTTCCCCTTGCAGTCATTATCCTGGTTGGCACGAGGAGAGTGGGTGAGCTCTTCCTGTCTTGCAGAGACGGAGGAAAAAGCACACCAAGTTCGTGTCAGAATCAGAGAATCTGTTTGGTGTCCTTGTCACAGATTGCACCTCTCCTTGTCAGGACAGGGTTGCTTGGAGCATCTGCAAGCTCCAGGACTCTTCTGTGCCTGCTCTGCTCTCTGGTGCCAAACCTCCCTGCTCTGGTGCACTGAAACCTTCCTGTGTCCATATTCCACCTGCTCCTGCTTGTCTGGATGCCTCCTGGCCATGCTGTGATGGAAAGGGCTGCCTCGGGGCTCTGAGAACTTTAAAGGAGGTATTGTGAGGTGTTAGAGCCTTGCAGATTTAGAGAGTTGTTGCTGGACATCAGAACTCTGTGAACTCAATAAAGTTTGCCTCAGGGGTGTGTGGGTTTAAGGGCTCTGAAGGATTTGGGGATATAAAAATGCTTTTAATGACTAGGTAACACCTTTAGATCTTCAAAAAAAAAAAAACAACCCTATTAAAAAATCATCATGCTGGACAACTACAGTAGATAAGAAAAAATTAGACCTGTCTTCCCAAAGCTTGAAATGTGGGATGTCACTCTGCACTACGGTTCCTAGCAAGATGTAGATTTATTCCAGGTAATTCTTGGGGCAGAGACAGAATTACAGTTGAGAGTATGAAATCAGGTGTAGCTACAATAGGACAAGGTTGATCTACATTAGAAATAATTTTTGGAAAAAGATTTTGAGATTCTTGCACCTTAAAAAATTATACCTACTGTGGTTTGTTTTTTTGTTTGTTTGTTTTTTTTTACCAATATCTGGAGTACTTCTTTTTGGTCTGATACTCCCCAGGGTGGCAACTAATCTCAGCTACTGTCCAGTGACCAGTCAGGGAAGAAACCACTGAGTTGTCCTTGGTGCTAATTGAGTTTACAGGTTAGTTCAGCAGTTCAGCTCAGAGAATGAAGGACATAAATTGCTCAGGTGTCTGAGGACTGCAGGACTTGCAAATCAAGGCTTGACAGAGGTGCTGTGTTAGATTAAGGCAGTGCCTCAGTGTGCCTTGCTGTGGGCACACTCACAGCAGCTCGTGTTTATATCACAGCTGCTCCCACTCCTTGATCTGTGCTCATGCTGCTGAAATCTTCTTATGAGGAAAGGTTTGATTGAGAGGGTCATTATTCAAAAATGTAATAAAGTCAGGGGCGTGAAGGAGCAGAGGTCATTTGGATGTCATTAGTTACATGCTATTAAATGGAGATTAGCTTGTGCTCATTACAGATTGAACAAAGTAGTCCTGGCTCTTTCTTCTGGGTGTATTGGGCAAAAGAAACAAATATAATCAAAGGAAATGAGTTGTTAATGATTAATTACAAGAATTGGGTTAAGACTGCGTTGTTGAGCATGGTGCCTGGAAACTCAGTCAAAACAGAGAGGTTTGTCACCCTGGAGAAATAAATGGAGTTTCAGGTTTTGACAGCAATGCTTTTATAGGCTCCGAGGTAAAAGGGATCCTGTTTCCAAGCCACAAAAGGAAAAGGTTGATAATATGGGATTCTAATATCAACCTGAAGAAGTTTATTTGTTACCTCAGGAATTCCACAGAAAAAAAATAGCAAAACAGCACAACAAATGATGTAAAACCCCCTAACTTCAAAATCCAAACCACCACATCCATAGCCTTCAAAAAAACACTGCTTTGTGATTTTTTCCACATTGAAAAGGGAACCCTGTAGTCAATTATGATCAAAGGCATCTCAGATCTTCTCTGGCTCTCTCCAATGAGTAGCTGATTTCATTTCCCTACTCCAAATCCAGCACAGGCCACAGAGATAAAACAATGACAAAACTGCACTTGAGGGATTGTATCACCCATAGCTTTCCTTTCCTTTTTCTTGAGCACTTATTAATTTATAAGCAGGCTTTCCTTATTACCCCAAGGCAGATTGGTTTCTGTAAGAACCAATGTGGTAGAGACCTTCAAAAAGCCTGCTGAGATTCACATTCAGTTTTACCTAATATATTTGAATTTCAGTGGTTTTATAAAAAAGAGTTGCAAGACAAATGTTCTATATATTAGTTTAAAATTCAGGTTTTCTTTGTGGGGAAAGAAGCAGGGAGGAAAGCAGGAGGAAAGGTGACCTTAAAGAAGGTGTTTAACAAACCAGGTGCACTAGAACTTTATATTTTGAAATTTTAAAAGTGCAAATTAAAGACTTATTTGTTTGTATGGGGTGGCATTAATGGCTCTCAGAAAAAGTTCTGCCAGGGGATGTAGATGTTAAAAGGTTCAGTTGCACTGTCTTATTCCCTTACCCTGTGCTTTTAATTTCAGAAATTATCAGCAGTGCCTACTAAACCCCACAGAATCTTTTCCCTCTCTGATAAAAAATGGTGTGTATGACACAGGATATTTTTGATTCTCTCTAAAGGAAGGGGGTTGAACTGGGATCTTGAGATGATCTTTTTATAAGTTTTGCAGTCTGGATGAAAGTTAATTTATGAATTTTGCTGTAGATGCATCACCTCTTCAAAATGTAATATTTTTTCAGTGACATTAATTCACCAAACTCTGTTTTGTAAACCAGTTATGACTAATCTGTAAAACTTTTCTGTCTACTTGAAATATGTGAGTTCACCCACTACCAGCACTTGTCAGGTTCCAGGGTGCACTTATTAAATAATGAAGTCTCAGGAATAAATGTAGTAACAAACTGGCTTTGTTAGAAAACCAGGTTGGTCACAATGAGCAAGGAGAAGAATTACAGTGAGGAGCAGAGAAATTCCATGGAGGCAGAGAAGTTGTGACTTGTTAGGACCTTCTCTACATCATTTCCTTGTGAGAGATCAGCATCAGATCTCCTGCACGTCATCAAACCTGCCTCTCCCATTTCTGGTGTCCACAATATTTATGGGAGGTTCTCGTGTTTTTACAGCCTCTATGAATCATTTTTAATGACTTGTACATATGCAGAAACAGCAATTTAGGTCTTGGGGAACCTAATCTTTTGCAGAAGGTTTAGTTAGTTCTCTGCAATAGTGGTATAACTAATTTATACATGGCTGAGCTCGGAAACAAACGATTTGTTCTGTAGGAAGGGAGATTTTGCAAATAGGAATAAATGTAGTTAACGATAGTAATATTTCATCATAATTTGAAAAAGAATGGGTTTGGGGTTTGCTTACCATTTATATGTGCATTAATTTACAATAGTTCAGAAGACACTACTCTCAGGTAGCAATTAATTTTGAACTTTTTCATGGCAAAGATCTACACACAGAATGCAAAAAATGAGTGAGTCAGACCCCTAAGATCTCAGAAAAGCACTAAGAGTCACAGTATGCACATGTCTAAGGCAAGTCTGGTTTAATAAAGCTTTAATTACATGTTAATTGTTTATTCATTGAATTGTTTATCCTCATATTTTATCAACATTCTCAGGTGTCCCTGCCTAGGAGCTGCAGTTCTTTCAGTGGCTGACAAAACTTCAGGCAGTGAAGTGCTGCAGTGCAGGATTGCATTTTAGCCAAATTTGATGAGATGACACTTTTAGGTGGAGGAGGAGGTCTTTGACACTTCACAGTACCCAAATTTGTGAATTTTAAAGCTTCTCTGACACCCTAAAAGTAAAGCCAGTACATTACTAAGGAGCAAGTACTGAAGCACAGATTTAGCCCTGTGGTTTTCTTGGTTGCACCATGGTTCATTTTGAAGTATTCAACAAAATAAATAATATCTCTCAGAGATGCCTTCCTCCCACCCATGCAGGAGTCCTCCTGTTGACCGAGTCTTTTAAAAACATTTTTCCTTAATGTACACAGAGAAAGCTCATCCCCAAAATTCTCTGGAGTGTTCTAAACAGCAGCACAGTGTAATCAGAATGTTTTGTTCTGAGACCTGCTGAATCACAAGATGTGGTGATTTCAGCCTTACAAACTGTGCACTGAACACCTGGAATGAGTGAGTGACTTTTATATCATTGCCCAAATCAAGCTCTGTTCATTTGGCTGGGTTTTCTCTCCTTCTTGCCTGCACTGCTTTTTCTTTTAAAATTATAATATGCAAAAGAGGATGTGGCACTATCACAGTGGCTTACCCTGTTTTTCTGTACAGTCAGCACTTAAACCAGTATATTTTGTAACATTATTAATCCCCAGAGTTAATTCTCAGAGTGTAATACTGTATAATGATTTCACCTCTCTTGTGGTTAGTGTGCAGGCTCCAGGCCACCTTATTTTTATGCAGGTTATTAAAAAAGAAAAGCAAAATAATATGTTAGATACCGAGCTTTATTTAAAATCTGCCCTTCCGAGTTTTCCTCCGTTATTGTTTATATTTATTCTCTGCCATGTCAGGTTCATACAGAAGTGTCACAAAATCTTACACCGCATAAAATAGTAGCAATGCACTTTAGATTATATTTAGAAACTGAAACCCCTCAAAGAGTTTCTTGATTCCAGATTTTGGAGGGAGCAGGAGGGCGGAGGTGGGAAAACCCTGGCGATCAAACCTATTTATTCAGTTGATTAATTAGCAAACAAGCATTTTCATGAATATGGTGTGTTAATTCCCAGGCAAGCATAAAACTGAGAGATCTTTCCACAGCCTGTAAAATAGCACCTGGCTCTTGCAGAGACCCAGTGGTTCCACAGTAAACTGTTCATTTATCCTCCACTGGGCCTTCTCTCAGATTTAGTATTTCTTCTGCTTTCCTATGCCACAGCTACCATTTACTGCTATTTCCTGTGAGAATTTCCTTCTCCTTCTGGAAGAGGCCTGGGAGTGATTCTTTCCATGGTACTAAGCAGGCAAATCTTTAAGGTGTAGGGATTGGAGAGTGTGCAGCTCTGCCCGTGGACGTGTGAATCGTGCTCTGATCCGCAGCGCTGCTGCGGGGACAATTCTGAATCCCAAATAAACTGAGCCATTTACTCCTCTGCATCTATCCCTCTGCATCCTTCCTGGCCAAGATTTGTTCTAAGGGAGACAGATGGATGTTTATGGAATGCTTCAGATCTGCGCTGCTCCTTCTACCTTAAGTTTGATGAACCTCCGCTGACTTTTAATTTCTTGACAAGCAGGCTGTTGTAAACAACTCATATTTTATGTATCTATGAAATGTCATCATGAGTTTTATGATGTTATTGATTGATGGCCTTCACCACTTGAGCAGGGAGCGTTGAAAGATTCAAGATTTGGCAGGAATGGGTGGCTGCTGTGTTATATTTGGTGTCTCTGCAAGATGCTTTATGTCTCCAAAGGGATTTTTGAAAATAAATCAGGTCTGCTCCTCAATAACCCCTAAGCTTCCAGTTATCAGACACAGCTTCCAAAGGTGGCCTTCTAGGAGAGGAGTCAAAAAGAGCAAGTTTTCAGACCCCTCTACCACATTTGTATCACATGATTATTATTCTCTGTGGTTTTCTTTAGATAGCTGCCAAATTTTGGCTGGCTGCCATAGACATAACCCGACTAGGAAAGTCCACAAGAATTCTAGAACCTTTGTTCATATCCTAAAGGATGCTAAAAATGCAGTCCCAAAAACCAGAATTCCACAAAGGCTCAGATGCAGGCTAACTTCTGCAGTGACCTACACTATTTTTAAAGCATAGGATGGAACTTCACTTTTTATACAGATAATTCACAAGCTGTGTATCTAACAAATCTGATAATTGAGGGTGGTCATATAAACAACTTTATGGCTGCTTAGAATGAGAGCTGGTTGGAAATACTTGAAAATTCCATTTATTTTATCTTTGAAAAAGCACAGTTTAAAAAAAATCACTGACTGCTTTTATATTATGATCAGTTTTGGCACATATAGATGGAAGAGGGTGTAAATAGTGTATTTTTATCTGCTGTTGAGCAAAACACATGCACACAGCACCCTGCTCTCTCTCTTTCCTCATCTCCCTCCTCTCTGCCCTCTCTTCCCCCCACCTCTCTCTCTCCTAATTGAGCCCTTCCAGTACCTGAAGGGAGCCTTCCAAAAATATGGAGAGGGACTATTTACCAGGGCCTGGAGTGACAGGACGAGGGGCAATGGCTTCAAATTAAAAGAATGTTTGGATTAGATATCAGGAGGGTGTTTTTTATTGAGTGAGGGTGGGCAGGCCCTGGCACAGGGTGCCCAGAGCAGCTGTGGCTGCCCCTGGATCCCTGGAAGTGTCCAAGGCCAGGTTGGACACTGGGGCTTGGAGCACCCTGGGACAGTGGAAGGTGTCCCTGCCCATGGCAGGGGTGGCACTGGATGGGCTTTGAGGTCCCTCCCAACCAAGCATCCTATGTTTCTTTTTTAATTTCCAAAGAGGCACATTTCTTCATTGTGGAAACTGAAAACCAAGCCCATCCAAGTCCACCAGGGCTCCTGATTTAAAATGTCTCAAATTCCCAGGTGGGCTTTCTGAGGCTGTGTCATCACTTGCATCACTGAAATGCAAGAGTGACAATGATTAAATCCTGTGGCAAACCTCCATGACATTTGGATGGGGGTGTGTGGTTTTGTTTTTGGATCTGGAGGTTTTATTTATTTTTTAACTTTGCAGAAGTATTTGTATTGCATCGTATTTAATACATATACATATGTAATGTGTATTGTATTGGAATATGAATATGTAGAACTATTTAATATTGAGTACAGTTTGTTTTGTGGAGTCAGTCTATTTTTTAAACGTTAGTGAAGGTGCCTCCAGGCATTGGTTATGTGCCTCTCATGTAAATAAAGTGCTGTCCTGCTGCTCAAGTGACTCTTCATACATGGATTCATGTATTTCAATAGAGAGGGAGGAAATGCTAAATTCAGTCCCCTCGGGGTAACTAAGGAGAGGTATTTAGGATGGCAGAGTGGATACAAATAATGCAGTAGCTAGGTATCAACATCACATTCTCCTCTCAGCTGAAGTAGAACAAGCTGATATTTTTTTCTCCCTAATTACTTTCCTACACTCCTTCAACATGTAAACCCAGCAATCACTCCTTTTCAGAGATTCTAGTTTTGCTGTGCAGGCCCCTTTTAAAGTGATTTTACTGAGGAAAAAAAAAATAAGAAGGTTCAAGCTGGCCTATAAGTACAACTGAGTCCTCAAAAAGCTCCTTTATTCTGTGGCAGTCTATTGTTCTGTCAGAGAACTTCACTCACTTCAAAACAATTTATGCTGAACTGCAGGTGTCCTTTTCTCTTTTTGTTTGTCATGATACAGATGCATTCTCTTTGCAAAGGAGGTTCAGTTACGACTGAGTTTCTAAAATATTTTTGTTTCCATTTCTGTTTTTTTCAGCCCTTCCTTTTTTTTTTCCTTCCTTTTTTTTCCATTCCTATCTTGAAAATAGGTAGGAGTGCAAGTGTAGTTTGAAGATTAGATCAACAAAAGCAGTGCTCACTATTTCACTGAAAAACTGTCTTTAGCTGAGCCCAAATCTGGCAACTTTGGGATATAAATGGCAGTAGATTAAAAACATTGGGTCCCTGTGCCCTTTTCATTCCATTAAGAGTTAACGTGTATAATTACTAAAGCAAATGTGCAGCAGGCAATCATGTAAATACCAATAAAGGTTTCTTCGTGGCAAAGCTGATTTCATGTAAATAACTCCTCTTAATTTGTTTTAATTTAAAAAAAAAAAAAAAAACTAATTTAAGAGAGCAGCTTACGTTGATCAGCATGTTCAGATGAATGCTGGTATAGGTCAGCCACAAATAAATAAATAAATAAATACATAAATAAATAAGGAAATAATCTATGTAAAGAAATTTTTTAAAAAATAGTGTCAGATAAGAGAAGTTGATTTAGAGTTCTGGCACAGAGTGAACGTTTCTGGATTCATCACAGGCAGTTTGAAAGTGAAGGATGGAAGAAAACAGTTCAATTAGAAAAAAAGGAGAAAAAACCCAACAAAGCAACACACTCCCTCCCTTCCTGTCTTCCCTTCCTCCCTCCCTCCTTCCATTCCCTCCCCAAAAATATCCATCACGTGTTCCTCTTGCTACTGGGGACATGAAGCAAAGGTTTAGCCTGAGTAACACAGATTTTCAGATATTTAAAAGAAATAACAGTGACCTAGTGGTAAATTTGACCTAGTGGTGATTTGATTATTATCTAGAAAAATTTGGAAATACTGACTTTTCCTGTTACTCAGAAAAGGAAAAGATTTTTTTCAAGATAGAATTTCACAATAGAATGGACTAGATACTAATTAAGTGAATTTTCTAATTTCTACTCTTCTTCTAATAATTCAAGTACTTAAAAAAAAATTGAAAATCAAAGATGAGCGGGACTGTCACCAGTAAGGAAAAGTAATACAGAAGGAATAGATCAAGGTAGGGTTTTTCCCCCACAAGAACAGTTCACATAAGAGCAGATAAGTATTTTCTTTTTATTTTTAAATCTGATGATTTTCCTTCTGTTGTTTGAAGATAAGATTTATGTGAGCACATTATTTGTCTCCTGCTCCAATAAACTTTTGACCTTTCCAGTGATTTTAAGCCAAATTTGACAAAGGATTAGAGATCTCAAAGATATAGATAATTTGATATAGAAAATTATGAAATAAGGATGGCAATGAAGAAGGGAGAAGATAATGATGAGCTCTGATTTTGATGTCATTGTTAAACATGAGAAAATCTACCACTGCTCTTATGTGAATATTGCCCTTTTTTTTTTGCATACTGTAAAGGGAAGATGAAATAAAGCAACCTGCTCCACAAAATATAAAAGCTTGTTTATTTAGGGGGTAAGTATCACCAAATTTTTAAGAAGGTCCATGTGGTTTTGGTGAAGCAGTTTCTGATATGGGTTAATTTCTACAAAGAAGTAACAACTTCAACAGCTCTTAGAAGCTGAAAGCTTCTCAGTCCACCTCTAACACTCACAGAGGTGAAAAGGTATAGAAATCTCATGTTCAAAATCTCACTTTATTTTGGCTCAAGCCAGGCATTTTCCCAACATGACTTGAGTTCCCTAAATGCCTTGGCTGAGGGATTAAACACCCATGGGAATTTAATTGTTCACTGGGGATAGAAGATTTGATCTGTGCAACACAAACTGTCTCTGTAGCTCCACAGTAGAGATGTAAATGAAATATCTGAAATTGCTGACAGGATATCACCAATGAAAACTGGGGCTTTATTCTAGTGTTGAAAAAGAGGAAGTTTAGCATTTCATAGAAGAAGGAGCTACTTTCCTAAAAACCTGAAGATTCAAAATTCAGCAGTAGGTCAAGACCCACCATCTCTACCCAACCTCAGAAAAGAAAAAGAGCTGCGCATTTGCACAGCCCAGGAAAAACTTCTGTTAATGAGTTAATGAGTTTTATTTCTCATTAACATATTCTGATGTGATTTTTAATAAATTAAATTTGTCTCCCCAAGCTGAGTTTTGCCAGTGACAGTAACTGGTGAGTGATCTCTCCCTGCCCTTAGCTGGACAGATGAGCCTTTTATTAAATCTTCTCTCACCTGTCCAGCTGAGGATGGGAGTGGTAGGGCAGGTTTGGGGGTACCTGGTTTCCAGTCAGAGTCAAAACACCACAGTCTAGAAGGCCATAGCTGAAGCTGTGTTGTTTAAATTACTGTATGAAAGAAAAGCTTTCAATCAAGGCCACTCTTTCAGTGACAGAAGATGAAACAGTTTGCTGGTTTATATCTTTTCCCCAGATATTATTATCCTCAGCCATACATCATTCTGCTGCATTTTCACAAAAAGCCATTGATTTGAGCATGCCTTGGGAGGTAGAAGGATGTTCAGCAGAGCAATTGCTCTGGTGGAATCGTGGGCCATGCTCAGGAGCTGAGGGAAAACATACAACTTGTTAAACACGTTATAGATTTACTGTCTTCTGTGGATATGTCACTGCCAGTGGCTTCTGAGTTCAGACAGCATCTTCTTCTAAAGGTGAAGCCCCTGTTCTTCCACCCAAAAAGGTTCTGGGGCACTGAGATTTGTGTCTCTGGTCAGGTGCACATACACACAGTATTTTTGCATTCCTTCATCCACATGAAAGAAAAGAAAAGGGAGTTTTCTTGTAGAACCTCTGAATCTGAGGCAGTTCAGTGAGGGAGACAGAGTTACACTCCGCTGCCTCGCACGATCAGTTGGTTTTCTCTTTGAAAATGGAGTCACACAAAAGCACAGCAGGGCAGATCTTCTGTGCTTCACAGCTCTGCCTTACCTGCAGCAGAATCCCATTTACAGCCAGCAATGGACTGAAAGGAGTATCAGATTGAGATCAGCACCTTCAGTGCTTACACACAGCCTGGCCTCCTGCTTGATAGACAGAGTACAAGTTTTCCTTGGAGGTTCAATAAGGAGGACTGAAATTGATGTCTTTACCCCTGTGGTACCTGCTGGTATGTTCAGCTGAAAAAATGAAATATGGTTCCCTATCCTAGAAAGCAAAAGAGTAGATCCAGCTGCCCCAGACTTCAGTAGCAGCATTTTATTTATGCAGCTGTAAAACATATTCATGCATTTAAATGTATCCTCTGGAAGGGTAAATTCAAATATTTGGACGGTACTGGGAGTGTGCTGAGGAGTTAGAGGTAAAATGGTTGCGAGCTATGCTACCCTAAAATTCAGAGTTTATCAGGCTTTCAGCTTTTGGGAGAGGTGTTGCTCAAGGAGGGAGCGGATAATAGGACAAGGTTTTGTCTTGCTGGCAGAACTTTCCCATCAACCTTGCCCCAAATCCTTTGCCAGAAATGTTCTGTCTTTCTAAAAGCCTCGAGTTAGCAAGTCAGTGTGCTGGGAGCAGGAATGCATTGTGGGCCTCAGTGAAATGAGTCCTTTGACTACGAGGATCAGCTTTTACTTAAAATAGCATCATTGTCATTCCATAGGAGGGGGGAAATAACAGCTGAGTCTCAAGAAAAATAAACAGCCATCAGCATGTTCTGCAAACAGAGATGAGAAATGTCCATTATAATCACCGTAAACATCCTGTGCATGTATAGGGTTGCAATACAAGCAAAACCGTGTAAATGCTAAACCCCTGGTCCAGATGAAAAAATCAATCTCAGCTTTTCCCCATGGGTATATTGCTATTCTGAGTGTTGTCTCCAGGTGCCTCTCACCTTTCAGAGCTGGTTTGTGTGGGGAAAGGCAGATGAGGCCCATCATGGGGATTAAAAAACACCAGGGATGGGATCTATCTCATCCACCTGAGCCAGCTATGGGTAAAAAGGCAGTTCTGGTTTAATGTTTTACAAATCAGGCATTGTAAGAGCTGACAACCACTCACCTGCCTAAAACACTTGTTGGCATTTAGTTTGTTCTCAAGAGTAGAGAAAAAGCAAAATGTGAATAAAACACAGAGAAAAGTTTAAGAGGGATGCCAGCATGGAGACCTAGGGCACCTCTGAAAATATCACTGTGCTCCTATCACTGGCCTTGTTTTGTACCATACACACCTCTAAATACATGAGAGATGTCTGATGGCCCAGTGTTTTACTGGCTGTGCAATATTTCAGCAACTGGCAGACACAAGCTGAGCAAAAAATATCAATACACCCCTGAGACAAACACACTTCTGCCCACAGGGATTTTTTTCCAACCCTAGGCATTAGAATATGGCCAAGCATAAGGGGCTGTGAGTCCAGTACCAGCTCCTCGGGCTTTTACCCATTGTGAACAGGCTTTAAATAAAATCAGATTTAGTCTCCTATTCAGTTTAAAAGGTCTTTTTCCTTTGCAGCTGATGACAGGCTGTAACTGTCTCCCCCTTGATGGATTGAAGTTGTCTCTTTGCTGCAGTCTGTCCTGTGGGACCACCAGAGAAATCAATCTTTTCCCCAAATCCTGGTCCTTATTTACATCCTCTTGTTAGATAACTATTATATCTGTGTCTGAAAATGCACGTTTCTGTGTTTGATGGTGTTCATTTTTAATTTTAACTCTGGCTTGCAGTTTTCTAACTGCTGTGTGTGAACTTGTGTGTCCATGTCTAGCTTTCTTCTAACAATGTTCTCCAGTTTAAGAACCAAAATAATGGAAAATATTTTTCAGAAAATATAATTATGTTGTCATTGAATGTACAGGACAACTAGGATTCTGTTTTTTTTTTCTTCAACAAGATAAAAAAGCCCTAACCCTAAGCCCCTATTCTAAGTGCTGAAATTTAGAGAAGAAATGTTTCTAGAGTAATGTCTTATTTATGCCTTTAAATATAACAGAATCACTTTAAAGTGAGGTGTGTCAAATAGTGGGAAGAAATCATTAAATAACTTTTTAAATCACTTTATTAAACCACAGAAGATGAGTTCAGCTATGATATATGAGTTTATATATACATATACACACATACACAGATATATATACATATATCTCTGTGTGTGTGCTTACATATATATATATGGGTGTGTGTGTATATATATGTGTGTATATATATATAGATATGTGTGTGTGTATATATATATATATAAAATACCATGATCTCTTTTCTGTAGACTTCCTCTGTAATGAATGGGCAGAAACAAACATTTTTAGAATGTGATTTTTCTGATCATTTTCTGCTTCAAGATGAGATGAATCATGTGTCATAAGCACTGATTTCTCACCACTGAGAAAGGGGTATTTATACTCTCTAGATAGCAAAATAAGGATGAAATATTCAGATACAGATGTCTTCATTTGGACCATGTAGAGCTAAATAGAATCCTATTCCCACACACTACAAAACTTGGGAAAAAAAATATATTCCTGTAGCCATAATTGCAAATTTTTATAAATCCTCTAATGCTGCAAGGCTTGTAAATCTTTTAGCACAAGGAAAAGCTGAATTTGAGTGTCAAGTCACTTATTTTATAGTCTGAATGGGAATGACATGCTCCTGAAAACCTGTCCCTCTCTGCAGCTGCTGAGCCCACCAGAAAATGTAATGGAGCTGCTGCATCTGAGAGAAATGTGCCTCCTGCACTGTGCAAAAAGCAACTTGGGCAGGAGCAGCTGTTTGTGAGCTGCTGGGTTTGCTCTGCACCGTGAGGGCATCAGTGAGATGAGAGTGGATGTCCTGGCTCAGTTCCACCATGAAACATCCTTGTGTTAATTTGGATGGACAGGCTCTGCCAGGGTTCACTGTCTCAGCTCATTTTCAGGACTTTGGGAGGGTTTCAGCCTCGTCCTCCATTGATCATTTTTACTCTATTGAAATCAATGAGTCGTCACCAGTTGCTCTCTGGTGATACATTACTTTTTCTCCATCTCTGTAAAAACCTATGATTTCCTCTTTTCAAAATCACTTCAGAAAGGCTAAATAATTTATCTGGTTTTATTACTCAAGAATTTTGCCTCTTTTCTTCATGGAAAAGCCATACTGGAAAAATTCTCTCCTCTCCAAGAGCTCCTTCACATCCCTCTTTAAATGTGCTCCAGTCTTAAGAGAGGTTTTATATGTTGGCCCTTTTTTAACTGAAGCATCAAACACCAGAATAAAATCAAAGAGCACGGGGGAAGCAATGAATAAAACTGTGAAGGGCTCATAGCTAAACCAACACAGAGAGGTGGGAATATCAAGGTGATGGTGGGCTGGATCTGAAAGTCAATGACTGCTTGAGATTTCTCATTCCTAACCTTTGACATCTATATCTGGTTTTTTTGCCTGTTCTTGAAAAACTTCTGCAGCATAACAGATCAAAAAGGCATTTTGTGTTATAAATTTAGTCCAGACTCTCTCTTTCTTCAGGTTGCTTGCACTTCATAAAGGGAAACAAAAGAAACAAACCCCAGAACCCATCAAATTCTGTTTTGATCTTCAGGCACAGGCTCAATTATTATTAAAATGAGGTTGGTTATTAAAAAAACAGTACACAGTATTTACACTTTCCTTTAAGCTTTGACAGACTTGTCCAATTTATATTGAAGATTAAGGACATGCATATAGCTCTCCCATCAGAAATGCTTTACATCAAATTTATTTATATGGCATTGATAAACTAATACTGAAAGTCATTTGAACATTCATTAATATTTTTTTTGAGTTTTTTTTTTAATTTACTCATTAAAAGAATTGTGATGCCATATTTGTAATTTTGGAGATAATAGTCTTGTCTAGATACATTACGAGCTACAGAATTCCATTTCTCTGTGACAACACCTCAGGTATAAGATATTTTTGGTCTGACAGTAATTTTTTTCTCTAATTTCACTCAGAACTTCCCACAGTTATTTTAAACTAGTCAGTTCATGAGAATATGAATAAAGGCATTTTAACACCAGTACCTAGATCAGCCTGTCACTGATTTTTTGGGCTGTTTTACTTATTAAACTCAGTAATATTTTCTCTCTGAGTTACTGTGTTTCTCCCAGGCAATCTTGGTTTCACTACCTCATTCTTGCTACCTTTTGATAGCAACTGAAACGTTGTCCTACAATCCTAAAGAAAACATATCCAAGGAAGAAACCTGTAATTTCATTCTAATCTGCAATAATTAAATACTGTAAATCCATACCCTTCATCAAAAGAGTCACAATGTGCTAGTAAGACTCCAAGGGGCCAGAATCCTCTGTTGAAATAAGTGTGGAAATCCTTCCTGTAAATGGTCCCTTTTGCTAATATTTCACTTACTCTTTCAAAATTTTTCACTCACTGGAATTGGAAATTCATAAATCAGGTAGAAATAGTGGGACTGAAGACACATTCCTATTTGCTGTAGGAATCAGAAATATTTTCCCTGATGTTCATACTTAATTAACAGAACCTTTGCAGCTTTCTTTAGTAGGAAAGGAAATTTACCTTTCTTTCACCACTTTAATGAACAGCTCCAGAATAAAAAATTTAGGCAAGATATGCTTTTGGTTTATTTAAAGGTGCTACCTGTTCTGTGAATAAGATCAGTGAGGGTCTCTCCCTAGAGTTTTCTGGGATTAAATTCAAGACAGACTTGCAGAATATCCCAGTGAACACAGTGTCTGCATTTCCAGCAACTCTTTATCTGAAAGCCCAAGGAGGGCAGACTGGAGCACTGTGTGAACACTTTTGAATAAGACAAAGTCCATCATATATGTTATCAAAATTCTTTCAACTTCTAATGGCTTAAACGAGTATTATACTTGAATTTTGCAAAAGATTTTTTCCCCATTCCAAGAGAAAATCAGGAGCCCGTTCCTTCTGCTCTGCTTTCATTAAAATGTTTTAAAGATCTCTTATAGAGAAGAGTCACTACCTTAATCTGTGTTTGGCTAATTAAGGACACCTCAAAGCATGTGAGAGCATTAGCCACAATCTTACCAAATATAAATGTTTAAAATCATTGGCTGGCTTTAGGAGCTATGTGGGATTTCTGAATATGTTCCACTGTCCTGTCACACTTTTGTAAATATTCCTCTTGTTTCCATTTCAGACAGGATTGCTTCTGTACCAAGTTAGAGGTTGTATTCCCACTCACTTTTTTGTTGGGTATTTGTTCCTAACAGTAATTTCTGTTTGTTTCTGATTTATTTATTTTGAGCTTGTGGAGTTATCCACACTGACGTTGCTGTCAAGAGATTTCATTTGTGTGTGACTTTCTCGCTCTCCTTTCATAAGCTTGATTTATGGCTTGCCTTTGAACCTGTTCATTTTATCTTGTACTAAATGTGAATTTGAGACAGAGCTGTACTAATTTGTCATCTTTTGCTAAATAAAGTTTTCTCCCCCATGCTTCCCCCTTTTCATTCATTGTGAAATGTACAGCTTAGACTAAGACTGACTAACAACTGACTGTTGATTTCCTTTTAATATTTTTAATATTTAAAATTTACTTGGACTCTTTGAGAGCTAAAAATTTGGCCACCCTAAGGCCTTGTCCTGCCATACACTTAGGAGTTGGACTTGATGAACCTTTTGGGTCCCTTCCAGCTCGGAATACTCTGTGATAATCTGTGATAATTGGGAAAATCGATTGCTAAAAAACAATGAATACAAAGCCACCTGTTTGGCATAGCCCTGCTTATTATATGGGAATATAAATGTAGTCAAAAGGAGGTGATTGGTAATTAATTCCATTTAAAAAAATCTGAGTCTCTAGGCTGTGATGCAAAATAATCTTTAAATCCTTGTGATGGTCTGTAGAGGCAGTTTTCTTTCTAAACTGAATTTCTTTCAATCGTGTGTTTAATTGAGTTAACCTCTATCACCAGCAGTCCTGAGCAAATTTTTGGCATTATTTACTTTTTAATTACTTATTTGGATGGGTTTTCTGTGAAGCTTCTTACTTGGCTAATAGTAAGACATGAAGTTAAGTCATAGCCACACATGAGATTTGAACGGTAAGACAGAGCAGCCCAGAGGTTCATATTACCTTCAATACATTTAATTTAGCAAGCTTTTACAGAAATGGTTTTGGAGCAATGTAGGTTTTATCATTAAAGAAATCATAATATTTTTTAAGAAGGCTCATTGATATGCCCTTACCTTGTCCCACAAAAGATGTTTGCTCAGGTGTTGCCTTCAGAAGGTGTTTTACAGTTTGTCTTGTGGACCTAAATAATCATTAGATATACCCTGGAGAGTGGAGATTGCCAAGAAATAGATGAGTAATGAAAAGTAAAAGCAGGGAGAGAAGGATATGAAGGGAAGTCCAAAGTGAGAAATTTTGCAGGAGAGAAAGTAAGAGGAAAAAAAGATTAAAAGAATGAAGATTTGTCATTATATCTTTGAAAACTTTTGTGAGATAAAAAAGTACATGTAACAGAAAGATATTGAAATTGGAAGAGCTTTTTTTAATAGGATACTCTCCTAGTTTTATGTGGGACAGTGCTAATTTTCCTGTTAGTATCTGGTATATGGGCAATCCCATAACCCTGGAAACAAATCTTTCTGAATGGACTCTGAAGAGGGAAGAAATATTGTTTCATTCATCTAAAAATTAGATATGATTATCAATATTGTACAACTTTGTACTCCGCTGCAAAACATTTTACAGAAATAGAAGTCCTTGAGAAAGGTTTGCACTGTTAGCAGATAAGCAATTAAGGAGTTTGTTACCATAACAGCTTCTTATTGACCCTTTTATTGAACATAAGAATCTCAGAAGTACCTTATATTTTAAGGGTATTTTACAGAGTTATAAAGTAGACAGAGGAAGTGATACATAAAACCCCTTTTCATATTTAGTGGAAAAAAATTACACATTCAGCTTCTGAAAAGCAATTTTCTTTTTGCTGTATTTAATTTCTTCTTTGCCCCTTTTGAAAGTCAGCAAATATAGAGAAAAAAAAAATGAAAAAGGTATTTATTTGTACCTCCCTGGCTCTGTTCCAGATTCTTCCCTCTGTGTATGAAGACAACAAGCAGATGGTCCTGCTACTGGTCAAAAAGATATTGTGAAGGTTGTAAGGCTTCTTGGTGAATTCCTGTGTCCTGAGGGGGCTGAAGGGGGGCTTTTTAATACTTACAGCCTCGGCTGGAAGAGGCAGCAGAGCTAAAACCAGACACAAAGTGGTGATAGAAAGTTCCTCACAGCAGCTTGTCCTTAAGCCATGGGGAGACTGTTCTTGAACAGCCTTGCCAGCACAGTGCTGAGCGTGTCCTTCAATACTCACTGCTTGCTCAGCATCAGATTGATGCCCAGGTCTGTTCCTGAAAAGCTCTCTGGTCCAGTGTTCAGGAACCACATGCTGTTGTCCCACCACTGCTGAAGAACATGTAAAAAAACCCCAAAAGTGGCCTTTCACTGACTAATTCCTATTAAAGAACTTCGAGGCAGCCTTCTCTGGAGCCTGACAGGTGTGTGCTATTGGTGCTGCGCCCCCCGAGTGAGGAGAGCATTCCGACTTAATTTTAATTTTGGGGTTTAATTTTGGGGTTTGCCCTGGTCTAGCATGGCAGTGTTTGCCCTTTCTTCAGCTGGAATTACTGTGTTGGGTTATTCAGCTGCCCCAGGGGAGCCTGTGGGGAGCAAAAACGTGTTTGTGTGTTTGGACCGAAATCTCTGCAAGGTACGGGAACAAAGCGGAGGGGATGTGACAGTGCCCAGTGGGGACACGCTAAATTCATGGACAGCAGGAGGATTTGGAGCTTAGTCACAGCATAAGCAAAGGGTGTCTAAAACCATCCATCTCTCACTGTGACAGTCCCCTGGAGCTGCTTCCCTTCACCTTTGTTAATCACACGCAAAGGATCGGGCTGAGACAAGCAGAGAGCTGATCCTTGCTGGCCACAAACTGACACCCTCAAGGTTTACACTGCAGTAGCTTCTGCAGAAAATCTGCTAAGCTCATTCTCAGATTCCCTTTATTGGCATGTAGTTCATTGGTGCTATAACAGATTAGTCTTTTTTTTTTTTTTTTCCCCCAGTTAAATCAATCGTTAACACTCTATATTGGGTTTGAAGGGCATTAGGATATTCTTGTAGCCTGCACATTTTAGAAATCTGGAAAACACCGATTGTGAATGGTTCAGGTGCAGATGGGGATTTCTTTTTTCCTCATTTAGATTTATCCTTTTTTTTTAAAATTAGGGTCATGTATCTTATGTATGTCTTGTAAATATGATAGGAAGGCTTCCTGTCTGTGCCAGTCCTGCTGCAACAAGACCACAGTAAAGGAGGGTTCAATGGTGACAGCAACAAGGAAAAGAGATTCTGACCCTTCTGGAAGTTTTACTTTCATTACTGATGGTGAATAAGAGGAGATAGGTGGGATAAGATCACATTTAGAGAGGGGAAAGGTTGCAGCAAAAGTAGTACAGGAAAAATGCAAGAAAGGCTTTTTACTTAAATCCTCCATCTTGTTCAGGGTGGTGCTTGCCTGTTTATACATAAAACTTCATTTTGCTGAGGAGTCAGGTATCTCTGGACTGGTTTACCCCTCATGAACCATATTAGGATAGTGGAGACACATGTGTACATGCATGCTATACAAATATTAGCTTAGTACATGAAAGAATATGAATTCTGCCAACAGTGTGACAACACAGATTACAAACTTTGTGCTGAATCTTTATTTTTTCTCTCTTTTAACAAATTCCCTTTTCCTGCACTCTCAGTTCTTGGTGGCAGTGCTCAAAGATGTTCTGAGCTTCTGCTTCCTTTAATTGACTAAGAGATGACAAATAGCATATCTCCAAGGAAGACCCAATTTAAAGGCCACATTAGTGCAGTCTCTTCAGCTCACTACAATATTATAATAAACTTTACTCCTTGCCTCTACTGAGAATACCCACCAGCCTTTTCAAGTCCTTTTTTACCCTTCCAAAGTACAAAATTGGAAAGGCACATGAAAGGCTTAGGGCTGTTCTGGCTTGGGTTTAGCAGTTCCATGGACTCTGCTGCTCCCTCACTCCCCTCCTGGCTGACAAATCTTTGGTGATAACAGCAGCTCTCTCTCCTTGACTCTTATTTCAGAAGCTGATTTAAGAAAGCACTTAATAGCCTTAATGAGGATAATAAATGATCCCAGTGGAACTGATATGCAAATATTTTTTTAGAGCCCTGCTGAAATCAGGTTTGCAAGTCTTATTTCTAACCTCAGTGGCAGAACCACAATTTTCCTGTTGCTAACCACTTTCCCTCACCAAAGAGGGTTCATTTGGGAACAACTAATGCTTTCCCCATAACCTACAAGGCACTCCAGCTGAACATTTCTGTGCTTGGTAAATATGCTATTCAGTTGCTAAGAAGAGTAATGAATCCTTAAGTGTACATAAGAATGATTTATTGCATAATGTGAATTTACAGCCCATTACGGGAAATAATTGCATTCCACTAATTACAAAACTTAATAGTCACTCCAGCCTAGGAAACAGCAGTGTGAGCAAGCAGATTTGCAGCCATGCATTCAAAAGAATGAACTACATGAGAAGCAGTTAGCTGAAAATCAGTTTACCATTTAACCCCAGCTCAATTCAGAGATCTAATTCATGACAAAGTTGTTTTGAATTAGTATTTTTTCCCATGGTCAACTTTTCTAAAAACTTGGAGGAAATGGGATCATTAAAGAGAATGAGTAGAAGCATATTAAGAAAGTTCTTCAGTCTTCAGATCCACCATATTTCTGATAGAGTCCCTCAGGAAGAAAAAAAAGACTTTTTTGCCCATGGTGTGGGTGGGTTTTGTAATGAGTTTGTAACAATTTGCTTCCCTCTATGCAGTGCAAACACACTCCTGTGTCAGGCACTGTTGTTCACACTGGGCAGGCAGTGCAAGGCTTGGTTCTCTCCTTTGAGCTGTGGAAATGATGGGTAACTGCCAGAATCAGTTTTGTAAATGTGCACAACAAAGGGCAACAAATCTTCTTGGAGATTCCCAGCTGAAATGTAGGCAGCATTTATTTTACTCTTTGAAACCTGGTTTGCCTGTCAGCATCTTGACAAGGCTGCACAGGGTGGTGTGGGCTGCAGACTCTACAAGTGAGATATGGAATTTAGGAGACAGATTTTAGAGCAGGATCTGTTAAATTAAACAGGAAAATTGCCAAGGACAATTTTAGTTTGATAGACTGGCATGTAATAGGAAGTGGAGCATGTTAATTGATATAAAGGTTTTGATGCTTAGTAAAGTGAATGTGATGCAAAAAGAGAAGCCACCCATTATGTGGAGTGGTCTGTTTAACCTTCAGAGTGACTCTTGTGGTTTTTAAGAATAACTTCTTGGCAGATTATTTGTTTTGTCCTGGACTTGAGAAAGTAAAACCATCTTTCACTGACAAAAAAAAGTTCCAATTTAACAAGATTCAGATAGGGACAGCAGATTGTCAGCAAATTGTCAATCAGTGTGCAAATAGTGGAGAGTGTGTGGCAAAACTGTTGTTTTTGGACTCATGCATGTTGCAGAAGATGTTAAATGATAATACTGTCCCAAGCTGATGAATTTTCTTGGAGAATGGGATAACTTCAAGAGCACAATCAGTTGCCCAAGGGCTTATTTAAACACAACTGCAACTTTTGCTTCCATAACTTAACAAATACTCATCAGTGTGAAACTGGAAAAGCAATGCTTGGGCTACTAATGGATACCAGATACATTCACATGTTTGAAAATTCTGCTTTTGATCTTATCAATACATAGAAGAAATGTAGTCTTTTTGTAAGTATAGAACACACGAAATATTTTTATGTATTTGTAGCCAAAGGCATTGTTTCAAAATAAAATCCCTTGACAAGTTTCACTGGATTTGCAAACAGTTGATCGGGAATTAGGATTGTTTTTTCTTCTTAAAAATACCGTAAATTTAAGATTTTACCAAAGGTGTGTTGGTTTTTTTTTTTCCCTCCCCCACGTCAAACCAATATTATTTCAGAATGAAAATACATGTCATTAAATGCCATTTGGCCTCAGCTCTAGCCAAGCTAGTTGATGTAAATGACTTTCATCTCTCTCTCTCATCTGGTGCTTTCCTAACTTGCTTGCCATAAAATTATCAATGAAGTAGGAATGCCAAAAATTACCTAACTTTAATCTTTGTTAATTAGTCCAATTCCATCAGGTCCTGGGATTTACGGCTCCTATATGGAAAATGGGTTTGTTTTCTTTTCTACCTGCTAATCCACATGCAGATGGAGATAGCTGCAGTTTTGTTTCTGTGCAATTTTGGTGTTGGCTGGTTATTTAAAGGAGCTTTTAAAAAATGGGAGAAACAAAAATGATGCATAGAAACCAGGAGGGAATTCAGTTATATGGTGGTATTTGCATGTCTGTTTAGGAAGTTCAAGCCTAAGGTTATCTTTTCCAGTCCATACATCTCCCAGGATTACAAACAAAAGGCTGAAGTTGTTAATTTTTACCTCTTTTTACAAACTGACTGCAGCAAATTGCAATACACTTGAATAAATATGTTCATTGCTGTTGATTTAAATAAATACTTGCAAAACAAGGAGGTCAAATCCCCAGTTTTTCTAAGCACCTAGAGTACCAATGGTTCAGCAGTTCAGGGCTACTCAACACTGCTGTTCACACCTCCTGTAATGACAAGCAGCCTAAATGTTGTTTCTGTGTCCTAAATGGGTGACTATCACTTACCTCAAGGTTTTTTGGCATAAAAGGTTAAATAGAAAGACTGTTACTACATTAGGTAACCTTGCCACTGACATTCTTTTCAAACTGAAAAACGGATTTCACTGCAACTGCAGCAAAAGCTGCTCACCTCATTGATGGATGCATCCAGTCAGCAGCTGGGGAATGATACAGTGAAGGACCATTCAAATGATTCAGCTGATGTATGAGCACTGGCCTGAAATTTATAGCTGACAGAGAAAGGACTGACCAGGCTCCGAGACTGCCAGGATTTAGGTTCATGGTTTGTCTGTTGCTATCACTGCAGGATGCTGTTAATGCCACTCGTGCTCTGTAGCCTTGCTACTCGTGTATTTTGGAATATTTGTGCTTGGCCACATCCTGTGCCACTGGAACTGCAGAGATCACATGCCTTAAATACAGTATTTATTATGTAGACTGTGTTTCTCCTCAGCAAGGGCTTCTCTTCAGTGTCTTTAATTTAACATCCACTTAGATTATTAGCAAATATGAAAAGATTTCTTACATAGCATGTATCCAAGGTAAGTACCCAAGGCTAAAATGGAAAATTGCTGTGGTAAAGAAGGATGTATAATTTACCAATGAAAGAATTGTTGAGGGGCTTGAAGTAAGGCTACCCATAATTTTTTTTTTTTCCCAAAACCCATCCTGTAGACTCCTTATTTATTAAACAATCAATAGATATTTCAAACTATGCCATTTGCACTACGAGCAGATTTTCTTTCACCCTTTCCTAAGGTCACAAACTCAGTGAAACTGAACCTTCAGTAGACCTGAGCAAGATCATTGCTGGTGTTCATTCAACCTTAATTTAAGGATGGATGTGAAATTATTAGCTGGTTTCATATCTGCTGCCAGGCAGGTGGCATCATGTGTGTGTCTGTGTGTGTGTGTGCAGGGAACCAACTCTCCTCACTGTGCCACAATAATGTGAGCAGCTCATACAATAAAACACTTTCTGCAGGCAGTGTGTGCACAAATGAGGAGTGCAAAGCTTCTTTAAACTTGCTAATGCAGCCAGCAGCTAACTATGAATAATGATTTGCCAGGCTAAACATTGACATGCTCCTCACCTCCTGATGAAATGTCTGATGGGGCTTTGCCAGGCAATTGTCAGTCAAATGGGGATGTGTCAGTCCCCTCTGCTTCTGGAACAGGCTGGTCCTCTGGTGCTGCTGAATTAACATCTCTGCTGGCTTTTTCTTATAGCTCTATATGTTTTCACAGGAGTATTTTCCTCTCGAATTGTGTTTAGCTGCCCTTTCTCACAGGTACTTTGCTCTTGCATCCTGAAATGTTTGCATCCAAGCTATTGATTGCCTCAAAAATCCATTATTAGCAGGGAGATCTCAACAGCATTCCAGCTGAAGCTGACAAGCAGATGATGGATTGTTATCATTAAACACTGATACTCATATTTTAAACAGTGCCCCAAACTTTCAAGGATTCAAAGTAGGATTCAGAGTTAGAAGAGTGGAAAACTGGAAAGATTAAAGCTTTCCATGGCTCAGAACTATGGCCAGGTAATGACTAAGTCATGAATTCTTCACCAATGTTTATGAAGGCTTTGGGACTCCTTGCCTTTGATTATTTTAGAAAGAGAAAGTCACAGATGCTTTTAGTATTGTGTAAAGAATGTTTTTATATGTAACAACAGAGAAGCAACTTCTAGTCAGGTTTAAACTTGCAAGTTTCCTCCTGTTGTGTATTAAATTCTCTTATTAGCTGGGTGTTTTGATGTTACATTGGAGTTCTAGCGTAAATATACTCTAAATAATTAACAGTAATTTCTTTAGCATTGGTCAGGAAACTTAAACCACTATTTTTATAAAAGAGGGAAAAAGTGGTTCTAACCCTGAATGTAGTTTTACACGAAGCACTTAAACTAGAACTCTGGCTATGCACAACATTGCCAGGAATTGGATCACACTCTTATCAAGTATCCTGTTTTCTACTGAAAAAAAATGTCAGCATCAGATTTTTCATTTTCCTTTTTACCAACTGATAACCTGTGGGCTTTGAAAAGGCTTAATAGTTTTAAATTTTTATTCTGCCATGGTGATATGATGCCACTTCTTTGCACTTTGTTGCTGCACTATTCCTGAGGCATTCTGCTAAACCACTGTAGCTGAATTTTGGACAGAGTAGGTTTTAATGAATGTTTATTTTAGACACAATGCCAAAAGAGGAGAAGAAAAAAAGGCAATTTTCTCTCAGTCTTTGAAAGGAAATCCACTAACTGGGACCTTTCTCCTTCCCAGTTTAGTGCTGAATTTAGGTCTGTGTAAGTCATTATGGAACAGTCCTATTTCAAAAAGCAGACACTTGGTGCCACTTGCTTGCCAAAGGGGCAAACGAGGCTGCTGATGTGGAACAGGAGAGTCTGTGTGCTCTGTGTGGCAGCAGCTCAGCATTTGCAGTGAAGAGGAAAACCCCCTGCAAGTCTGCCAAGGAGCGTGGTGTTCCAGTGGATGGATCAGCACCTGCACACAGCCAGCCTTCTGTGCCTGGAGAGCACCTGGGTCAGCGTGGGGCACTCAGTGGCTTAAATTGTGCAAGGATTTTCAGATTCAGCCACTGGCTGAAGTTTCCCCGGTGCGGGTACAAACACGTCCTGACAACTCTGACTAATGGGGGCACTGCCAGCTCTGTGTTTAGAACCCAGCAAAATCTCTGACTTTATCCTCCTGAACACACCTCGTGAAAGATTTTTCATCTGTGCACCACCGCCTGCCAGGCAAGCCACTGTGACATCCCTCTTTGTTCCCCTGAGATCTGTTTTCCTCTTGAAGGGACACGAGGGAAGGGGCTTTGGGGATGTGCTTTAAATGCCACACTCCATAAAGGCATCGTGCTTTGATAATCTTTCTCCCAGCACCTTTTTCAAGTGAGGGGTGGTGAGGCTCCTGTCAGAGAGCCCCTGTTGATCACCAGGCGTCCCTCGGCAGGCAGCCCAGCCGTGACACCGAGGAAATAACAGCTTGCCACCTCTTCAGAGGCAGAGTCACCTTGGAGGATCTGTGCTACCTTTATTTTTTCTCCCTCAAAAATGCTGTTTAGTGTAAGCCTGTTATATATTTCCTTTTTGTTTTTATTCTTTCTTCCCCTGAGTGACTAGAAAGATGCAATTTGGTTTTGCTTACACTGCTGTCAAAAATGGAAATGGTTTGGATGCAAATTTTAACCTTAAATTGACTTGAAACAAGATGGAACTGTACAAAAGAGGATGAGCAAACACACAAAAAGAAAAGTGGTCTCTCTTTTTTTATAGGTGACTGCCCTATTATTATATGTGATAAAGTATTTAGTTTATTCAGACTACTTATATATTAGTAATATACAGTTTATTCAGAGTAGCCACATATTAGTAAATGCTAACTTCCATTTATTTACTAAATCATTCCCTTCCACTTGTGATTTGCATCAAACCTTATCTGAGACTTTGACTTTAATCAGGAAGGCCTAAAAATAGAAATCTAAATTTGCAATTAAAGCTTACAGTTTTTAAGGTCTGACTTTTTTGTAGGCATGATATTGCTGGGGAAAAAAGAAAAAAAAAAAAAGAAGAAAAAAAGCCAGAAGCTTATTCAAAAAGTGTTATTTTTAATTAATGAGTTATCTTTCCAGGGCCCAAATTATCCTGGATTATGGGACTGCTAGTTCTCACTTCTCATTTAGAGCCATACCTTTTGAGGAAAACTGTTCTGCCAATTTCTCAATATCTCAGAAAATTCTCTACTTTATATTACTCTCTGAGCTGGTTTACTTTAATGAACTGACATGGGGAAAAAAAAAATCTACCTTCAAAGCAAGTCTGTCTGCCAAGAGGATATGGCTGGAAAAAGCTGGTTTTAACTCTTCAAACAGTTTAACCTACTCCCATTAGAAGCCTCTGCTTTACTGGTTCAAAAATCTGGTCAGCAAATACAACCTCAATTATTTTATTTAAATTCTAGAAAATGTAATGAGTAACAGATAGAGAAGCAAAGGATTTATTAGATTTTAAATTATGCTGATACATTCCTCTGATGTCAAAGAAATTATTTTGTTCAAATTAAATTAAATTGAAATATTAAACAAACATTATTACATTAATGTTAAATGTTTCCTTAACAAAGCTTGCCTCAGAAATAAATCCCATGTTGCAGTTTCCACATCAATATTATACCTTTGCATGTGCAGTGTCTCCCAGAAACTTCATTATTTTCAGCCCAGAGGCTTCCACTTTGTGAGAATTTTGATTCTGAAGAACGGTTGATCTTACCCACGAGAAGAAATTAGTTTATTTAAAATAAAATGAAACAAAATAAACAGAAAAACAAACGAAACACCCCAAACAACAGCCTACTACTCTGTTCCTCTGTCTAAATTTAGTCCACATGGAGATCAAGGTACATAAACACCATCTGAGAGGTGCTGAAGCTTTTATTAAAAATTTAGGTGAATATTAACACAGCAATAAATATGATAATGATGATGATGATGATAATAATAATAGTAGTTGCTGGGAATGGTTTGTGCTGTACTCACTCTGCAGAGATTACTGCAATAAAACAAAGAGTTGTAGGAATTAGCGAGCTCTTCATTATTATCATTCCAATGGCTCCCCAATGTGCACTTGGAAACAAGCCTCAAACACTGTGAGAAGTTAATGTAAACACACTGCTACCTTTCCCCAAAGGTTAATAATTCATCTCTGCACATGTGAAGTACCAGAAGGCCCTAATCTGTGCTAAACTAAGGAATTTCTCTTTAAATCTTCTTTTCTTTCCAGAAAAGCCTCTTGATAAAAGCACACTGGCTAAACTGCAGGCTACATTATTTTCCCAGCTGAGTCACTGTGGTGAGACAAGGCAGAAGGACAAACCCTGGAGGAATTCCTCAAAGGGGAAAAATATTCAAAGTGAAAATGACAGTCAGAGAAGAAAAATTCACAAATAAAGAACCAACTTTCTTTGCCAGCACTGACCACACAACTCTGGCTGTTTGCAAGGACAGTTTAGGACCTTTCTGAGGTTTTCTGCAAACTTAATTTAGCAGCTTCTTTTGTAGCTAGGGTGAAGTCAAAAGGGGTCACATGTAAGCTGAGGAGGCTCACTTGCATAAATTCTGCAGCTTTTATGCAGTGACATCCCTTTTGGCATTTTAGCCTCATCATCCCTGAGGCCTGCAGGACACAGGACCATGAATAAGCTCATGATAAACGGAATAATTCAATATCCTCCACCTTAAACATTTAAAGATCATGACTTGCCTCCCTCCCCCTATGCTCTCTGCATAGCACAAGTTAAGTTCATTTTTTTAAAACGTGATGATATTTTTTTCCCAGCTAAATATGTGAATCCCTCTATTTGCTTTCACAGAAACGTGTTTCAAAAATGTTCTCAGCTCGTTGATCTGGAAACACTTTTTTATTATTAAAAAATGCCAGCAGAGATCCTCACAAGTATGTGAGAATTTCAGAAGACAGAAAATCTTAACTATGAGACGTTGCCACATCATTCCTGGAATGACTTCTATGTATCCTCCACAATATCCTGAAACACCAAAGGATTTTCCTGGCTTTTATTTTCCCTTTGAAGCTGTAAACATCAGGTTAAATGATTCTTGTGCTGAATTCTGTGTGCCTTCCCCCATTCATGGGAATAGGGAGCAGCATCCATGCCTGGAGACGAGCAGGATTTTGGGGCACAGTCCCTTGGCTATTTCCTGTTCAGCCTTAGGATGGACTCTGCAAGAAATAAAGCTACTTTTACCAAGAAGTTTAAAAGCAGGAGGGAGATTTAACCAGCTAAGCTCAGAAGGGCATGATAACAACAGAGCAGCTGGTGGTTATTAAAGGATTTATGACAAGGTTAAGTAGCATAGTAAAGGTGTTCAGCACAAATTTCTGTTCCTTCCTCATCTCTTAGGTTTCCCCTAGACCCAGCAGCAAGCAAGCAATAGGTAGAGTATTATATCCTTGCAAAGAAATCCCACAAACCAGAAAAAATGTTCAGGATGAACCAGAAAAAGAACAATCTCATTTTCTGTAAAAACATTCCTTCTCCTATAATGAATATTGCACACAAATTTATCAGGCTCTTACTTGGTATACTTTGTTAGGAATAATTTCATGTTTATCAGAAATGGAGCTGCCTTTTCTTTTTTCTTTTTTCTTTTTTTTTTTTTTTTTTTTTTTTTTTTTAAGAAAAGAATCTGTGAGACTTAAAATGACCCAAAATACACTCAGGGTATGGGAACAACTCAAATCTGCAATCTTCCTTTTGGTGTTGCTGAAGCCTGAAGTGCAGTACCTTTTCTAATTAGGTGGTGTCACTCCTACTCCATTCTGTAGTATAATCAGAAATACACAAAAAAAATTGGGGAATCAGGGTCAATGAAATCTGCTCAGGTTTTGTTATAAATTCAAAACTAAAGAAAATTTTCAATCTACTGGGCAGAACTCAGCAGAGCTGAAACTGAGTAACCCATAACCTCACTTCATTCCTAAAGAAATCTGATGGCTTGAAGGCTTCTGCTCCTTCCTCTCTGCAAGTCTCTTCTGAAGAATCAAGTTATCCTTTTCTCCTCTCAGGGACTTTTCTTTGCTAGCAATTCTTAGGCAAACGTTTCTGCTTTCCAAAGTTCATTTCTTTTCCCATCCTTAATTTTTTGACTGAAGGTATAGAGTTGTGATTCTTTAATTTTTGGATTTTGTAGCAATGAGATACCGGTTTGTACATCCCAAAAAAACACCAAACTCAATGCTCTGAGAGGTTGGAAGTACTAAGAAAAGAGGCAGTTCTGCAACCTCCTGATGGAGCTTGGTGAGTTCCCACAAAAACGTGTCTGTAGTAACTGGGCTAATTACCTCTTATACACAAAACTCTCCCATTTTAGCATCGTTTGAAGCCCAGTGAACAAAAGCAGATGCACTGCATGGAAAAGCCTGGCTCTGGCAGGAAGATAAAGAGGATGGACTGACAGATCTTCACAACTTCACAAATCTCTGATTCCCTGACTCAGAGGTCCCTCTAGCTTAATAATTTCCAGCAGTCTCAGCTGAGTTGTTATGATGTAGCAGGTTTTGTGAGAAATAAAATCAACAGATGTATCTGTACTGCACAGCACACAGTATGGAGGAGGAATCCAGCACCAACATAAAACTGTCATTTAAAAAGTAAAATTTAAAAGAGGGAAAGCTGCTAAATTTGTAAAATTAGCAGAATATCTGCTGTCCAGCAGGTTAATACTGGAGAACATAAAACCTTGCAGTTCTGCTGTCCAGTGTCGCTAAGTCCTGGCATTACTCTTTGGAGAGAAATTGCAGTTGCAAAAATGGATGTGGTAAATAGGAACTAATTGCTAACCACCCATTTTCAGGAAGGAAAATTAGGCAGGTGTATAAACAACTGTGATTTAAATACAGAATAAACTGCTATATAAGGTTTCTAATTTACATATATAAAAATTAATATATAGTGGTTGAGCAAGATTATTAGTATGGCAATTGTAGTACAGTAATCTAATGTGCAATGGCTCTGTTCAGTCCCTGTTTTAACTTCCAGTGGAGAACTTTACTGGGAAAAAAACATACTGCTATTTCCTTTAAGAAATGCACTATTTAGTCCTTTGGATTTGGAGATTTCTTCAATACTCTAGACTCCCTTTTTTAATTGCATATACAATAGTTCTGTTCTTTATGAGTGCTGACACAACAGCTGCATTTTATTATTTCCACAGAAAGGAAAAGAGAAAGAAATCCGTTTTGTCTCTGGTTTTGGCTGAGAGCTGGTTTCTAGTCTTTTCTTTTTCCATGGAACTCTTGTTCAGACTGTGATGGGTCTTCTGCTCAAGTGAGTTTGGTGGCTGCTGCAGGGTGTCGAGTTTCTGGGATTTTTGCTTGCAAACCACCCAGAATGCTTGCATTTAAAAAAAGAAAAATCAGATTATTCTGTTACAGTGATCACTATCAGGCTTAGTCACATCACTTGGACCTAATGGTATTGTCTGAGCACAGCTCTGTGAATTACAGGTCATAAATTCTTACTGTGCCATATAACTTGTGTAGTGAACCTGTGTTTAAAAAAGTGATGGGGATAAATAACCCAGTAAACAACATGAAAAGCAAGAAAGAAACCTTTCCTCAGATTACCAATTTGCTGCTCTTTCTCTTAGGAAACATTTATTTTGTTTGTGTTTTGAAAAATTACTTAGAAAAATAATCCAGTAAGAACATGAGAAACAAGAAAGCTTTCCTCAGATTACCAACTTTGCTACTCTTTTTCTTATGAAATATTTATTTGCCTATTTGTAAATCAGGAGAGTGACTGAAATGTCCTTTCAATTTTTAAAAGTTGTTAAAAACATGAATGTTCACCCTTGCATTCCTACCACATTTAACCTGACACAAGAATTCAAAATATTAAAGGATACATCTCTGTTGGGAGTATAAGTTATTTGGATGTTACAAACCATCTAATAACTTTTACAATGCTTGTAAGGTGAGAATGGCATCCAATTTGAGCAGTTGTTTCGAGAAAGGTGGCAAATTTTGTCTCAGTGACATAAAATTCTTCAGCACGAAGAAAAAACAGCACTAATACTGAAAGAGAAAGAGATAAATTGAGACCTATAACAGAAAAAAAGTGTATTTTCTCTCTATTTACTGCAGTTGCTGTGCTTGACAAGCCAGCCACTGGAAGATGTTCTTTCTGAGGTAATCCTTTCCCAACCTTGATTAGGGAACTGGCATATCCTGCTCTGAACACATATATTTAATTTCATCTCTGTGTCAAGCACAGGCCAGATGCTTTTAATAGGAGACGATAGAGAAATATAAAATGAACCCACAGCTTTACACTCTTAAATCTGCTTCTCTCAGGCTGCCCTGAAAAATGAAGGTGCCCTAGACTGAGCGGCTGAAGTGTTTTAAGGATCAGTGCAGGCTTTTTGTCCCAATTCCATTTAGCTGAGGCCATGGAGATGCATCCTGCCCCAGTGTCTGCTGACAAAGCAGCATCAGCCCTCTCCTAATGAGGAGCTCTGCCCCATTTCTTTCCGTGTGGTCACCACCCCAGCAGATCCAGCAGATTATGTGACTGCTCTCTTAATGTGACCTGCACTGCCTTAAGTGCTCCTCCACTGAAGAAGTCTTGCTAATATTGGCTGATTTTTGTTCATCAGCCCAGAGGGGAAGGGGAAGAAAGGGAGGAAGGAAATTTCCCCTTGTTCCAGAACAGGAGGCTGTACTGACCCCCAGCAAGGGGCACTCCCAGAGCCCCATTTTACTTGAAAATTATTCTAAATGACAAATATTAAAGTCCTGCCTGCATGCAGCAGTCATCACTAGGTTTTTCTGGACTTTTCCCTTCCCTTTTGGTTTTAGTAATGGCTGGAAAGCTTTTGAGGATGGCAAGCCCCACCCCCTCCATGCCCCCAGCCCCCTTATTTTGGAGCTAAATTGTAGGAGAAAATAAAGACCAAAAGGGTGAAATGACCAAAGTGGCCTAAAGAGATAAAGATAGGTTTAAAAATTAAATTCCCAGAGTCACAGCTCAATGTCTTACCCATTCCTTGTTGCAGCATTTTTAAATTTTCCTGCATGTACAGATCCCTTTACTAGGCAACTTCTATGGAATAAACAAATGTCATTTCTATTGCCATGAAAAACAAGTGTCTAGCCCAAGGAAACATAAATGACTTGGCAAAAACTATTCCCTGTGTCAAGGACAGAGTTACAGTAGGAAAGTGGATATTTCACCTCATAAGTTGTAGCATTATTTTTGTTCAGTCCAAATTTCCTTAGACTCCTGTAAATTACAATTCCTCCTGCACACTTTAGAGGAACAATGAACAGTAATTATTTTGAACTATTTATTTTACTCTTGTAGCTGAAAAAGTCAGTTTACATCCACTTGCAATATTTCCAGCTTTGCTCCACTTCTAACACCTTCTGTTTCATAGAGTTCTCACCACGTATTTAACCATGACAAAATGCCAGTACAGTTCATGGAATTAATCTGGAAACCTATTTGTCTTTATTTTGTTTCAATATTACAGCTTTGTGTTCTGTTAGTTTGCCAATATGACTTCATTTCTGAAAGTATGGGGGAATATTTTTAAAGTACTAGAGATACTTAATTGTTTTTTCAGTGTGTACTATACATTAATATTTAATAGTGCTGATTTTAATGACAGGAAACATTTTCCAAAAGGTGCCTTTTCTACTTATCTTTATAACTTCTTGCAAAAGCAAACTGAAATGTAAATGAAATGCATATGTGAGACACAAATTTCAGCATCATTTTTTTTCTGATCTTTTCTGGACCATGGTAAGTGGTTGAATTAATTTGGTTTCACAACATCATTTTGAAGAATACTTTGGTATGAACAAAATTGTTGTGTCTAAACCTGTGTTACCACATTCAAAATGCTTTCAATGTTTACCCAATCTTGTGCATCTTCATTTTACACTGCAATTTACAAGACACATCATCCTTCTGCCTCACCCAAAAAGGGCATGTTTATTATCCAGAACTTTACAAGTTCCAGTTGTTCTTTCAGAGACGTTGCAGTGACACTACTATAAAGAAAAAAAGGGAATAAAGGATGTGCACTCATTAACCAATAGTCAGCTTAGAAGTGAATTTTCTGCCTTTTAGAGTTATGTGAAGAATTAAAGTTCAAGACTGCAGAGGAAATGAAGAACTTCATCTTATTTTGGCAAACATATTACTGCATGCTCATATGAATGTTTTCATTATTATGTAGTGTAACAAAGGAACCACTGGAGAAGTTTCCTGTGCTTACAGTTTCAGTCTGTCTTTTTTCTAACTTTAGAAGTTCCATAAAGCTTGAGCTATAAATTATAGAGAGCTGGTAAATTATTCAAAGCAGTTAAAGTAATTATTGCTCGTGTATCATAGAATAGTTTATAAACATCAGTTTATTACTATATATCATAAGTGATTAATCCCTTATACTTTTCTTCCTTTTAAACTGCTCACATATGTTTCCTTATAAACTCTATCAGCTGATAAGTAACACACCAAATATTGGCCACAAATTTCCATGGAATTTGACTTCTTATTTATCATAAAGAAAACATAATTGTCCACACAGTGGACATAGTTACATATGCAATATATATTTTTATTCCCTCAAGAATGACATGTTTTATTATAGGAAGTCAGACACATAGACTTTGTACCAAAAATTAATGGACCTTTCTTTTTTGTTTTCTCAGCAAGTTATTTTACTTTCAAGTGCATGGGAACTTGGCACATTTGCCCGAAGTATAAGGAAGGAAGCAAAGAGAAAAAAAATCTCGTTTTATGTGAGCAAAATTCCTTTCCTGCAGCAGAGCTGCTGGAATTCCTCTGCAGCCATTTACCTTCCAGGAGAAGAGATTGGAAATGCTGTCACTGAAGGGAGCAGATGGTGTCAATAATGACTGACACCCCTGGAGCTGTACAAACACGGGCATCCTCAGCTCCTGGCAGGCAGCTCGGATTGTTAGCCACTCACACAAGTTACAAAGTGGGAAAGGAGCAAGCTGGGTTAGAGGTGGAGTGCCTAAAACTGGTCCCTTCCTTTCAAACCCTTCTGCTGAACCTTGTTTTGCAGAAATGAGGGGGAGAAGTTGGTAGGGAGCGTTGCCAAAGCTGTCAGTAAGGATGTGACACAAAGGTAAATGCACTAACTGGCCGTTTTCTCTGCTTCTTTGCAAATCTTTGAAGACTGCCACTCCCAAACCAGTCGTGTGCAAGTTGATAAACAGAAATTATAAATTAGCATCACTGCTTCATGCTTCTAATCAGTGTCATGCTTCCAATAAACAGGAGGGTACTTAACACCCACTGATGTTACTTGACCCATCCTCTTTACAGCTCATTTGCCTCATACTCTAAATGTCAGATTTCCATACAGAAATCAAGCAGCCTCTTTCCATGGAAACCTTTCAAGACCACACGAGGAGTGAAGCCATAGGAAGCTATTCTAGATGATGGTAATGTGGAGTTCAGTTCATGCATGTCACTGAAAAAAAGTCCTATTTAGTAGTTATTGAAATTGAACTTAAGCAATGCAGTCATTTGAAAGTAGTTTAGGAAGGGCATCTGCTGAGTGGAATTAACTTAAAAATGGATCCATTGAGGATGTTTTTACATATACTTTCTCATATCTCTCTGATATCCTGACTGACACACAGGTTCTGACTGCCAAATAATATCTCCTCCCCTGCCACAAGTTTATAGAAAAGCTGCATCCTATTTTGATAAAATTAAGTTAATGATGACATGAAAACCTATGAAAAAAAAATAGAGTAAGTGCACTGATTTCCATTATTAAGACAGTTCTCTGGAACTATCATATGCCTGGTTTCCCAGCCCCACAAGCAGCCTTGCTGCTTGCTATTTCAGAAAACTCACCTGTGTCAGCAGGCAGACTCCCAGCTCAGCACGAGATTAGGAGATCCTGAGGCAGAGCACAGGACAGTCCCTGTGTGTGTACATGCATCTCCTGAAGCTGTGCTGCACTCAGGGATGAAGCTGAGTTCAGATTTTCCTGCAGGAGTAACAGAATAGGATATGTCTTGACAGGACAGTTGAAAACGGAGACAGGAATTTCTTTGCTGATACCTATTTTTGTACTGTTTAGTGCATTCTATTTAATAAGCACCCAGGCCAAGGAACTATGGATTAAATCCTCCAGTATTCTTGTCTTTGTGGAAGTCTGAGAACCAGTGTAAAATGAAATACTACGAAATGGAATGCAGTACTTGAGTCCTGGTTCCCATTTTTAAAAGCCATAAATGACTTCATAACAGACCAATGGGATATTTCAGACATTCAGATTAATTTACTTCCATGGTGAACAACTGAAGAAGAGCTGAATTTGACACTGTATTCATACACTTAAATAACTATTGTCTCTATTTTGAGTAGGCACAGTGGTGGTATCTGCTGATTGCCAAAATAAATTGATTTATATCAGCAAAAAAGCATTGCCTTAAGCAGTGCTTATTGCAAAATCATTTCTATAAAAACCTGCAAAACTGTTCTTCAGTCTTTCCTTTCCTTTAACAAAGGTATTATTACACTTCAGAATTACAATTTTTTACTGTTACTAGGTTATAAACACTTTGTTCTATATGAATTATTTCATGTAATTTATTTTTGTTTGACAGAACACAAGACAATTCTCAAACTATAAAAGCTTTCAAGCTAGTTGAATTATATGCCACTCTGGAGAAAGGATTCATTCATTAATAACCCAAATAACAAAAATGGGATTTGAGAATGATCAGTCCCTTCTCTGTTTCCTTCTCTGCCTAGTGGTAGCATGAATTAGGTTTTATATAGAAATAAATCTCCTTTACTTTTTATAGTAATTGAGGAATTAAATACGGGAAATTATGACAATGAAATCAATTACTCAAAAAAGAAAAAGTCTTGAGTAAGTTCTCATGGATATCCCTTAACTATTTAACAAAACATAAATTTGGGTTAGTAAACATTAGAAAATGTAAGGATACATTATGCAGATCTCATCAGCAATTCAGTCTTTGAGGAAAAAGTAGAATTATCATTTTCCAGTTAGAATGACACAGTAGACCAATGCAGTAATGACATAAAGGACCAAGGCAAAGAAAAATTATTAAGGAGTTCCTAAATATATATAATATAATAGTAAATACAAAAGCTGCAGGTATGATACAGTGATCCACTATGCTGTGGGGAAAGACAAGGAATTTGGGTAACAAGGCTCTGCTGATTAGATTAGATTAGATTAGATTAGATTAGATTAGATTAGATGCTTCAGCACTCTGGATCATCTCAGTCCTCTGCACAAAATGGTTTTGGATCAGTGAAATCAATAAGGAATCAAAGAATTTCCCCACCGAGATGCTTGTTTCTCCTTGTAGCAAGTGGTGCATAGGTAAGTGAAAATCATAAACTCTAGGTTCATAATCCCATAATCTGAAACTAATTAAATATTTAGACTAGAAAAGATTCATTGCATGTGATGAGCCTCTGGCTGAGATGGGCCAATCCAAAGTGTTTCTCCTCTTCCCTTTGCTGTCAAGTAAAAAGTTGGCATGTAAGGAATTTCTCCCTCTGGGTAAGATCTTCCCACCCACTACTTTTCTCTCCATTTCTTGTCTCTGAGATTGCCAAAAGCTTCCCTAGCAGGGATTCTGGGGTAGCAGGTATTAAATATGCCTCACTTTTCTCCTGGCCTTCAAGGTTTTTCTGTTCTCTGTCTGTCACCTTCACCACTGGGAGTGGTGACATAACCCAGAGCTGTCCTCATGCACTGCCATTTCCCTCCTCCCATCCCTCTCCTGATTAACATTTAGGTTTATATATGCCACTGGAAATGAGTTCACTGTGATCACTGGACTACTGTTGATCTGATGCATAGTAAATATTTCTCAGAGCTTTCTTTGTTTTAACACAGGGGTTTGATTTCTTTGATTTTTTTCCCTCCAAACTTTTCACTGTACACACGTTGTGCTCTCTTCAGTCCAGAATTTTGAAGCACAGAGCTTTCATGTTTCATAAGAGCTTCCCGAGTTTTATTTTGAACCTTGTTGTTTTGATAGTTCTTTATTCTGTCAGCAATGACTGTAATAGGATGGTACTCAGGGGAGAGGGAGGTTCGTGCTACAGAAAAGTCAGTATTTTTTCTGAGATCCCTTCTGCTGGGGTTATGTCTGACTCTGAAAAGATTTGTCTAACCACACATTCTGTCAATCATCCAAAAGAGAAGATATATAATCTGTCTTCATTCAGTCCCTAGGAGAAACCAGACAAGACATCCCCACAAAATAAATGTAGGAATTGGCCTGAAAAAGATAGGAAATCTATAGATTCCAAAAGTTTTTCTTCTTCTTTAGAGCTGGGCCTTCTGTATGCAATAAGATAGATGCTTACAGTTTTTCCACTGATGTATGGAGACAAACATGGAATTACTGTGTCCCACCATCCCTTAAAAAACGTAGAAGCATCTGAAAATGAGATTATACTGCTCCTGTAACTAAGGAATTGGGGGTAGATGGTAAACATAAAATTGCAAAGATTAACTTCCATCTCGAAATAGAAATCGTGGCTGCCCCGGAGGATGGACAGCAAGGCTGGATTTGCTAAAAGCTGTGGTGAAGTCACTTTTGTCACTTTTGTTCACTCTACACTGAGTATAGCAGGCACAGGGATTTTATGGCATCCAGTCCTACACAGTAAATGACTTCTGCAGCCAGACATACACAAAGCCAAGGTGCTCCACAGCTTGCCATACCAGAAAACCCAACAGATCTACCCAGTTCCTTGTGTTTTATCCCCTGACAAATTAGTACTTTATTGTGTTGTCCCCATACACATGCAGAGCACCTCTTTCTTCCTCATACACAGGTCATATAGCAAATATTAGTTATTAATTAATGTATTATCAAAATAAAATTTAACCATGGCAGAAAAAGAGTAACAGGTGGCCACAGCTGACCCAAATCCATCCAGGATCAGAGTGACTTCAAATTAGATGTATGAATCAGCTCCAGCTTCCTAAATACCTGAGCTGAGAAAGACTGAAATAAAGTGAGTGAAGACACTGGAGAAAGGAAGTGCCTGAAGCCTGCAAATTGAGGGGAAAGGATTTAGCTTGGCAAACTTCTGAAAATCTGCCTCAAAGTGGAGTAACCAATTCAGGAACCAGCAACAAGCACAGCAGATTATATTCCCATCATCATCTTCTGTGCACTGAGAAGGTAATACCTTTTTAAAGTGATCTCTGAACAGGTTTGTAGTTGCCAGAGGACACCACAGTTATTGCTTTGGTCATGTTTGACTTTTTCCTTTATTCTTTCTGGAAGATCTCACAGGTTTATTCTGTAAAACTACTTTCCTTTATGGCCTTCCAGGGGAGGACTGGGGTCTTCTGCTTATTGTCTTTCTGTCTGAACTTCTCTTCTTGAAGATTTCTCTCAATGAAAAGCATATCAATAGCTGTCATATTATTTCAACATCTAATTAATTTCGGGCCTGTAGTTACGTATCCATGCTTTCTCACTAGAAGATAAATGGCAAAATCACTGAGCTAGCAAAACAGACAGGAGCTGAAAGGGAGTGGAAAACAAAAAACCAAACAAACACAAACCAAATTTCAATTGAGATAGCAGTGATGTGTAGGTTAAAAAGAAGAAATAAAGAGTACACTTTCAAATGGTATGTTGGAATCAAGACCTCTGGACTGTCATCTGTGGAGATTGTGTTGCTCAGCAATGGGCTCAGCAAATCATCCTAGTTTATCTTCAATATGTAAAGTGAATTGGATAAAATTTCATTGTCTTTAAAACAGATGGTAGCTTCCAACCATTTCAAACCATAAGCACAGGGTTAAGAGACTAACCTTTGAAATTCAGAGGTGCTAAATATGTTCTGTAGGGAGTGATGGATGTTTATGTGTTGATTTTCTGGGGTTTTTTTCAGTTTACATATTGACAAGTTTTAGAACACAAAATAAAGACATATTGTATATTTAGCCAGACTTGTTTTAGCCCCTGGCTGTCTGTGTACATGATCCCCATTTAAGGCAATCTCATTTTTCTTAGCTGCTCCCTCCTCCAAAACTTCAGGCCTGCTTTAACAGTGCTGCTAATCCCTGCCTCCTGTAAAAACAGCATCTCCCAGGGGAATTTGAATTACGGGAAGAAGCAAATACTGCTGCTTGGCAAACTGTGCAGAGGCACAGATTGATTTTTAAAATGATTACTGCTGATATCAAGTGTCGAATAACTGCACTGCTTATCACCTAAATTACTTTTAGCTCATACTCCAGGTCATTCACAAAGTCTAAATCTAATACTGCTTTGTCTTTTGTGTCTCAAAGCTGTAACTTCTAGAACGTGGTGCTTTGATTGGTCTAATCTGTTCTGCCTAGTGAAAGAAACAGCTTTATCATAGGAGGTGATCTTCTTAAAATGCAAACCAATATTTTGGTTCTTAGACATTCATGTCACCTTCAAACCCAAATGTCATGATGTTATAGTCTTGCAATTAGACACGCTTAAACTGTCTAAACTCTCTGATTCTCAAAATTTCGAGTTCCCAGACATGACCTTCATCAAGGTGAATGTGAATGGAATGTGAAGTTTGTGTATTACTCGTATCAAATATGCACAAGTTTTCTGCTTGTTTGAGATATAATACCCCACGTACTTTCTGTTCCTGTGGAGGTCACTCAATCAGCTCTGTTTGGTCACACTTTGAACTGAAAGAAATCACATTTTTTCAGACAAAGGCTTTCTCCAACATTTTTACATTTTGAAGTGGTGGGTTCTTCTGAGTTTATTATCTTTTCACTATTTATGGTTGTTTACTTCTCCTTACCTTTTAAGAACAACAAGAAGAGAACTGTTCTACTTTTGATTGCAGTTGGTGCCTCAAACAACAGCACTATCAGGTTCTCACAGAAGGCACCAACCAGGCATTTCTTCTGTGTTGAAGTTAGTTGCTAGCACAAGTTTTTTTCCTTTTTTTAGTGGTTTTGAACAGCAGAGAGTGATGGAAACAAACAGAAAGACTGCCAAACAGCAAAAGGCCATCTTGCCCTCCAAAGTGACCTTCACATGTAGACAGGATGGGTAATTTGGCTGCACAGTATTGGGAAATTTCCTATTTGCAAGTTCCCTAGGCAAGACTACTTGGCAGATCTGCACTGTTTTATTGGTAAAAAGGATTGATAATCAGATTTGATCTCAGAATGTGAGATGACTTTTGTGGGCTCTGTACAATGCTGCAGTACCCTGAAAATAAAACTGGCAAAGAATAGGGGACTCTGGGCCTGGCTGTGGGACCTCACTCTCTGCAGGGTGTTTCAGGCCTGATGCCTTCCTTCCACTACACTGAGAAAATCCTGGGGGGACAGAGGAGGGAGAAAAGAAAAAATAGAGAAAAGGCAAAAGGGATGTTTTAGGCAAAGGGGGTAGGTGTGACTGTAAAGATCTGTGGGTTATTCAGACCTGCCAGAGTAAGTTAATCTGCTTTCCCTGTGGTGTGGTGTGGTGTGTAGATCCCTCTTGCCCTTCAGCTGAAGATGCAGCACAAGGTGTCCAGTGCTGGTGAGACCATCACCATTGGCCATAATGTGTAGAGAACACAGATTGGCTCAGCTATATACAAGTTTTGGCACCAATTCAGTGACTCCTGTACCACGTGCAAACACTGAAAATGTTTGAATGTTCCACTGTGAGATGATTGTGCTACCTCCATGCCTACACATAAAGTATAGACTTTATGGGGGTCATGGTTATGAAAGGTGCACGATCAATAATTTTGTCTAATTAGAGAGTGGGGTGACCACTGGGCCCAGTGATTAAAGGTTCCTTTTCTGTAAACTAAGAATTACAGTCACGGATTTGTATGACAGCCATGCATGTTATTCTCTGTCATTTACCCAAATATACTTTAAAATAATCACCCTTTTTATAAGCATGTAAGGGTACACAAATTTTAACTCAAATTGCTGTAATTACATCTAATCTAGTCAAATTCATTTTTATTAAAGTTCACACTGTGAGACTAATGAACCTAAAGCACTGAAATCATTCTCATTACACACAGTTAGATCTGTTTACTGAATCTGCATTGTTTCATGCCCAGAAGGTGAAAGTAAAAACCCACACCACCAAGATGCAAAACACATCTTCTCAATCATTTCCCCTACATGAAACAGTTTAAACCAGCTGTGTTCTAACAGACAGGGGCATGTGAGCAATGTTTTCCTGACTGGGTTTTCATGCAAAAAAATGGTTCACTGATGAAGGGTGGTTTAAAGGATAATGAAACTGGAGGGAGGAACCTCAGCTGCTGGTGATGGGCAGGGAGATGATGCAGACAGCTGACACAATTCTGGAATTGATGTTTCCAGAAGCTGAGGAAAAGATACAGTCATTCTAGCTGACACACAACTGTCCTTTCATATTATTTCCCCACACCCTGTAGGCAGGGAATTATCTTCTAAAAAACCACTCACAAGGTCACTCTTTCCCTGTTCATCCAATTCCCCCCTCAAACACGTGCTCCCACTGGCCAACAAGCAACAAAGAGGCTGAGGGAGCTGCACAGGTGATGCACATGCAGCATGGAAAATGGGTGTATTTCCATCTGTACTGGCCTAACAACATAGTTAATCTATACTTTGAAGGACTGACAGATATATTACTAAGCAAAGCAAAATAAAACCACAGGGATTTTTTTCCCAACATGTGAGTTTCATAATGATCCCTTTGCTCAAAAGCCCAAGTGAATAGATCTTCCTGTGTGATTGTGAAGAAACATTTTGAGGTTCAGGAAACTGCTTTGCTTTTCCCTCCAAAGAAAACAAAGGCAGACAAGACTGCAGAAATGAAAATCACTGTCAAAGCTCCTAAATTTCACCAGCCAGTTCCCCAAGCAGGGATTACCTATTTACCTCACTTTCACTTCCAGAGCTCTCTCTTGAGAAAGGAGCACAAACAGGATGCAAAGGGCCAGAATTTCCAAATAAAAGCTCCTCCACAGATAACAAAACCTTATTTTGCCACATAATCAATGAGAAGCGTCCTGTGCTAATGACATTTCTGCACCTGGCAAAGAAAAACCACTTCTCATTCTGTCCTCTTGGTGCCTCCAATGCAATACCCAATTTTTCCATGGCTTTACATTCATGAGAAGAGATATCAAAATAGATTATCTCTTCACCTGCCTGAAGGGAATGGCTTTTATATATCATATTTTGTGTTGGGCAAAATACAGAATTACTTTCTTCTCCATCAACATTTTCATTGACTTTTTTGTGGTGGTTTTTCAGTCATTTTTAGCCACTGATAATTATGGATTATCCAACACAAATCCATCAATAAAGCATTGCAGATAACTCTTCAGTAATGAGAATACATAAATTCCTCACTCAATAGGTTATGCAATCAGTTCACTGCTTAATAAGAAAACCAAACCTAAGATACTGCAATCTCTACAACAATTCATTTAAAATGGAATTTGTTAATGTTGGACGAGATCCTTGACTGCAATAAATCAACAAAGCCTCCACGAATCAATGGCCTGACACTGAATTGAACTAGGTGATAGTCAGTCTGCAGCTTTTTGTAAATAAAGGTTCCTTTGCTATCAAGACAGTCATTCCAAACTTATTTAAATACTTTGTTTTTCTAAAGAAAAGTTTATATGTTTATTTAAAATGGCAAAATAATATTTGCAGAACATAAAATAAGAAATTTTTTTTGCTTACATGGCTGGAGAGAGTTTCTCTCTCCTATTTGGCTAGCAATGGACAAGACAATCATGGCTCTGCTAAACTGAAGATGTGGCCCTGTGATATCCCAGACAGGGGACTCTGTCACCTGTGACTTGCCTCCAGCATTCCTGCTGGATTTCCTTTCCATGGAAACTGGGGTGGAGGGGAAGAGTAGAGGGTCTTCTACAGAGTCAGAAGACTGATTCCAGCTGTGCAGCTGAGAAAATTTTCAGGTTTTACAGCTTATTTTTGACCTTGTGCTGGGCCTTTTTCCCCCTCTGCCAATTATCGTCCTCAGTGACACTTGACTTCACTGCATCGTTAATGGCCTCATTTTGGGGAGATATGTGGCAATTTTGTAGCAGACTGTACATTTCATGTATTACACACATTATAGAGCTGCAAAGATATAATTTCACAAAGTCCCAAAACATGTTAAAACCATTAATCTGGGATTAATGGGTGAAGGGTGAGAAAAAAAGGAATAATTTAGTGAAGACTCTTTAAGTTCTTATGTTTTGTGATTAAACCTTAGAGAGATGTTAGGCAAAAGAAAGAGCCTGGACTGTTGTCTCTCAGCTTTTTGCCTCTAGAATGAACAGCATGAAATAAGAACCTGCCCAGACAAGAAAAAAGAAGTGGTGAACGTTTGATTTCGGCATTTTTTGCAAATATCCTGATTTCAGCTCTAATATACACATCCCCAAATATATCACAGCATACATAGCATAAAAAATTAACAACATCCTGCTCTCTTTTTTAGCCCTCTATGTTCAGAAGGCTACAAAATTGTCTCGTGTATGTGCGCTTTCAATTAAAATTTCCAATTTCCAGGTCCGGTGCTTTTTCTCCACAAGTACAAGAGAAAGCCAAAAGCAGGGAGAGAAGCCTCCATGGAGTTGGACCTCCTGTACTCATTATGAGCTGGTTAGCAAGCACCTGCTATTCAACAGCTTAGAAAACAACTTGAAATTCAAGTAAGTCTCAGCAAGGACCTAAAAGAGAACATCAGGCAGCCAGGCAGCCAGCCAGTTTCATATGCCTCATCTTTCAAAGATTTTTGCTCTGATGCTCTCCCTCAGCACCACACACCAATTTTTTTCCCTGCTTTTCTTTCTATATTTGAACTGGAAATATGTTATTGTTTTAAATGTCTCCTAACTGGAGATTTTAATGCCCTGTAATGATCAAAATTATTTATCAAGATATGGTTTAGGAATAAAAGAACATGTTAATATGGAAAGACAAGCTACATTTCCTCTTCCAAAGAGCAAAGTGTTAGGGAAAAATCTGCTCGGGCCAAATTAGGTTGAAAACCTGGCACATGATATACAAGAACTCTGAGCACATAATTCCCAGCTTTTCTCAGGTATTTATTGTATTAACAACATGAAATTAACTTCAATTGTGTAGCAATTTGAGAGGTGTTTTATTATGAGGGTGATCCATTCAATATGCCTGATTTAGACTGTTTTAAAAGCAGTATTGAGGCCTCATGACATCCCCAGACACATAAAACTAAATCTTTTCAGGCCCAGCTGAACCTTTCCTCATTCCTAGGGGTGAAATGCCCACAAGTTTCAAACCTTTGAACCTCTCATCCTAAACTGAGTGATCTGATATGAACCTGGAAGCAGGAAAAAGAGTTTCTGTAGTTGCTGTTTGGTTTTGACCCCTTTAGGTTTAGCTTAGATATTCTCTGCTTAGGGATGGTTTGAAATTTTTAATTTTTAACTCAGAGCTTACCTGCCACAGGGCTTTGTCGGGTCTACGGTCATAAAGAATAGAAATCCATTCAATTTTTCCTCTAACTGATTTACCTAAATGTTGCAACTCCTCAGTGCTTTTGGGCAGCCTCCACTTTTTGGCTTTGACCTTCTTCTACCTCTTAAGAATTGAGTGTATGATTCCATTCAGGTGCAATGCAGAGATGGAATTAAATGAGACCAGAATCACAACTACGTGAATATCTGTTAAATAGCAGGTCTAAGGAAATATAATGAAAATACACACAAGAAGAAAAAAAAATCTGATACTCTGAGTTTTATGTGTAGATGGAAAGGCAGTGGGAAGTTTTGACTTCATATGTGTACTGATGTGGTAAATTAAATTCGTCAGGGTAGCTCCAGGGAGATAACAATATTTTTCCTTAAGGGTATATAAAATGTCATATTTTCATTCAGAAATGCTAATACTTTGCTACTCTTTCAGTATTTTGTATGTAGTATTAACTGCAATTCATTGCAGGCAAAAAAAAGAAAAGTTTATTTGTTTTATTCAAAAAAAGTAAAATGCACTCCTTAATGTGTGCAGAAAATTAAATCCTGTGTCTATATCTGAAGAGACACAGGACTGAACGTCCTTATTGACTGAACTACTGGAGCTACTCCAAATAATCTGCATTTTTCAGGCCTTGCACTCCCTTGCTATAAGGACAGCAGATAAGAATTATAACAAAATAGTAAGACTGCACTTGACATGTGTGTGTGGTGCAGGATTTCAGGAGGCAACAAATGAAGATACAAACCAGAAACTAACTTTCTTTTAATCCTCTAAATTACAGTTTGTGGTCTCAGGGTGCAGGGCTTACTTCAGCCTGACAGGTCTGTGCTATGTTCAGCCACACAAGACAGAAACAACTGCCAGATTTGAGGATGGCAGAGCATCCCAACTCCTTGTCAGTTTGGCAGCAAACATTGACCCCCCTGGGTAGGTATGGTCCTTTTCTGCTTTTTAGGGGCATTCAGGGTGGTTTCATTAATGTGCTCTCCCAGGAGCACAGGGGAATCAACATCTTTCCTCTTTTCCTGAGGCACATGGCATCTGAAACTTTGGTCTTTTACTACACATGGAATGGGAGTTTGGAAGTGCTCTGTGACTTGCAGCATGCCTTTGTGTGTGAAGATGCTCCTGAATTACATATTATATAAATATATAAATATATTTATAAAGATATATAAATCTAAATCTAAATATAAATCTAAATATAAATATAAATATCTCCTGGTTGGCAGTGTGTGCAGGAGACAGGACTCAATAATCCTGATCAAGAAATGGTTTCCAATCCCATATTCTCCAGTATCCAGAAGTATAAAATAGCTGGCAAATGAAGAATGGTATTTATCTGGATAAAAGTGATCCTGCACACTGCAGGTGAGTGCCTTTATTTTAGCCAACCACACTCTATGATCCCATGAACCAACATGAACAGGCACAATTCCACCCACTAATCTAAAGTTTAGAGGTAAAAACCTCAGATGTGTCACACCCCAAAGTCAGGACATTCACTTTAAAGGAATTTAAAGACTCTCTGGGTCAGGTGCCGACAGCTGCAGAATAAAGTTGGATGACATTAATTCAAACAGGGATACTTGGACTATAAATAAGAAATGTCAAATAATTCCTTTGCTGTTCACTGGCAAGACACCAATTAGAAGGCTTCATCCAGTTTTTTGACATTACACTTCAGGGAAAGTGTGGACTGATTAAGAAAAATCTACAGGTGAGCTAGAAATATCAAAGTTCTTGTAAGCCAAGAACTACACAGAAGAGCTAATGAAGGCTAAATAGAGGTTAAATTTTAAAAGGCCAGGGAAGGAGTAGGAGAATATAGATATTAATCCTTCTCAAGTGTATGGAAAGTTCTTAAAGAGGCTGTGGATACAAGAAGAAACATGGATTTACCTTGCTGCAAGAAAGAATGAAGAAAGATGAAGGCTTGACCATGGCTTTGCCAGCAGTGCAGCAGAAGGAAGCAGCTCCAGAGGATCAGTTTTCCCCAGGGCTTCTTGGTGTTGAAAGCAGGGAGCTCAGCTGTGTCAAATCTCAGCTTATTTCAGTATCTGCTGGCAGAGGAGGGGGAGCAGCTAAAAGTGTGCCCATCCTTACCCTGTTCTCCCACCTTTCCAAGTCCCATCTCTCACCCTGGGCCCTCTCCATGATGTTGAGACATTTTCCTCCTGCTTCAGCAATAGACAAAATTTTGGCCCCCAAATGCAAACAGAAAGCGTGCTCAGGACTCTGAGAGCCCAGCAGAGGCTCTGCCACACCAGGGAAACAGAAGCACATATGGGCCCAGGAGTTCATGGGAGAATAGAAGTGCTCTGCATTCTAACTGAATCAGAGATCTGTGATGTTTTGCACAGTCCCCACAGCAATCTCAAGGAATGATGAAACTGCTCACTTCCTCTGCTGTTTCTCAAGCTTTTCTGGTGCCACAGCAGCTGCTTATGTTGAATATTTAACCACCTTACTTTTACAGATCCCAATTTACTGATGTTCTGACAACTTTCCTTTCTCTCTCACCCTTTCATCACTCAAGGTGTGGGGGAAAAAGTCTGTCAGTGTGCATTAAGAGCCCACAGAAGTGCAGAATGAAAGCAGAGGAAAATCATGCAAATAACTGTGTTTGACTCCTTGCTGCTAACACACAAACCAGAGTGAAAACAGCCAGAAACTGGATAAGAGAATATGTGTGAGGAGTGTGGCTGATTAACTGAAAGGGAGGCATTTAGTGAAGCCTTTAACTAGTTAACCTTATTTTGTGAAAACTCCTGCATATTTTTAAGGCCTATTTTCAGTCCTGCATTCTGGACACGTAATTGTTTGTATTTTGAACAGTTTGAAGTTTTGTAATGAGTCTCAGCAGAACTAAGTTTTTTCCTTGATGCTTTCCTGTTCTTTTCGCCTAAAAATTTCTTTGCAAATTACAAAAAGGATTGGATTTAAAAAAAAAAAAAAAAAAAAGGTTGCCTCTTTAAGACTCAAGAAAGAATATTTTCATTTTTTCTGTTCTCACATGTTACATGTGGAAAATGGAAGCCCCAGGAAGGTGCTGTTTCTTCTTACCTAGAGAATACCTTTAAGAGAAAGGACCTTGAGCCCATGTTTCATTGAAGTCAGCAATTAAATATCTCAGTTTTGCTTTCTCTGGCTGCAGTACTGACATAAATTTCCAGTTTCTGAATTCTTCTACCCATCTGGTTTAGGAATGTCTTCATAGCTCTTCTTCATTGTCTTAAGATTAAAAAGGAAAGTAGCACTTTTTAAATTCATATAAAATAATGAATGAGAAAAGCATCTTGTCATTAATTTTGAAGGAGATTGAGGTGGTTACAGCACATACTTACTAAATTTAATGAAGTAATTACTTTTCAAATTGATTTCTAATTTCCTACCAAAACCAAAAAGTTCCCATGGTTATTAATGGAACAGGAATAATTAACAGTACCTACAAATTAAAATTACCTATGCTGTATTGCATACTTTGAGGAGCTGGATAATAAATTTGTTGTGTTCTTTGCATGGAAATGGATCCTAGTTTGAATAAATCTCAAACCACTCATTCCTTTTTGTTGATTGTGTCAGTTTACAACAGCAGTTTATGCTGTCTCCTGCCCTGAGTTTCAGTATTCTCCCTGCTGCCACTCTGGAAAAAGACCTGTGGGTAGCACAACACATCTGGTGACATGGACAGTGATGAGAAAAGCAAGGAAAAACATTAGTTCTCAGTAAGGTCAGAAAAGATGGCTGGAAATATTCAGGGATCACAATCACTTCAGTGATGTATTGTCAAAGCTGTCTTAATTCTCTCCGTCAAAGCACAGCTGTCATACTGAGGATTGTTTTGTTGGAGAGATGTCAGATACCTCAGGATATGGCCTGACTTTATAAAATTTAAAATTTGCAGTTTGGGGAAACAGTAATATCTTCAGTTAATGCCAGTGGTAAAATTAGGAAAATGAATAAGTTTGTGGGCCCCTACAGTGACAAGCAGAAAAATTGATAGGATTATGACTTTAGCTAATTGTACAGAGATTTTTTTTTCCTTTAATGTTTGTGCTTAAAGAAAAATAAAAAAATATAAGAATTAATGAGAGCATTTTAGGCAGCTTTCCTCATCTTGTTGCAAATAATGTTTAGAATAGAACACAAGTGCATTTCAAAAGACTGAAAAGCAACCAGTCTTGTTCAAAAAGTACCAGGACAACCAACAGAAGTATTTTAAATCATTGTAATGCATTCCCCAGCTTTAGCTACCCTAAACTCTGCAGACATTTTTCACATTACAGAAGTAATAGGCATTTATAGAGCTAAAAGGCATCCATTTTTACACTGACATTGTGAAAAGAATATGGCAGGGCGAATGCTTAGCGTGTAAACCCATTCCTATCCCTCTTCAGGGTAGACTTCCTATTTATTCCTTAAATTGCTTGCGGCCAAAATCTCTGTGCTTTCCTCTGGCATGCCTGATGCTGCTGACTGTCCTAGGGAGACTGATGTGTGATAGAAAATCCTCTGAGGTTTGTTTCACTCTTCTGGTTTGATTGGGCAAGCACAGGCGCGGCAGATTGACGGGACGCCAGCCTGCGTTTCCATGTGAGCTGCATTTCCATCTGGGTGGCTTCCTCTTCCCCATCAAGCAGAGATCTTTTTGCCTGTTTCATTTAGAGCACTCCATAGCACAGGAAAGTGATTCAGGGGCAGTTGTTTGTCTGATTATGTTGCTTTGTAATAATACTAGTTCGATACTGAAAGTGCATTTATTTGATTTAGAATCTGAAGTCTGTTCAAAAAGTGTTTATGTGTTCTGGGGTTTTTTTTTGGATTTTCTTTTCCTCTCAGGCAGAATCCTATGCCAATGGCAAGTTGGGTGCTCTGCAGGACACAACTGCTTCTGTTTCTTCAGGAGGCACCACGTTTTGTTTCAGCATCCTTGCAATTCTACAGCTTTGTTTTACCTCTCCAGCTTCTGTCTGTGTGAAGACTCAACTTTTCCCACTGGCTGACTTTATCTTACTTATCTTATTTGTGTCCTGGTGTCATTTCCTGCCAGATGAATTACAGGTTTGAGCCTTCTTGTCAAACCATAATATCCAACTCGTGTAGGCTCCCCACAATCCTATTTCTCTTCCCACAGTAAGACATCTTCATCAATGATAGAAAAATCACCCCAATACCCAGATTGGCATGTTATGATCTTAACTTGAAAATTGACTTTTCTTTTAATCTTCATTGTCAAAATTAAAATTTAAAACTAAGGGTGTCCTAAAGGTTTGGATATGAAAAAATTATCTCAATAAAATTACTATTTTCAAATGTCAAGAAGTTTTAAAATGCTGTAAAAATGCTTCTACTTGGCAGCACTGCAAAGAAGTGGAATTTTTCTTCACATCTTGATTAGAAAGCAACCCCTTTGAAGCCAAAATCTCCTTTCAATTGTTATTTTTTTCCCTCTGGCAAAAAGAGTTACTGGGCCAGTTTCCTTCATTGGTATATCATATAATAACAAGCCAATGAACATGTTCTAATTAATCACTTCAGGGTTTCTTGATTGACCACACAGTCCATTCCTTGAAAAAACCAATGCAGGGGATAGGAAGTATTTCAAGTTAAAGCTTTTTGTTGGACTATGGGCAGGAATTCAGAGAAAAGGAAGGAGGCATTGCACTAGAAAGAATAACTGCATTGCCTTTTACCAGCAAATTCAATGCTTGATATTGCAGGTTTTTCTACCTCTTGACCTTGACACAAGCATTTTTGGGAAAAAGCACTTGGTCTGTAGTCAGCATTATTGTCACTTCCAGTGTTTGGCACCACAGCACCTCATTAGCTGTAATCCGTGGAAATAAAAATAGGAAATCTTTCCTAAACTGAGAGTTCTGCTGATAGAAATCTTGATAGATTTCTATGTTCTTACCTCAAAATCTTGACAGCCCAAGCACAGCCCCAGCTTTGAGGGCCAGTGAGACTGGACACATCTCTTCAGCCAGGGTCTGGCCAGAGCTCTGAATTCTGATTGTGTTTTCTTTGCTCACTGTGCTGACCCGAACCAGCTCTGGCATCAACCCTGTGGCAGGACCCTGGTGTGGGGCAGAATCTCAGTCACCTTGTGACAGTCATTCATGGGGAACCTTGGCATTGTATTAAAGCAGGGAACCACAAGGCTGAACTCTTGCTCAGCTTCTTTTATCTCCTGCTCTGAGATGGACCACTGTGAACCAGTGCAGAGCCTACCTCTAGTTTGTGAGGGGAAAAGGTGATTTTTATCAAGGTATCTCAGAGTTTCCCATCAAAGAGGAAAAGTGGAGTCTAATGGAGGGGTATTTGCCCTCCTTTCAGCTTCACTGCGGTTCCTGAGACAAAGTTACTCAAGTGGCAGCATTAAATCATGTCACTTAATTTAAAGAAACGTAATATTTTGTCAATGGTCAGTCTGTCAGGTAAATAGGTAAACGTCCAGTGATCTTCCCTTCCTATTTGCAGTTGGCTCCCATATTTATTTATTCAGGTATGACTCTGGGTGCTTGTTCTGGCCTCTTCCATAAACACACGGTGTTCTCTTTCCATGTTTAGAAACTAATTATGCATTTTGAAAAACTAGGAAAATGCATTTTAAAAGTAAACGTGGATAAAAGAGCAAGCAGAGTTTGTACCTAAGAATGCTGTTTGGCTTGCAGATTTGCAAAATCTCTGAGAAATAAAGGGCGACAAAACCATTTTGCTCCCCTGCCTTCCTGTGTTAGATTCTGGGTCCCTTTGGAGGCTCCTAACTTCCAGTGCAAGGTATAAAACTCCTTGTTTCAATTTCCTGTAGTCAGAAGAGAGTTCCTGTTCTTATTCCTTCACTGTCCTGGTATTGAGAAGGGCAGAGGAGCCACAGCCAAGCTCACATGCCCTGGCATCACTGGGAATTTTCAGCTTTCTTGGTGTCTCGTTCATTTCCCAAAGATGGATTGCATCTGTGCTTTTGGAAAGGGGAATGCCCACGGGATGTGCACATCCAAGGTGGTGGATATGGGCCAGGTAAAGGAGAAGAGAAATGTACATTTTTATACAAAAATGTTATAATAGCTGCTGAAACTAAGTAGGCTTTTTTAGGTCCCATTTCGAAGTGTGGGCACAGAATAATTTAAACACAGAGTTCAAATAAATGCTTGTTTGCTACAAAATTTGGACATCTTAAAAATGTGAGACTCATTCTTAGTGAATTTTACACTGTTTGAGGAAAAATTTGTTTCTTTGCTGTACAAATATAGTAGTTTTATGAAATGTTTTATAGAAAAGATATGTGCATGTGTATTGTGGGTAATATCTGCAATTCTTAGGGAACTGCCTGAGTTACTCTAATTCAGCTATTTCAGGCACTTTGTTAATACTGTATGAAAAGGATTTCTGCAGTTCCAAGACATTGGATAGACAGATAATCCTGTGCATCATTAAGAGGGGTAATCATTGTCTCAGAATCTCTGAATTTGTCAGTTGCCTACCAGGTTACATCAGAGAAACAGCATTTGTAAGAGAAGCTTAAAACAAGGGCTCATCAGTGATTAATTATTAAAGTGCAGATTGTTAGGCTGGATTTCTAACAACTGCAATTTGCAGCCATCTGTCTGGCAAAGTTTGTCCTATCATTAAGTTCTTTCTGAAAACTATGATGATGTTCTTCAGACTGCAGATAAAGTGATAAGCTGATGGGATGGAAGGAGAGCAGTGTGCAATGAAGGGTTTGAGTGTCTTCTCAGCAAGTTCTCTGAGGACACAAATCTGGGAGGAGGGCTTGGTACCCCAGAGAGTTCTGCAGCCCTTCAGAGGGACCTGGACAGGTTGGAGAGATGGCCAGAGAGGAATCATCTGAAATTCAACAAATAGAAATACAGAGTCCTGCACCAGGGAGAAATAACCAGCACAGGCTGGGGGCCAAACTGCTGGGAAACAGCTCTGTGGAAAAGGACCTGGGGGTCCTGGTGGACAAGAGACTGCTCCTGAACCTCAGGAGGGGTGGCTGAAATAGTCTCTCATTTACAAAAAAAACCCCAAACAAACAAACAAAGCAAAACAAAATCAATTGAGGCTTTTGAAAACTCTCCAGGTCAGACCCTATGACATTCCCCTGTTCAGGTATGTTTGAGTCATGTCTTGAATAGGAAAGTGTTGGAAGCCTATCAACAGTAGTCTTCTAAATTATTTTCCCAGTGAGAGTTATAAAATCCAAATGGCAATTTGGACTGAATTTAGGGATGACTTGGAAATCAAATCAAAATTTAGCAATTTGTAAGCAAGGTGAATGGCTTTTCTCTCCTAATTGAAGATCAAAATTAAAAACCTGATTCTTAAGCCTGAATCTGGCAATTGTCTAAATTGAGGCATTAAGGCATTTCATTTTCTCTGTAGGCTACTTTTCTCCCTCAGAATCCACTCCCTACATCTTTTAGACCAGAACTAAAACAAGCATTTTAAGCATCTCCCAGTGAGTTGAAAAGCATTGATTTCAGGGGTTTTTTTCCCCAAGAGCCTTAATTCCAGACAGCTGCTTTCAAATCACTGTGAGTAGGAGTCTGGTCCAGGCTAGCTGCACTCTCAGCTGCTTTTGGTACACAAGGGGCTTTAGTTCCACCTATCAATAATTCTATTGAGTCTACTCCAAAAGTGTGTTGCATAATGACAGAGAGCAATATTAATCTTTGTAATCATGAAAGGTGTGCACTGGTGTTTTCAGATTTGTTTATGTACCTAAAAAGCCTGTTTTTCACATGAATGTCACCTCAGTGACTGTGGACCCACACTGACTATAACACTTCAAGCCATGATGGTATTAATAAAACATGTGTGTGTGATCATTAGCTCCTTCCTGATCATGACCCCATGCAAAAGCAGGATTTTCACACTGAATGGATAGCATAATCTGCAGCACACCATGACAGTAACAGTTTCCAGTTTCTTTCCTGAGATGTTTTACTGTGGAGAGGAGTAAATAAAAAAATCAGGGAATGACATTATCAGTCCTCCTCCCAGCTGCACATCAGGTTTGGAGCAGCCAGCTCAGAGAGTCTGCAGAGACTCCACACTGAGGAGAAAAAAAAATCAAATAAAAATGTACAAATTAAAAACTAGCAACCCAAACACTGGGTGAGAGGAGAACAGGGTAAAATTCTGAGCTGGACATAGCTGGGTGGAGCTAATGCCAGGTGGGGGTTTGGGCTACAGACCTGCATGAGAGAGAGACCAAGCAAAATGTGACACCCTGCTAGAGCAAAACCTGCAACACCCTCACAAATATTTGTGTGGAAATGTCACTATTCCACTCACTAGGGATGCTTTAAAAAATTCTGGCCTGAACCTCTGCTGTGTGGTACTGCAGCTCACTGTGGGCCCACTGGCTGTTTTTCATGCTTAATTGGGAAACTCCTTTGGGTGTCAAGTTTGCAAAACCTTTTCTCCCCATAAACCGAGCTAAAAAATGCTTCATAATTCTCCTCTCCCATATCACACAAAAGCAAAGCTGGAGATTCTGCTGTGTTTTGTTCTCCATTGCTCTACACGCATGAATATGCCAATTTTTTGGTTTGTGACTTGTTGCATAGGCACAAGTCTTCCTGCTGCCTCTTGGAATCTTTCACTTTTTTTTTTTTTTCTTTTTAAAGCTTGCCTACAAAGAGGCTGCCTGATTGGTACTAAAATATTTCAGGCAGCTGACAATTTGAACTGCTGTGAGCACAGGCTGCTGGCCAGCTTGCAGCACAGACAGCTGTTCCTCTACTGCTCTTTACTTTGTATTTTTTGCGTATTCAAAATGAAACCACCAACAGGCTCTGGTGGGCCACAAGGGATGACACAAAAGGTACACTGATACTGTGGGGCAGTGGGCAAAGGCCTTTCATGGCAGAGGAACAAGAAGAATTTCTCTGCCTCACTGATTTTTAGTAGACTCACATACAATAAATACAGGACACACAGGGGCAAGAGGGAGATATTGCAATATGTGGGAATCAATAGCTGGAGCACTGAAAATAGAGTGGCAAAGAGTTATTTTGAACTCTTTTTAACAGGGGAAATGAATAGGGAATCAGATCTGACACTGCCAGGCTGACTGAGCATTGCTATTTTCCCATAATGATGTATTTCGTTTGGGAACACCTCCCAGAAAAGAGTAATTTTCACAACCTGATGCTACATGCTGTCTCTGGATTAAAGCTTTTCGTTTTCCTCTTATGTTTGGGATTTTAATAGTGTGTCCTCCCACCAACTAGTGTTTTCTTCCTTTCAGGAAGTGTCATATGTGGTGCTTCAAAGATCCAGTGCTCATTCATATTAAAGTCACTTCAACACTGTTACTCAGCTTTGGTAATAAATGTGATTTGGACCATCATATTTTTCTCCCTAGTGGAAAATTATGGGCAAGGTTGCAAAGATGACAGCATCCAATTTATGGAGTTCTCTTTACAGGGTCCTTGAACCACACCATTAATGCTTATGTAAATACAAATAACTTGCAGTGCCATTGTCAGCACATCATGTTCCTATTAGCTCAGGGTAAATATTTGAGCCCAAAAAGGTTGTTTGATAAGGTTAAGCCCTTCGATGTGCTTAATGATGCATCCACGAGCCCAACATTTGCTGAGATGCATATTCAGTTGTGGGTATAAAATATTTGCTGGACTGGCACTGAAAGCATTTGCAAACTCAAGGTAAATATCATGCATGTGTGTACGTGTAAATGCATGCAAATACATGCAAACATAACATACAAATCACATCTAAACACATATTAATTTTCATAGTTAATATTTTAAATAATGGTAATATTAATGTTCAGACAGTCTTCAATATTTAATGTATGTATGAACTATATGGTCCTTACCTATAGAAGGCTGATTTAATTGGGCCAAGTTTTATTCCAGAAATGTTTATTCCAAGTATTTTATGCCAAAAAAGCCCTATGGGAGAAAAACTTAAAAATAATTGAAGAGTTTTCAGGGTTGTGATGGCTGGGGAGATGGAAATGAAGCAGTGCTGGTTAAAAAAAAGACTTTTTTTTTAAAAAATTAGATTATTGTCATATCTGGTTCTCCAGTGCCCATATCAGTAATGCTTCATTCATAAATAGAAAACCACCTCAAATATTTGCAAGATTTGCACTTTGTAACTGCAGGCAAGTTGTGACAGGTTTTAAACATTTGAGCTGTGATTTGGATTTCTGTTCTTTCAGGGTGACACTTGTGCCCAGGGGAAGGGCCAACATCACACATGGGAAATATCACCCTCAGTCCTGCTCAGGACGTTTTATAACAGAATCAGACACTCCCATTGTAAATGATTCCACACAGGAAGTGATAACTGAACTGCAAGGAACGTAAATTTTCTTTACTTTACTCCCAAATTCACTCACCTGGTTACCACTGAAGGCTGTGATGAAGCTTTGAGTTGACTGCAGCCTCTAATGCCATATCAAATGCTGGCAGAATATTTTGTTTGCTACAGAAAGTCTCTTGGAAGAAACTCTTCTGGAACTTTACAGAGTAAATTAGACTACTTATCTCTAAAAGCATTCCATTTAGTCTGAAACACAAATAAATCTTACCAAAAAAAATCAAAAATAAGAATGTTTTTCAAGATAAAGTAAGTGGTGAAGGCTTAGGAAGACATATAAAGATACTTCCACAAGTCCTATTAGAAGAAAACTTGTTCTTGCATTAGGAATGTGATTTATTAAAATTTTATTTCTAAAATTCAAATGTGACACTTCAGGATGTTCCCCAAGGATCTGTGTAATGCTATGATTAGTTTTTAAAGCTGATGATTTCCACTCACACTGAAAAATAATTCCGCTTTTCTTTTCTCTTCTTTGTTTTTTTTTTCTTTTTGTATTGCCAATAATAGCTCTCAATATAAGTTCTCCAGCATCTATCTCAAACAAGATGATTGTATCCTATGAGCCATGAAAAGTTGATATGGGAAAAAAGAGACACAGGAGAAGGTATTTTATTTTTTATATTGGCTTGGGATTTTTTTAATAAAGAGGATCACTTATTTCCCAGTATATCAAGGATGAAAATGTGCTCACTGAAAGATGACTTTATAAGTAGAAACTTTTACTTTAGGTTTCAACACTGCCATTTCATTTTAATCTAAAAATTTGCCTTACATTAGGCTGGGAGCCAGGAGAAAAAAGTCTGATTTTTATCTTGCCAATGCTTTTGTCACAGGCTGTAGATTAATAAGGATTATAGTAATGGCAGAATTGCACAGCATCACTAACAAGAGATATCACTCAGTGTGCATTGACATGGCTTCACTATGGAGGATAGCAATATTGTGCGTAAAATAAGCCATTTTAATTTAAATTAAATAATTAATTTAAAGTTATTTAAATAAAGAGGTTAATTACTAAATTATAGATATCTTTTACATACATAGTATTTATAATATTATACAAGTATTTATATACTTTGCCCTGAAATAAAGAGTGATGAAACTGCTCTCTTGCCAGGCCTGCCTCAGTGTAATTCTGTTTTTATTTCCAAACTGCTCATTTGCAAGGCAGAGACAAAAGGAATGCAGTCATGTTCAAATGTCAGCACAGCAATATGCTGGTGACCCAGCACAGGGTAGGACTAAATTTCATGCTTCCCTGAATTGCAAATAATGTACAGAGCTATCACATCACTGGTTTAATTCCTATTAAATTGGCAGGCATTTGACCCAGAAATTTGCCATTTAGCACATGAAAAAAATAAATTCCTTCATTACAGGACCTCATAGGGGATTTTTTTTTTTTTGCATTTCTCTCAAACAATCAAATGATGCAGAAAGTTGTAAGTTTTAAATGGAGAGTTTTATTGTACTTGTTGTATCTGAGACTTTGTCATTGCAGGATTCATGCTGCACATTGTAGGTGCATTATATACATGTAGAAATGGCATTGCAGTGGTCTGCTTTGGAGTGGGTTTAAGGAAGCATTTTTCCCAAAAAAAAAAAAAAAAAAAAAAACCAAAAAAAACACCACCAACCAAAACCAAAAACCCAAAAATTGATATTTTATGAATAAAAACACCATCTTACTGCTATTGCAAACACAGTAGTCTAAGTTGGTCAGACTAACACTGGGATAAGTTTGCAAAATTTAGTAATTTGTGTAAAAATATTCAGCCTATCTTTTGTTTAAGTATCCATAAGCACAGAGCTATGTCTAACACATTGCTGAAATGCATAATGTTCCAAGAGGTTGTGGAATTCTCTCCAGACCTTCCCTTTTGTTTGGCAACATCAACAAAATTTAGGTCACCCTTGAGACACCTGATGATGTTTTGCTCTCAAATATCTCCAAGGGTGGAGACTCAACATTTTCCCCAGGCAAGCTATTCTGGTTTTTTCATTATTTTTACCACTGGAAAGCATTTTGTTCTTTCTTCTGAATGCCTGAATCTCCCTTGTCACCACTTACTTTTGTTCTGCCTCCCACGATTACAGAGAAGGGTCTTTTGTCTCCTTTCTAATAGCACTTTTTACCTGTAGAAAACAAAATTGAATGGTCTGATGTCTCAGAAGTGCCACCAATCCACGCTCCTCCCTGGAGTCAGGGGAGTCTGAAAGTGCTTTTGCTGTTTACCTCAAGCCACTTTATTGGATGGCCTAATTAGAACTTTGGACTTTAACAACTAAAAAAGTTCATCCAAACCACTCCTGTGTAGTGGCATAAACTTGCTAACAAAACCCCTGAAAGTTCCAAAGCATTCTTCAGTCCCTGTTTCACTCACCAATAAGATGAGTCCCTAAAAGCACCCTGAAACACAGAAAGACTACAGAGATATTTTTAAAAATCCCCACAGAGCTGTCAATCCCTAAGAAAGGAAACTAGGGAAAAAGAAAGTTGCCAAAGCTTTGCTAGCATTATGAAAAACCTGAGTATGGCCATAGCACAGGTCCTGTGCAAGGATCAGTCTAAAGCAGCATCTTGGATGTGTCCAGCAGCCAGTGCAGCAAAGCTGTTTAAACCTGTGCTTTAAAATGACCCAAGATGAATTTTTGAAATTTAAAATGCAAAAAAAAAAAAAAAACCAAAACCCAAAACATTTTCTTATTCTTCTTTACTTAACACTTACTTTACAGAACAGCAAAGACCAGGAAAGGAATCTATTCACTTCAGGTCAGTGGAAAAACAATCAGGAAGCATTAAAACTCCCACAATTGCTGCTACTCCATAGCCTTGTCTCTTTCAACATCAAGAAAATTCCTCATGGGTCTGTTTGTCTCAATATTTTGAGGCAAGTGATCATTTTAATTAAGTTGTGCCTCCCTTCTGCATTCTCTGACTTCTCACACATCTGCCAAGCATCAAGAAAGCTCCTACTTGCTTTGAGCACTCTTTAAATCAAAGATGAGTAACATGATGAGTAGGTGAGAGGTTTTTATTTTTATGTTATTTTTCCTTCATGTCAGGCTTGGAAGCAAATTCACGCTCCCAAGGGTGTCTCAGGAGGAGTTAGAGGAAGAAAACAAAATACCTACAGTGTTTTAGTGGCAATATCCAGGACAAACAGAATAAAACATGTCACAAATATGTGTTAAAGGAGTGGCCACTGCAGGAAGTGCCAGGAGGGTTAATATCTGTGCCACTTTCACCCTGGCTGCACATTGTCACCAGTGCCATTCTGAGAGTACCTCGGAAGTCACTGGGAGCTGCAAATTCAATTAGAGTGATATTTTACAACAAGATTACATTTTTGTAGGCTGGAGTATTGTAAACTTTTTATTCCACCATAAAACATATTAAAATTAAGTAATCAAGGCTCAAAACTCTAAAATACGTGCCTTCTGCATGTGTTTAATTGCATGTGGTGTAACAGTGATTAAAATTTAGGAGGCAGAAGGGAAGGGTGCCTGCCTGCAGCAATTACATGTGGCATAAAAGCAGTTTTATACCAGTCAAATTTCACACCAATGACTTTGTAAAAATTCATGGAAAACTGCTGGAGCAAGTAGTTATTGCTGCTATTACAGTGCAACATTAAACAGTGGTCAAGGAAAAAAAGCTTTTGACATAAAAGTAACCTGTATGATATGGGCCAAAGGGGTTTAATTCAGCTGCCTGTTTTTCACTGTACAGAATAGGGTGATAGAATGAAACCTATTAGAATTGGCTATCATTTATTAGTAGGTAAGTGTCCCAAAAAATATTGAAATAAATAGTAGACTAAGTCAAATAATGCATCTTTTCTTAGTGCTTCTATTGGTTTGTCATGCTGAACTGATGGTGGTTTGTGTCCTCTGCAGAAAGTAGATTAATGTGTTAAATGATACAGAGGAAAACAGAATTAACTCCAAATTTGTGGGCTGAACTTTACCTGCATGAAGGACAATTGATCACACCACATTGGCCAGGCCAAGACTGACAGAAGACTTCTCCAACAAGCACGAGTTCACAGCAGGAAGGACAGAAGCTGCTTGGAAACTCTGATCTACACCAAAAGAATGGCAAATCTGCCAAAAAGACAGTTCAGCCTTCAGTTCTGACCTGACAAAAAAAGCTCCTCACTGCAGACTGCTCTGCTGATGGGGCCAAAGTGTAAGTCTGTAATGAAGGCAAGGACTCGTAGTGATGGTGAAGCTCCTCAGTGTCGTGCCACCCCAGTTTGATGGATTCCATATAAAATAGACACTTCCATTAATCAACAGAGGGATAAAACTTTGCTGCTCCCACAGCACAGACACTCCATCAATGCTCCTGTTTCCTGGAAGCACCAGCCTCACTTAACACAGTGTAATTGCACATTATAAAACCACAGCTGGGCCTCCAGTGGAGTAATCTGAGAACAATTTACCAGTAACATGAGAATAATTCTTCCAGCTCTGTCTTGTGTTAATGGTTGTAGGTCACAGTGGTGTGGGTGCTCAGCTACGGCTGCTTTGTGGGCCAGCACTGCCCAACAAGAGCACCAGGTTGGTCAGAGATTTCCAGGAAAAAAAATCCATAATTTACACTGTTTTCCCCTCTTTTCTCCCTTTTGCCTGCTTTTGCAAGTGCTTTGAAAAGAGCAAAGAGGGTGTAATAGCTGTCAAGGCATTTTGATGTTTCACTTTTCCATTTTTCTCTGCTGTATAGAACACATTTTTCAGCCCTGTTAAGCAGGGCTCCAATAGGCACACCACATTTTACACACTTTTTCTCCCTTTTCCTGAAGCGTGTGGATGCAAGCTCTACAAAGGCCAAAACTGCTCTGAAAATGATATTTTTTGTCCTCCTAAGCTACACTTCTTTCCAAAAATGAAAAAAAAAAAAGGTCAAAGAGTATCTGATTTGCAGTTATCAAGATGCCAAGGTCAATTTGAACTGGAGATCTCCAAGTTCTAATCCCATATATTCTCCAAATCACTATTAAGTCACAAGGCAGAAACCCTTTGCTTGTAATAAGGGCAGGATTAGATTTTAACTCACCTATCCTAGATCCTCATTGCCTCCTGCAGGTTAGAAGCCAGATTTTCCACAAAATGCCAGCCTAATATTCTCTTTTATATCCAGCACTTTTTTCAGCACTCTTGCTGCTGTTTGGTGCAGATACTTTAGTATTCAACACCCAGAGCAATAAAAGCACAAATTTCCTCAAAGAGCAAAGCTCCTGTTAAGGCTCTTCCCGAGCTGTGTGGTCCTAAGGTCATAAATTCTAATTTGGCTCCCCAGGGTGCCTTATGGCTTTATAGAAAGATACAGCAGTACCTCTCTTCAGGCTCCATCCAAACCCCACCTTTGTTTCATCATGCATCATGAACAGCAGTTCTCATACCTTTAGGAAATTTTTCCACACCTGTAAAACATTTAGGCTTAACCTGCAAATCTGTGATGAAGTTCACAACCCCTGTTGTGTTCTCAAGAGCACATGAACATTGGCTGGCTCTGGTGGGACGTGCTCACAATATATAAATTCAGATAGTTGCTACCAAATAATTTATTCTGCCTTCAACACACAAAACACAGTCCCAGGAAAGAATAACAGAGTATAAGAATGGCAGCATTTGCAGCAGATCTGGACTGAAACAAATTTGATGATAACATGTGAAAGAACTGATCGAAATTGGATATGACTACATTGGTTCCCCTCTATGTTTTATTTCCCTACAGTAGAATGTGCATTCAAACTATGTTAGCTATCTCCCTTAAAAGATTATACTGTGGAGGAAAAAGAATTAATTTAAGATAAAAGAATCACACTGTGAGATATGTCTTTTAAAATCTCACTCTAACAAATAAATGTGCTACAATCAGCTCTCTACTTAATTCTTAATAGACAGTAGGAATTCCATATTGAAATCAAATATTTGACTCAATTTTACTGCTGTCAGAAAACATAAAACACCTTTCCAGGGCCTCTTTTGAAATAAAAATCAACAGTAGAAGGAAGTTTACTGTATTTTTCAGTGGCATAAAGAAATAGCACGTGTTTCTTCATGGGAATTGTGAAATGCAAATGTGTGAGCAATATTATTTGTACTGGTAGCTCAAGCCCTATATGCCAGCTCCTCTTACTTTTTGGTATGCTTTCATTATTTTCCCTTTATCACTGCAACCTTGTCTTCAGGAACTGAAAGCAGAGAAAATACTCTTCCTGTTCTACCTCTTGAAGACTTCTCAGTTGGTCAGTTTTCACCAGGACACACCAACCAGGAGTAGATAGGGTGCACCAAGCGTCTCTCAGTCACATTTCTTCAAAGCAGAGTGCTTGTACAATGCTCTAAACATGGTAGAGAAATCCTTTCTTTTCTTGAGTGTTGAAGTATTGGCATTTATCACCTTGAAAGATACTTCTCTCATTGCCCAGTGTAGAGGAAAATGTCCTGTTTTTTTCTCCTGCAAAGGCAACATGCCTTAAAATCACCGGATGCATAAACAACATGAAAATCCTCCCTCCCTTTTAAACATATGGTGCTCATGGCTGTCCAGAAATATGGATTTTGAAAGTGGCAGAAATGCAGCAACTTGATTACAAAGCAGGAATAATGGGGATTACTCAGGATCCTGTAGCACACTATTCAGGTATTTCTTCAAAAGCATAAAATCCTGGAAAAAGTCTCAGGAAAAGGCAGGCTTGGGAAACCTCAATAAAGCTCACCACGTAGGAGAAGTGGATCATACTGGGTAAAATGCATCTGTGGGCAAATTTGCCTTCATAATAGCAGGGAGCACTCCTGAAAGCATAATTGGGACCTGAGAGCTGCAATAAGCCTTGCACTGCTACTGCATGCAGGGACCAGTTCCACTCATCGTACACAGCTTGATCACAGGAGCGTGGAGAGGAACTTCCTTGTAGCTTAATATGAATCTCCCAGCAAATCTGAAGCAGCAAAATGCTATTTTCTCTTTAATGGAAGGCAGTTCAAAGAAATGGCTCAGAAAATAGACAAAGCAGCCCACGTGGAGAAAGGCATTTGCTGTCCTTGCTGCAGCACGAGATCACAGGCAAGAAAACTGCAGTGACTTTCTGCACCTCTCACTGGTCTCTAAAATGCACCTTGAGACTTAAAAACAGATCCCAGCAGAAAGCAGGGTTTGCACTGTTTTTTCCACTGTAGAAGGCACAGATGGACTAAAGGCTCTGGAATATACCTCAGTGTGCTAATTGAATTTAAATGTACACAGAGAAGGGGACAGGATCACAGAGAAATCTGCACTCCTGTGCTTTTATGGGTGGATTCTTTTTGTTTATCTTCCACATTCCACTATTCAGCGTGTTTTATATGGGTTTTAATTATACATAAATTATATGTATAGTCCTATAAATTATCTTAGTATGAAGGCTATTTGATCATTCCTTCTCTGTGTATTTGTTCACAAAAAGATGGCATGCAAAAAAAAAAAAACCTTTCCTGGCTCCACTAGAGTCCAGAAGCTAATTTTATGACATCTTTAACAAACACAGAAATTTAGGGCATGAGAAGGAGGGAAAGATATGAGAAAGGAAAAGAAATTTCCTGCACATGGGAGAAGTTAACAAAGCCCAGAACATCCCACTGAAATACACCATGTTTACAGGGAAAATCTCCTCAGTTTGGGTGGTTTAAATCAAATCAAGATCAGAAGTCTTACTGATTTATTAACAGCTCATAAATAACAGGCAATCTGTGACCTGGATATTCAGAGTCTGTACCAGCAGTAGAAGAGATTCAGCACAACACTGGACACTTGTAAAATGTTAATAAGCCCATGCAGATGCTCCACACCTTCCCATGCCACCTCCAAGGCACACAAACCCCAGAGCCCTCCCCAGACACCTTCTCCAGTTGTCTCTAGATTTTTCCCAAAGCTTCTTTTTAATCCCCAGTTACTCTTTATTCAAGCTGATGGTTATATGCCTCAGTTTCCCCACCAGTTTTGGGCAGTTTTTGGGGTGTTTAAGTCTCTGGGTTTATGATCACTTTTCTAGGTTTGCAGCTCAGGTTATCCAGGCCATCTGATCAGAAGGAGGGGTAGTGCAGGGTGGGCACTGCAGCTCTCCCCTCATGTGTTCCAAAGAGAGGAAATGACAAATTTTTGGGAGCAGCATGTCACCCTTTAGCCCCTGGAAGATAGTTTTGACATTACAGTCCAGCTCAACTCAGCAGGAGTACCTCAGCTTTCCATTTGTGTCAATCAAACTCTTGTTTGTGTCAGGCAAACTCTTTACAATTAGGCTCAAGCAACTATCTCAAAAGCCAGAGCGTGCCACGCTGTGTAATTTGCTCCAAAAACCATTTTCTGTGCACCACAATGAGCAGCAATCCTGAGAGCTTTATATACATAACCTGATATAAAGGCAGCTACAAACATGTCCATCATTTACAGTGCGGTAACAAAAATGTGAGTTAAATTGGAGCCATGAAAAAATAAATGAGTGCATGACACAAATTATTACTTTTACAATTAGATTTTGAATCTTCTATTATGTCTATCCCTTAAAAATAGTGCATCTTTAAAATTACTTTGGTGGGGAAGGAAATGTATGCAGCTTATTTATTAAAAGATTTTTTACACTAGTCACTTCATACCATAGTAGTCAAAACATCTTAGCTAGACGCATTTCTCCCTAACTATTGTATTTTTGTTAAAAATTTGGATTGTTCTGAAATTTATTGCAATTATATCTATTGTTTATGTCTCAAAATAACAGCTGTCTTTCTAATGGTTCAAAGTCAAGTTCATTAAGCCAGATTGTAGATTGGGGGTTTTTCTAAGATTTAGTTGATTCTAAAATTTTTATAAATTTCAGGTTTTGTTTTAAGAAAAATGATATAAAGCATTATAAATTTTAATGTAACCAAATGACTGATTTCACACAATTTGCATTAGAGATGCTGGGGGTTTTGGCCCTCATTCTCTCAAAGTTGCATGCTCAGGTTCAGCCAGACATTCATCATAATTAAAGAATAAAGCAGAATAGCTGAGATTGGGTGCTTTTTGCCTCACACCTCATTTATGTTATACTGCAATCATACAACAAAACCAAGGTACTGCCTTCTCTGCCCACCTGGAAGTGGTTATAGCATCATGACCTAAATATCCTCACAAGCTCCATTAATATTTACTTTTACTTCATCCCGACTCTTTTCAAGGTGTCATGGGCTCATACACTCATACTTCAAAACCAATAGAATAAACCAGATAAGTGATAGGTAATTAATTACTGGGGAACCAGAGCTTCACTGTATTTATCTTTGCTCTCACTAGTTTTTATTAAAGTGTTATTTTTCCCCTATAAAACAGCCAGAGAGACTGGGTCATCCCTGGAATGCAGGCTTATACATTTGGTAGAAGGAGAAAAAGCTACACATAGGACCTTGCTTCTACCCACATTAATATTTATGCATGCACTTAATTCTCCTCACCTGAGTGCAATTAAGGACTTGCATATGCCTTTGCAGAACTGGGGCCAAAATAATTACAGTTTACACAAGACTGTGACAGGGAAATATTTCATTACCACAATTAATCCTTTAGAGCATTACAAAATAGCCAGTTTCGCGGACTAAAGCAGAATATTTGCTGCTAATCAAAAGTAAAGTTTATGTAATGGTAATAGATGACATTTAATAGCACAGGAATATATAATATTTAACAGCTCCATAATCCATGGTAATTTTTATTTCACTAATATTTATTGCAAATGGGAGAGAAAGAATGAGAAAGCCTTCCCTTATAGTTTCAGAGACACTTGGGTTACATTTTTACATTAGGTGGCACTAATTCCCTATTAACTGGAATTAATGTAATATGCAAAAACCACCTCAATTTCATGGTGTTAATGCATAACTTTAGAGCTGTTACCCTTACAAACCATATAGCACAGCACTAAATGCAGGCTTGTCTGTACCTTACACAAGTTATAATAACCTTCAGATGTTCTTCAGCACCGAACAAGTCAGATCACGTTTTGAGGTGCTGGACAATTTCAGAACCCTGGCCTAGTCTCAGATATCCAGCACGTGTTCCTGTCAGCTGCCATCACAAGGAATTGGTGTTAAATCAGATAATTAACCAGTCTTCAGGGGCATAGGCAGTAGAAAACTATTGCCAAGAGAACCGAGCATTTGCATTCGATTAGAAAGGAACTCTTTTTTTGAGTACCAAAATTTCCTATTAATTAAAATATACAAAATAATGTAGAGAGCAAAGTGGCACAAAAACAGCAGGTCAGATATAAAAACCTCAGCGTGCTTTACTACAGACTTCACTGGTTGAGGGTCCAGTTCCCTTTTTCAGTGCAGCACATACCCTGCCAAGCCCAGTCACAGAGCCTGAGGAGCCTCAGCTTTGGAACAACCCAGTTGATTCCAAAGAGGTCACGCTGGGGTGGGAGGAAGGGGGAAGCGAGAGACAATTGTTTAAAAAGATGCAGGAAGAGATGCACACATGTAATGCAACAAGGGCAAAGTGAACCCTTGTAGGACAAGCTCCTGACCCCAAGTACATAAAATGTCACCTAAGTGTGGCCTCCCTTGCGCCTGCAGCAGCTCAGGCCCAGTGTGTTCCTGGCTCCCAGAGAAAAGCCCAGGCTGGGCACAGTGGTGAGGGCTGGGCATAAAACCACTCATGTGAAAAAATAAAACCACTCATTGAGCTCCGAGCAGCGCAGGTTTGAGCACAAACACCACTTTTTTCCATGTAAGGATTTCTGTAAAACGACTGTCATTGAAAAGGCCCCTACTTGCGCCCGCTGATCCGCGCAGTTTTGAGGCCCTCAGTCGTGTCACAGACTGTCTGCTCTTCCCTGTTTAAACACACACACCTACACACACGGAGGCAATGCTGCTTTTCCACCGTGCCCAGAACACAGGAGGAGAGGAGATGGAGCTTTCTAACCCCGTTCCTTAAGCGTGTCACCCGCCCAGGGCTCAGAGAAGTCGGCCGGGCCCACCATTTCCCAGCTCCATTTCCATTACCCGCCATGCACCGCCCACGGCCTCCCCGCTCGCGGCTCCGGGGCGTTTGCTATTGATAACTGCCAGGTTAATTGCTCAGGAGAGCCACAAGTCCTCCTTGCCAGCGCCAATAATTGACACAGCAGTGGGGGCGGCTTTTCAAAGGAAAGCCTTTTAATGGATTCGTGAATCAGGAGCGGGAAGTCTCCAGAAGGGGCAGCGAATTAACTGCTGATACAGATCGGGGGAAATGGCTTTTCTGGAAGGTGGAAGTACATCTCAGAGAATGTGCAAAACTAATTAGAAGTTAAAAAAATTATGAAGGAAAGAGAATGGGGATTTTTTTAAAATCAAGATCCATGCAAATATAATCCTAAAGAAAAACAGAAAAAAAATTCAAGGTAAATGTCTTCATTTCAACATTTAAAAGCATGTGTGATTAATTTATTGTTAGATTAACTACAATTTTGCTCAGTTTTACAGAGCAAAGAACACCCCCCAGCCAAGCCTAGCTCCCTGCTGGAGGTAGTAGTTGGACCACATGGATATGTTCCACAGGATTCTTCTTTTCTCTTAATATTTTAATAAATTTCTTATCAATTGCCTATGCAATTTCAAGGAGTACTTAATTTGCTGATGGGTAGACAGATCTTTTTATAGTATATTAGAAAATCTGTGACAACTACATTTACAGAGTTAGGTTTAGATCTACAGTAATTTCCATCTTGAACTTTCAGACCAGAAAGAAAATTACCTAGCATTATTTCCAAAAAACTTATACAAAACAAGTATGTTCAACTGCTTTCCAAGAATTTCCTGGGTGATTTCTGAGAATTTTCTGGTAAAATTAATTTCAAGATATTATGTGACCACAACTGTATTAGCAGGATGACCTCCCAAAGACAAACTCATACAGATTTAAACAAGGTTACCCTACGAAATTGAGGGAGTGCAATGCAGAGTGAGGAATAAAACCAAAATTATTTTTGAAGTGCTTGGAGACTGAAAATATTTAATGTAAGATAAAATACGGTATAACCAGTTCTACCTGAGGATTGCTATTGATTTTTGCCTTTATAGGCTTGGTCAACCTAAACCTCGCACTCTTTGTGTGAAACTTACTTGTGCTGGGGTCTAGTGGGAGCAAGACCCAAATTGAAGCACTTTTTTTCCTGTTTTGTGCTTTACTACCATTTAAAAATTAATTTAATGTCTACACTGAAATGCCAGAACAATAAAGGAGTGTTTCATTTTCACAGTTGGTATTTTTAAGTGAGCTGTTTATTGTTGTGAAAATGATTTCGTGTGGCTGGCCTAAGGAAAGGAAAATTTGGCACAGGTTGGGAGGGGGCTTTGACAAGACATTCTATTCACAGCTCTTTGCAAATTAAGGTTAAACCTAAGCCAAAAGCCTAGATCTGAAATTTCTCTTTAAATTCCAGAGCTTTGAACAATAGCTAAAAATTCCTATAAAATACAAATCATATATAAATCACCTTAAACTCTCCTTAGGGTGTTATAGAACTCTGCTGATCCATCCAGGTGAGATCTGACCTGGAGCGTGAGAAAGGCAGCTGAAATCTGAGGTGCCTGTGGCTGCTGAGCCAAGCAAGAATTTCAGCAGAAGAACATTCCCAGCCCCACAGCTGTAGGAACACCACTTTGGAAACTGCTGGGTGCACTTCCTGAAGCTTTTGTGGTGTTTAATTTGCAATAAAAAGAAAGAGGAACGGGGATTCAGCAGAGCCCTTCTGCAGCCGTGACATTAACAAATGTTTAGAATAAAGTCTACAGCGTTAAAAAGTGGAAAATGTTTCAGAATCAATGAAAAAGCAACGACGTCCCTTTCAATTTTCTTGCTCTTCATTTTTGCTGGAAAGCAGAAAAGTAGATTATTGTAATGATTAAGACACTGGCCCTCGACTCGCACTCAATTCCCTGCTCCCGCATGCTTTTCTCACCATTTCAGCAGCAGAAAGGGCACAAAGTGGATGATAATGTACTGGCAGAGTGACATTAAGGAAAATTAGATTTTTGTATAGTGGGAAAAGCAAGTATGAAAAGCCCTTGTAGTGACTGGCCATTTTGCACTCACAGCTGGGGTGATGTCTGGTGATCTTTCAGAGGGGAACAAAGCCCTGTATAGAGAAATATTCAGCATTTCTCCATCCGCATTTCATGATTCCTGTCCTCACGAATGAGGATCATGGAATAGCTCCTACAGGATGCACTTATGCCCTAAAACACAAATTCTTAGCCCTGTCCTAATACCCACACTGCTGAGCCTTCAGGGTGCCTGGAAGAGCTGTCCTCAGCGAGTGGGGATTGGCTGTGATTCAAAGTCTTTTCCTACTTAACTCTACAAGGAGAAGGGAGGATGGGACAGAGGAAGAACCCAGCACTGCACACACAAAACACAATATTACACTTGAATCACTGCTCCTGACCTAAAAACAGACCCTCAAGCACTCAAACTGGACCCAAATTTTGTGTTGCAACTGTGCTGGAAACAAGCTGGAATTTGAATGCCGTTCCAGATATGACAATTCATTTTGCTGGAGAAGTGCCAATATATTATTATTTTTATTATAAAAATACTTTGTTTTATATATTGCTCTAGAAGGCAGGAAGGGCATTTTTGGATCCCAAGGCAAACTCAATATTTGCTTCTCTTCTGTTATCTGATCTCTTTCCCTCCCCCTCCCTCTTTCTATCTCTGGCCTCCCTTAATGTTGTCAGGCTACTGCAGACCTGCCCCAGTGCCCTCCTGTGCTGGCAGCTCTGATGCTTTGTGAGGGGGGTGCTGTGCTAAAGAGGCCTGTACTGCTGCATTAAAATTCAGTGTCCTGTTCACCTTTGGATTCCCAGCTGTGCTGATCTCACAGCAGCATCTGAACCAGCCTCACAAGCCAAACCTGAGCACATCAAATCCAAGAGCCCCCTCACAGTGCCCACAGGGCAAAAAGCACAGAACCAACACAGTCCCACGGTGTTGTGTCAAAATCCATGTGGGCAGAGCAATTCATTCCTCATCTTCTCCTGCTGGGCACTTCTCCTGTAGGGAAGAGCAGATCTGAATATTGATTAAGTGTTTGTGTTTGGAGAGGAACACCATTGAGGAGTGCAGCTTCACCTTATTACTGCTACAGCAAATGCAGGAACCCCTGCCCTTCCTGCAGGTTAGCAGTGCTAAATCAATATTCCCCTGGCACAGATCTCACTGATAGGCTTAGCAACATTTTTGTATTATTTCTTCCTTTTAATCTCTCTGAGGGATGGAAATTATATGTGTGCAACAATCTGGACAGTATCAGCCTTGAATCAAAAATTTCTGCTCTCTGTCCTTATTTAATGCATGAAGTTTTATTTGGTATTTATGTCCATGTTTCAGGATAGCTCTGGTGAACTAAGCTACAGGTGAAATTTATTTTTGGAGTATATGAAAGAATATGGCTAAGAACTATAAGAATAGTTAAGAGCTGTGGCAGCTAAGGGACAGTGTTGTGCCCCAGAAAAAACAAACTATTTGGGCCCTGCACCCTCTCTTATCACAGATTGCCCTCCACTTACTTATTTAGCTGGGGACATGAAGGATTTTCTCCAGGTTCTCTGGGTCTCATATGCTGAGGGCAATGGAACCATAAAAGGTGCAGCACTTAGGCATTTTCAAGTGGATAAAAAATGGAGATATATTTAAGGTATGGCAAAGGATGATACATCTTGAATTGCTACTTCGTCACCAAGAAAACAGATATATTCATTATTTCTTAGAGTGTCTGCAAGGGCTATACAAATGTTGGGAGGGGCACCATTTCTCTGGTTCAAATACAGGTATATCTGAGGTGGATTCATGTACGAGAGCAATTACATACTGCACACTATTTCAGAAAAACGTGTTTCAACAGAAAAAAGAAGGGAAAAAGCTGTAAAGTAATTGAAACTACAAAGGTAATGCAGGCAGGGAAAAATTAATTACCTAGTTTAGAACCTGAGCAGGGCAGCTCTGATTAATAGGACTCTCTGGTGAAACCTGCTGTGGGGAAGTTAATCAGTGTTAGGGGCAGGATCTGGGTGTGTCACACTCTGGCAGCCCAAAATATCCAAACTGCATTTCAGGGATAAGTTGCAGCATAGATTTGGGCTATGAAGGTGGAGGAAATGACACCACCAATTAGTTATCCATAAATTCCACTTCCTACAAATGTGATGGGTGTCCCTCATCAGTTCTACTAACAAGGTAAAGGCTGACTTGGCTTGGAAATCATGATGAGATCATAACTCGAGGAGATGTGACAGCAGGTTGTCATTTCATGTATTTTTCACATGCTCTTGGCTCCTTCCTCAGCCTGTTCTCATCACTGCCAATACAACTACATCAGTTGCTGCAAGAATGAGTGTCTCTTTATCAGGTTGGCTACATTTCCCTTGTACTGCTGTGTTGTCTCTGGAACACTGGATATTTGTTGCATTTTAATTAGGGACATAATCTTTAAACCACATCTCGGACAAACAGCCTTGAAATACTATCCCAAAAATGCAACTTTCCCTAAAGAAACTGATCAGAGTCTGTGTGTGTGTTTGTATGTTTGTGCTCTTTTCTGCTTTCTGGTGAAAGAGTAGAAACTTACTTCCCAGCAAAAATGGTAATGCCACTGAGTGATTTTCTGTTTTGATAGGATTTGTCCCCTCCAAACAAGCAGGTGAAAAAATACTCCAAAAATAAATTTCACCTGTAGCTTAGTTCACCAGAGCTATCCTGAAACATGGATATAAATACCAAATAAAACTTCAAGCAGGTGAAAAAAAGGCAGTTCAAATGAAGTGGCAACTTGTTGGCTCTTTCTAATTCGGATGGCTCTGCTGAGATGCTGTGCTCTCTTCCCTGAGATGAAGAGACTTGCAGGAAGAGCAGGGATAAACCCTGTTTTCCCTTCAGGGCATGAGCACTCACACCACACCCACAGCCAGGTAATTGCTGCCATAGTTCCTGTGGCCAAGGATCTGGAAAAGGATCTGCTTTGAAAGGAAAGAAATCTCTTCATGGCTGGATCTGAAATAGAAGTGCTGTGTCCTCCTACTGCAACAGCACAATCCTGTGCAGCAAGTGTGCCTAAAAAAACAAACCACAAAGCCCAAAACATTCACACAAAACCTCAGTTCATTTTCCATGAAGGACGTGGGAATGTACCCAGTGATGTCATCACAGAAATTTGCTAAAATATGAGTGTAAATTGAGACTCTGGTAAGGAGGGCTAGGCAGGATGAAACACAAGGGAATGAAGGAATTGCTATGGGGGCCCAGGCTACAGAGAATGTTGGTTTTAAAATATTACCTATTCCACAGAAAATACAGCAAGATGATAGCCACAAGAACTTTTCAGTGGAAGGTCTTTCTCAGACCCAAATTTTGACTTTTGTCTGGCTTAATTTTATCTCAGAGAAAGTATAGGTGGACTTCCTTAGGAAGACACAGCACCATCAGCTCTCTGGCTGAGATATTTGTAGAAAATAGACCAAAGAAGTGGGAAGAGCTGCATGAGATGGAAAATGGGAGGAAAAAACCCCAATAAAATAGGTCTTGTGACCATCAGGATGAATAACTCATCCCTCCACCCACAAGTGAGGGGCAATGACTTCAGGGCCATGGGTGCCAAGAGGAACAATTAATTCCCATGAATAAAAATATTAATGAAGACATAAAATAAAAAGTACAGCCCTGTAAAATTCTGTATTAAAACATAAATGCCATGTGTTCCACCAAGCTTGGTTAGTAGTCTTTTATCCAGTCTGCCCCAATAATGTCAATATAATGGGAAATACTATTTTTTCCTTCCCTATGTTATAGTTCACATACATCTACAATTCTGTGGTAAAATATAGCTGGAGGAAATGGAGTAAGAAATCACCTCTCAGTCTCTCTGACATTATAAAGTACATTGAGCAGGGAGACTAACACACACAAAAAAATCCTATACCCAAAAATCACCTAAAAGCTATCCACATTTTTTTTTTTCAGAAAAAAATATTATGTTAGAAGAAAAATATGTCAGCAAGACAGTGTAAGCTAAGCAAATACTTAATGAATTGCTCATTCTGTTATGAAGGCTTGGTAACAACAATAAAAAAAATAATCTGAAGTTTAATATATGAGGGTTTTTTAGGTTTTAGGCAACCTTTATTTCATCCTCCTCCCCAGACTTGTGATGTTGCTGTTTTTCTGCACAAACACTTTGCAACCTTACCTTGGAGATGCTGTGCTGGTACTCCCAGATTTGAGAGGAAAGTGAAGACAGTTAAAAAAAAAAACAAACCAAAAAACATAAGGACAGTAATATCAGTCAAGAGAGGGTCAGGAGAGGGGTAAGAGGAATAGTACAGATGTACATTAATCCCGTGTTTTAATCTTTGTACTCTGAACATGTCAGTGAGGCACATTTGCATACAAAGAAGGCCAATTCAGTTTCACTTGCAAAATCACTTTAATTTTAGCTTTTAACTGACAGCCTGTGGAACAGCCTTGGGACCAATACCAACCTCACTTGCCAATGATCTTTTATCCTTACACAGAGCAGAAAGAGCTGTTTAACCAGCAGCTGCTGTGATGCAGCTTCATCAAATGCACATGAAAATTTCCCTTGCCCAGTTTGTCTGTGAGTGTGAAATAATTCCCCACCTTTGTGCACTCTAATAAGGATACACTGGGTTTTACATCAGTGGCCTAGAAAATATTTGGTGTGAAAGCAGTGTCCCCTTTTCCCCTTTCCTTGCAACTGGAGCATTACCTCTTTACACATCTCTTCAGGGCACAGCTGCAAAGAACATTCTCCTGGTGCAGCTCCTTGTCTGTGGCACAGATTTCCTCTTTCATTTCTGGAATAAAAGTCTAGGAGTGGGCAGCATGTATGGCCTTTCCCTCCTGGGTGTAATCCAAGGGTATGGCCCAGAGAATGCTTCCATATAAAATACCAAATTTCAATGGACTCTCTTGTTTCTTGAAGGAAACTGTCTCTCCACCAAGCTGTTGTTTCTCCACTGCCTCAGTCTTTGACTGCAGGAAAACATATCTTGCCAAGTCTCTTCCCTGGGATGAGAGCTTTTACATAATTAGAGCTGGCACCACTGTGAATTTAAAAAACAAATATAAATATAACAATGACAGAGGGACCTGATACTTTAATGGACATTAAAATAATTAAAAGCAGTAGTGGCAGTCTGGGTAAAGTCCGTGTTAGTCAGTGGAAAGGCACTGGCAAATTTTGAAGTCAGTAGGAATTTTGCATGCCTTAACATTTCCCCAAGAAGTTATGATTTCTTAACTTCTGAAGGAAATTTCATATTTTTGCCATTTAATAAAAATGTTTTGTTAGAAAAGCAATTTTAGTTGGTACCATATTGAACTGTAATTAAAGATTTACAATCCTATTAAAAAGTAACGCTGTGGTTAATCCTTAATAATAACACATTTCATAAAAGTTCAGTGTTACACACAAAGCTGAGCAGTTGATGCCTCCTGCAAAATATTTGCTGGATTTTCCAAGAGTCAGCAGAGTGCACTGCTACAGCTCTCCTTCAAATAATCTATACAATGTATACCACTGTGGGAGTGGTCCAGGGGACTCAAAATATTCCTGTTTTTTTACGACCTGTACATTTATGCCAATGCCTAAGGCATACATTTTTCCATCTTGATTTTGCAGGATTAGCACAGATATAACCCCACTTCATTTCACACAGCTTTGTTCGGGTGAGAGAATCCCCAGATTACCACACAGTTACTCATTCAATTGTGGAATGAGTGGAATTATAGCATTCAAAATAAGAAGGAGATTAAATCAATTCTGATACATGAACAAGGAAAAGAAAAAACCCCAACAATATCCTGTAAAAATAGTACAGTTGTAACTTCAGTAAATTTGAATGAGAGAATTAAATCTATCACAAGCCTTAGACTGAACAACAATAAGTGTTTGGTTGCCTTTCTGTTATCATATTTCACATAGCATTGAATTTGTTAGAAATTCCATGATGCAAGACAAATTATGGATGTGACTGAAATTTGCTGAATTATCTATTTACACACATTTTTAGGAAAAAACAAAGCAACTCTGTGGGCCATATATGAATCCAAAACACTTGTTTCTTTTTTTTTTTTTTTTTTTTTTTTTCAAAACTCCTTTTTTATTTNTTTTTTTTTTTTGCTATGCAAAGCTCCTTTTTAGCTTCAGATGATGTAATGTTGGTTCAATTCTGCTTTAAAAACTTTTGTTGAAATTCAGCCTAAACCTCAAGCAATGTGGAAGCTAAAAACCTTCCACATAAGGGATTGATGCAAATACACTGGGTTGCAGATTATTTTTAATAAAAATATATGGTTATGCAAAGTTGTTTTGACCATTATTCTACAAACAACAAGCCCTTAGAGTGCAGAAAGGGAAGGAGCTGTTGCATTTTGTTCAGCTCCAGAAAAGGTGGTGACCAAAGCCAATGCTAAATTGTGGTGGTAACAAAATTTTTGAGCTTACTTTTATGTAACATCTTTCTTAACCTTTTCCTGTGCTTCAGGACACCTCATGCACATCAAATAATTCGTAAACCACTTGTTTCTTTTTGCATTTTTGTTGTAAATGCAGTGGTCAGCATGACTTTTCTGTCTGCAGCTGTTGCTGGGTTTAGGGAGGTGAGGGGGTTTCTTGCTTATCCATCCCAAATGTAGCCAAAGCAGCCACAGGAACACGAGGAGCCTTTGCACTGTTTTTATCCCTAAAAAAAGCTCCTATTCTCTGCACCCATCCCTTGAGGACTTTCTGCTCCCAGTTTTAGCATGAGAAAACAGAATTGCTACCACAGTTCATCCACCTCGGGAAGCGACACTAGAAGGGATATGAGGTTTTCCAGGATTACTTATAGGGAATTTTGGACTGTGCCCTTGGTGTCCATTCTATTTTATCCACATAGGTACAAGCAGAATGTGCTGCTTGGTTCATTTCCCTCCTGAGCCTCAGTCCAGCCATTTTTGCCCTGAGGTAAGAGAGAGGAGAGATTGCTCCCTGGCTGTGTTTCATCTCACACAGTGGGACACAGGAGCTGAGAGTCACTTAAAAACAAATGGATGCTGCTGTAGGGGCCATACAAGAATAAGGTGTCTGCCTAGGGACTCAAATGGCTGGGATTTTTTTCCAGCTAACACTCATTATTTGCTGTCTCTTCTGATGCTAAAGCGGGATCTTAACAGTGGTGAGGAATGCTGCTGACAGCCCCAGTGTGGTATTTCCTTCACCCTCTGGACTATGATTTCCAGAGAGATGAAACGCTGCTCTGAAGCAAGGGGGGATGCAGCAGGTTTATTTTCTTGTGGGAGAGACTCTGCTCTGCACCTGCTGTACCCAGCCAAGGCACTCCTGTCCCATCAGAGCTCCCCACGTTGCCCTCTGAAGGCACTGCAGACATGGATGGCACCTGCAGTAAAAACAGGCTTACTGCAGGTGAGTCAACACCTAATTCAGTGCCAAAATAAGTATATTTTATAAGGAAAAATTTCCATATGCTTCAGTCTCTCCATTTTTCTCAGAAGCTGGATTTGTTTCCTTATCTGCAGTAATTTTTCAGCCATTTTAAGTTTGTTTCCTCCTTAGCTGTGGAAAGCAATGTTTTCTCCTGAGGTGTTCAAGCATTGCTTGATCATACTCCCAAGAAGCATTTGGAAAGGCAAACCGGATCTAATTAGCATTTTAGCTTAAGATAATTGGTCCAGAGCAAAGGCCTGCCATGATATTTTTCAGTTTAAAGATTATTATGCCTTCTCAAGCTCCTTAAAAATAGCCCTCCCCAAAAATTGCTGCACCAGTTGTGTTAAAATTGTCTCAGAATTGAGGTGGATAGTCATGTAGATAAAACAGTATCTAAAATATGACATTTCCTGGCTTATGACACTGAACATAAGATTGGTATTTACACTTTACCTTGCAGTAAATAGGAACCTTTTCATAAAACCTTGACTCCATCTCAAACCATCGCTAAAACAAAGGCCTGAGATGTATCTTCAGAGGGAAATAAAAAAAAACCCAAAACAATTTTTCAAGCATTTTTTTCATTTTGGGTAATTCTTCTGTCTTCATTTCCACAGTCCACAAATGCCCACCTAATTCACAGGAACTAGGTTATTGTCTGAAATTCCATCATAGCTTCTTACACATTATTGCAAGCTAATTGTTTTTCACATGAAAGAATAATTCCTGTGGGCAAATTTAAATTATTGCTTTCAATTTAATTATGTGTGCTTATCTACTATTATTTTAAAACAAAAGTAAAATTACGTTTCCTGTAAGTCCTTTGTTTTTTTTTTTCTCTTTTCTTAGTGGCTTGATTATATGTCTTTTTAGTGGTTTTAATGGAAAATTAATACCAGTATGACCAGACATGCCCAGAACTGCACTCTGTATCATACTACCATTAGAATATAATATAGATAAATATAGATATCTCATATATTGATTATTAAATTATCCTGTTTTGTGGAGGTTTTGGAAATCCTCCTCAGTCTTCTCTTTTATGCAATTTTCAAATGCTGCCAACACAACACTCCATTTTCCACAACCCTTAAATATTATGACAACACTGGGAGTCACTTTCTGAATAGAAAATTTTTGCAATAATGAAATGTTGGCAATTGATTCCTATTTAGATAGGCTTTTATTACATTTTTTTTAATGTTAAAATCTCTTAAGCTTGAGATGTGAAGAATGTTTCAAATTTCCAATCTGTTAATCATCTTGCTTTTGCAATGCAGAAACCATCAGATCACTCCCTTGATACTAAAGACATTTAATTTAGCTGTGGACATATTTTTATTTCAGTGTATCTGTAACAAGTGAGCAAGAAAAAAAAAAAAAAAAGAAAAAAATCCACAGTTGAAATATTAGTTTTCTAAACTCACAAAATAAAGTGAGTTTATAAATCACCCAGAGCTACTGAACAAGTAACATTGGAAATGCCCTCTCAAAATTTATCAGTCCATGCTCCCTAATAAATCAGAGATTACCTACTTTAATAGAAACTTCAGGTTTGCTTGTTCTGGTTGAGGTTAGGAAATGGTTGACCCCAGTTTCTCATTAGCAGCTAGTTCAGAGTTCAGGTAAAAGAATCAGCCAAAAGTTGAAATATTCACCACAGAACCTGGAGTAATTATTTTTCTGAAAAAAATCATTTTCTTGAAGGAGTTTCATTTTCTGCTTTTCTGGGGGTTTTTTGTTGAGTTTTTTTTTAACTCTTCCTCTCTCTAATCTGAGCTAGCAACTAAAACCCTTCGAAGTAACATAAAAACAGGAAAGAACACATTTTGACAGAGATTGAACTGGAAACACTTTTCATGACTGCACTTGAAGGAAAATTCCTTATACCTTAATTATATTAACAATATTAGTAAAATCTCACTAAGGATAAAAAATAAAGCAAATCAGTGACCTATTTAATTATAGGATTATCAATGGTATGGATGGCATTAGCTTGTGGTCCCAGATCTCTCCCAGGTTGAATATTAGGTGAATAACTTGATTTCCCAGGACACACAGACACATCCACACCTCTGTACCTGCAACTGAGCACTGTGGATTGGATTTGAACCACTTACCCCAAAAGCAAATGATCAATCCTCGACTCCATCAGTACTTATAATCTTGGTTAAATATTTGGAAATTTCAACAAATTTCCTCCTTGAATTCTTTCAGATTCTGGCCTTTTCTTGTCAGTTAGCACCTTGAGAACTGTTGTAGATGAGGGGGAAAAAAAAAAAAAAAAGATAAATTTACATAGGTGGAGTTCATCTAAATAAAACTCCTTTAAATCTTTTAAATCCTTTCTGAAACAGGTGATTAATTTATTAACAGCACTGGGAATCTGTGTCCAGAAGTAAAAGGCATGGCTGTCTAGGTGTGAATGTAACAGGAAAGATGTAAATCTTGCCCATCATTTTTTAAAGACAACTCTGAGTGGCAGATGGTAGAAAAATATTTAAGTTTTAGTAAAAAACATTTTCCTTGCATGGTCATCCTACAACATCACATTCTCCAGTTATAAGTACAGGGCTTCCATCGAGTAAAGCATTTTTTAATTAAAGGAGAAAATATTGAAATATATTCATCAAAGAACATGGAAGGGTTTATTTTTCTATTTGTTTTTAATTTGCAAATCAGAGTGAGATCTAAGGGAATAGCGTTTTTGTACAATGCACACATTAAAAACTTCATGGACTCAGTGAGAGATATCTCACAAAGGATGAAGATTCTCAATTCTTGGGGCAGCTTAGGAAAATCTTATTATCAATCATTTTTAGGAAAAAGAAGACAAGAATAAATCTGCAGCAACTTCTACCTAAATTGAATAATCACTTTACAGCTTGTCCTGAAACAAGATATTTTCAAGTTGATTCAGACTGACGTGTTCTCATGTTTAATGTCCCTCCTCATCCTATTGATAAGGTGACAATATCCTTGACTGCTCCCATCCCTCACAGCTGAGGATGTGGCTCTGTTTGAAATCATCACTGAGAGGCAAAGTCAGTGTGAAATGTCTCTTTTATCATCAAGCTGGGAGGTGGAGATTTCCTATCTTCTTGCTTAATAAGCAAATCAATGGCCTTAAAACACCCCATACTCCACCCCAAAAATCCTGCAGCAGAGCTGTGACCCTCCTGCCATTTCCATCCTCTGTAAACAGTGGCTCAGCTGCACTTAGAGCCTCCAGTAGCACTTTTCCTGTTGAGAGGAGTAAGATGAATGTGTCTTTACAAACAGACCATGAGGATCTGCTTGCAGATAGGGCCAGGGACTTACAGACAGGGAAGTAACAGCAGAAACCATCAGTTCTAGAAAATGTTACTAATTGACATGGACTGCTGCTCAGCCAAGGCCATGTTGAATTCCTGAACTTGGAGAAAAAGAACAAAGGCTTATATAAGAGTTATATATATATATATAACTTATATATAAGTTATAAAAGAGAGGAAAAAAAAGGGGGTGCTTATTAGAGAGGGGCATAGAGTGGGCAGTTTGGGAAGTCTGTACCTTCTGAGTACCTCAGCCAGTGGGAGAAGGAAGAGGGTGATGCAGCTGGGAAATTAGGATAAAAAGGGGGCTGCGTCCCCCAACAATTTGAGAGACCCCAGGGCCTCTCCCTTTATTTAAAGTTCCAGGACTCCTCTGCCTCCTTTTTGGACACAAACCTCTGGGGATGTGAATATCTCTGCACTCTGCCATGAAAGGGGTTTTGAACGCTCAGCTTCACACACAGCAGAGATTCCTGATTTGCAGACAACGACAGCAGAGCTTGCCTGTGACCTGAACACCTGCCTGATGCTCGTTCCCTGGCACAGCGGCCCCGGAAAAACCCGGGAAGGGAGACACGTGTCCGAAAGGCATTGCTGTCTGAGCAGATCTTTCTGCTTTCTCCCAGATGCTCATTCCCACCAGAGCAGCCCTCCTGGATGAACAGCACGTGGAGGGCAGCCTTTCATCCCTTCTGACACTTCCATACAGCTCCAGCAGATAAGAGTGGCAGGACAATCCGTGTGCTGTCAGCCTGGGCCTGATACCCCCTGAGATGGATGCATTCCCACTTGGAATCCTCCAGCAGTGCTCAGAAATATTGTCCCTGGAAAAAGACGAGTGCCATGGCAGCGCTTCTCTGTTTCCAAATTACAGGGTAAATTAAAAAGATTATTATTAATATTTAATTGAGAGTAACTGGGCATCCAAAAGAGATAAAAGAGAATGAAATAGGATGCAAGGTAGAATTAATAATGTACTGGAAATAAGGAGTGAAATGAATTGCCTATAAGGAGACAGAAGCTTGAAAATATGGTCTATAATTCTTGTTCAATAACGTTAATGAAAATTATTAACGTTGATGAAAATGGCCATCCTGTCAAGCAGCTACTCCTGGATAATTTTTTTTTTCTTCAGCCATCCTCTTTCCCATTTTATCTTTTAGATTTCAAGCCTCCTGGCAGGATTGAGCCACACAGTTCAATTTCTGCCCAGCCTGTGAACTCCATGTAAGTGTCACCACGCTTCTGGGGTTATGGCACTTCAGTTGGAAGCTGCTGAGACTTGATTCTGGCAGTTTTACTTCAAAATGGGTTAAACTAGAGGTGAGGAATGTCTTTAGGGTGGGTTTTTTTCACTGAAGACTAGACAAAGTTCATAACACTGAGGAATGTTAAAAACTGTATTTTCAAGGAGAAGAACCCAGCTTTGTAATCAAACAGAAAGGTGGAAGAAGAGTTTTGACCTGCATGGGCTTTGCAGAGAAAGAGAAAAAACTCAATATTAACTCCTGCCATGTTACCTCAGTGGGTTTTTGTAGTAGCAAACTACCCATAAAATAAAAAGGAATACAAAATCCCCTAAATATCTCAACATCCTCTGTTGGTTTCCTTTTAATAAATATATGATGAATTTAAACCTTTTGGAATACATAATGTAATTCTCCACTGCTGACTTGATAAAACTGTATTCTCCATTTCAGAATAGAAAGAAACAATTTCCCAACACTCAGGGCAAGATATAATTATTATTACATAATAGTACTAAAAACTGCTTTGTTTTTTGAGACTTGAAATACTGGACTGAACTGAGATAATCAGGTTTTCTTTTGCTAGCCCAAGAATCTTTATCCTTTCTGAGGTAGCTCTCACCAAGTCCATGAAGCTTTTTAATGTGTTGCTTCTTTCTTTTCCTTTTCTAGGACTTGCTACAGGTGTTTCTTCTTTGTTTTCCTTTTCCCCCTCTTGCTCACTCCACAGCTCTTAGATCTCTGATAGGTTTTATTTTGTACATATGACACTTGTGCCTAATTCCCAGTCTTGGATTTCAGAAAAGTGCAGCACCAGCTTGTACTTTCAAAATAAATACAGTGGCAGCCAGCCACTGTAATCAAATAAATATTTTTACTAGCAGGGTACATTACAATTCAGCTCTAGAACATTGAACTCGAGAATTGGTTGGAGCTGAATATATGAAACTGTTAAAAGCCCATTTCAATAAAACATTGGCAGGGGTCCCAAGCCAAAGCCCAGGGATGTCAATGAGAGACGTTTCCTTGGCTTTAGTGCACTGCATGATTGGCTTTAGAGAAACAGAGTTTTTTTTCCAATTATATTAAAGCAATTCTGGCATAGTCATTTACTTTTTGATAAAATCAGTCTTCCATGGCTGGTAACAAAGCTCACAGGTGAGTGCATGACCACCCACAGGCTGCAAGAGAAAACAAAGACCACATGTCAGGCTAATAATGAGCAAAGTAAAGCACATGTCACAGTTCATTAAAGATCCATTACTTAGAAGGTAAAAAAATAAGTAAAAAAAAAAAAAAGAAAAAGAAAAAAGAAAAAAAAGAAAATAAAACCAGTAAAAAGATTGCATGTCCAAAAGTATTTCCAGAGTACACATTAATTATGGCAATTACAGGCGATGCTTAAATGGAAATGGTGGAGAAATTATGTATTTTCAATCTTCTTTCTCATATTTGGGCAACAGCACATTAGAACAATGCCAAAACAGGTCTGCCTCAAGCATTCTTTTCTTATCCCCAGTGACCTGTATTCTGCAAATTGATATCACAGAATGGCTTGGGTTGGAAGGGACCATAAAAAACATTTCATTCCAACACCCCTGTAATGGGCAGAGACAAATTCCACTACCCCAGGGTGCCCCAAGCACCATCCAACCTGGCCTTGAACATTTCCAGGGATGGGGCATCCACAGTTTCTCTGGGCAACCTGTGCCAGGGCCTCACCAGAATTTCTTCAATCTAATTTAAATCTCTCCTCTTTTAGTTTAAAACATACTGACATTCTGGTTAAAAAAAAAACCCAGCCCAGGTTTGTGTCAAACCAGAGAATGAATCCTAATGTTCTGAAGGTTTTTTACTCATTTCTGCTGCAGAAAACACCCCTTTCTTGAGTGTAGGTTGTTAGAACTGCCAGGAACAAACCACCCAGTATGGATTTGTTGTGCTGACTGATTAATACAACCCATACAACTCTAATACAACTTTATAGCCTTTTGAGGGTAGTTTGATCTGCAGAATAGACTCATTTGCTCAGGAATATAAGAATCCTTCACTTTGAGTTGTAGATTCCAGTCCATTCAGCCTCTGTGCCCAGCAAGGTTCATAGTCAGTGCTGTGTTTATGAAGGTCTGTTACAGTTTATGCAGAGGGTTGCAAATAATGATGGTACCAACTGATGGTACTTTCACCTGCTTTTCTCCACGTGAAAGGCACAAAAGCAGAAGTTACTGTGTCACTGCTGTCAATGCAGCTTACATTGCATGTTGCATTGCAGAAACAGAGGAGGCAAACCCCCTTTGTTGGTTGTGCTACAAGCCAAGGAATTTTGCATTTTTCCTCATTGTCTCCTGGTGGGAAGACTGTGATAAGAATGAAAATACGGGAACAGCTGGAAAGACTGTATTGCCTCAGCATCAGCTTTTCTGAGAGGTACTCAATGTTTCAAACTTATCAGACAGGAAGGTGAAAGCCTTTTGGGTACAGCACCTTAAAAGCTTTGCAGGCAGGTTTATCCTGCCCCATCAGGCTTGGCAAGTACTTGTAGCAGCAGTTTATCTCTGTTACTGAGATAAAAACATCCCAAAGGGTCATTTGGACTGCTTAGGAACTAATTTACAATGTCATTTGACTTGTGGGGTGTATTTCATTGTTAAGGCACTTTCTATGTTTTGAGGATATATTTTCAAAGCATTTTTCTAAGCATTTCATCTGTGGCTTTTGGACAGGTGTTTTGCAGCTGGAATCCTGCTTATGGCTTTGAATATCACCTCTTTTCACATATGCCCAGCCCTATGGACAAGGCAGGGGTTCTCACAGAGGCCAAGCCTGCAGCCCCACTGACACCTTACACATCCTGAGTCTTAGGAGGAATCAACCCTGGCCCAAACAGAGGCTGCAAAGCAGCTCTGCAGAAGAGCATTTGGGGTCCTGGGGCACACCAAGCTGCCATGAGGCAGCAGTGACCCTGGGTGAGGAGTATTGGACAAGATGAGCTGCAGAGGTCCCTTCCAATCTCAGCCATTATGTGATTCCGTAATATTGCAGGTCTCTAAAAGACCTATTTTAGACAGGCATTTTTCCTCAAGCACCCACAAAGATTCTTTAGATGCTTTCCAGATCCCCATGCTTTTTCCTGCTGTGTGAATGCAAGTCTGGAATGCAGTGAAAGAGCACAAAGAAAGATCTCAGACCAGCAGAGGAGCTCCCATACCAAACCTCACTTGATGTTAAGAGGTTCAGTAAAGCCAAAAATCATGGTCATAAAAATCCTTGCATATGAACTGCTTATCAAAAAAAAGTTGTTTTGGAAATTTGAAGGAGAACATTGTCACAAAAGGAAGGATGCTCTCCCTGTCAGCTGGTTAAGTGAAGCAAAACTCCCTAACTATCTTGGAAATGATGCCCACTGAGATAATGAAGGGAATCAGACCAATCATTTGTTACCACACCAAAGGGCAGGTCTCACAAGCCCAAGAGCTTTTGATCCCTGTTTCTTTTACACAACCAAACATATAAAGGAATATGCAACAAATTTGTATAGCTACATGATGATTCCATAATGTCTTTTTAATATCTTCTGTAGGAAATCAAATCTTCGTGAAGCTTCAAGAAATCTATCACTGTCATGTAAATCAATCTGCCATGGAAATGGTCTCACTTCTCTTTATATTTCTACATTTTTTACCACTTCATCCAACACATTCCTGCCCCCAAGGCCAGTCAGAAGTGTTACAGGAAGAGCAAGAATTACTTGTTCCTTAAAATTACCATTGCTTGAGAAAGTGATTTGTTCTTTCTGAGTTAAGTTGTATCAGAGTGTTGTCATTTTAAACTTATCTCGCTACTGATAGTGAGTGTAAAGGCAGATACTGGAACATGAAATATGATTTTGACTATAACACTAAAGGGCTATCACAAACTCCTTTTGAAAAATGGCTCCTTGTTTACAGTATCAGAAGGTGCAGACACATGGAAATTTACACGGGTAACATAATGGACATTACATAACATATGTAATGTGGACATAATGTTTTAAGCTGCTTATATGAACTTCTACAGTTCTTTCTCAGAGCTGAACACTGAAGCCTATTTCCTTGTCTTTCAAAAAATGTAAGTACTAAAAAATAGACTTGAAGTACCCAGGTGCTCATGACTGTCGTGTTTTTAGAGCAAAGCAACATTTGCAGAAGTTGTATATTAAGTTTTAAGCATTTACATGCAACAACTCTTGGCTTTAATGTTCCTGAGTACTGCACTCACCCCAAACACACTACACAAAAATTTTTGCAGCGTGGTACAAACTGGATGTGCACTATTTACACACACACCATCAATTTCCTCTCCCCCAAAGTTTACTCAGCTCAGGAGAGAGAACACAGCAGCTGTGTTACACCACACGTAATGAAACCGCAAGTGCAGATTTGAGCACAGACCCCAGTTTCAATAGAAAGAGATTTCAGTTTGCTCCTTTAGCTCCTTCTGATGAGCTCTAAGAACAAGAGGAACTCTTCTCCTTTCCCGTGGCTTCCTGCCCAACAAATTTTGCTCACTCACAGCCCCGAAGACAGCTCTTGATTGTGTTTTGATGTTTCTGCTGACCTATTACTGTATTGACCGTGTGGCAGCCAAAACATGGATTTGTGTTCTCATTTTTCCCCTGCACTCCTTCCACTCAATCAAACAGGCACACAAACTTCCACCCAACAGGAGAATGCTTTTAAGCCATGCTGGTGCTCCTGGGACCAGTGTCACAGGAAATCTTTTCTCGGTACAAAACACAATTAGCTGACTGCTGAGACTCGCCTTTTTTTGCCTCCTGTTTTGCTTTGCTTCTCCCCACCCTCAGAATACAACAGCCATATTGAGCCTTCTCATCAAAATTACAAAATATTATTTAAAAAAATACTTCCTCTGTGGCAGCTCCTTCCATCCTATGAAATATTTAGTGAGAGTGATGTAAAGTACTGTTTTTTTGATTTGGAGTAAGTTGCTGCTGACAATTTTTTTTCATAAGGTGCAAACATCCATCTGAGTTATCATCAGGTATCATCATCATCATTAGTTAGTTTATTATTTTTAGAATAGTCTTTTATTAGTTTACTTGGGGAGAGAAGTAATTTGAAAAATGGCTCCTTGTTTACAGTATTGGAAGGTGCAGACACTTGGAAATTTCCATGTGTGTCCTTTTGCATGTGGACATAATGTTTTAAGCTGCTTATATGAACTCCTACACTTCCTTCTCAGAGCTGAACACAGTAATAATTTCTTGCTTTCTGCAGAAACTACAGATCCAAAGATGTCTTCAAAGCAATTCTCATCCTATTTTTTTGTACGTGGGGCACACACAAAATTAGATTGAAGTTTGCCCTCGGTCCCTTACACAGCATTACAATCCCACACTGCCTTACATTTTTAGCACCAGTTATGAAACTTAAATTCTTAAGAGTGCATCAACAGAATTACTTCCACTCCATGAAGACTTCATTGTCCTGCCCTTGCTTTAGCTCATTTTCCTCTCCCTGTTTAGAACCATTTGTAATATATGCCAGCCTGTATCAAAAGCCCTCTCAGCACTTTTCTTCTGGGGATCATATTAACCAGAGAGTACCTCTAGTGACACATCCATTTGGATGGAGGCACTGCTGGCATGGGCTGGAGCTGAGCTATCTGTATCAAGCACTGGGTATATCAATTTTCTACCTCTGCTACTGGTTTCCAGAGTGACCTTGACCAAAAGCACTCAATCTTTTGGTTCCTCAGTTCTCTCTCTGGACAGCACAAATTAATCCCATTTTCTGTTCCTGTACTTTGATATCAGTGTTTTGAGGCAGGTTAAATATGCTGTATAAAAGTCCTGGCTGGCAGGGTCTTTATTACCTGTGTGCTGCCGACTTTGCAAAATCTGATTTTCACTCTGACTTACACCAATTTTGGAAGCAGAACTGGAAGCATTCAGTCTAACTCTGGTTTTGCAGTCTGTTCATCAGTAAGCATTTATGCATGGCTCATTGCTAGGAAGACTGTTAGACACATTTGCATATCTAATGCTTCTAATAGGTATTTATTCAGGGTTTCCTGGTGGATCTTTACTGAAATAGAGATGAGTGTACTTTTTTACTTTTCAGGCATAGCTGGAGGCACAGAGTATTGAGGCAGGCACTGAGAAACAGTTCAGCACCAACACCCACCACCACAGCACAAGCTGGTTGGCTGTACTCACTGGGATATGCTGAAACAGCAACAATTGGGACAATTTGGGACATCCCCACCAGAAAATCAAACTGGTGAAGCTGGTGGAGAGGCAGAGACATCATGAACCATAGATAATCTACCCTGAAAGAGTGCTGAAGCAATGCTCCTCATTTAAAGGTGGAGAATATGAGGAGTCTCATATTTTGTCCCAAATCTAGGACCAGATCCAGCTTTGCATTTTGCAGGATTCCCTTTTGCACATCATCCAGGCCAAGACTCGTTTGTGCAGACCTTTCTTCCTAGGTGTAGGTTCCACTGAGAAAAACACCATAAAGCAATGATCGATGTGGTATTTTGCAACTGAGGCTCCTCAGTGATAAAATCAGCACATCCTTGTTCCTGCTGCATCTGCCAAGCTCAGCACTGAGTTCATTCAATTCCTGAAGGTTTCTTAAGAAATCCAGATTGCCCTGTGCTGAAAGTGGGAATGCAGCTACTATGACAACATATTTGAGCTTTTTATCCACAGGAAGAAGTTCTACTACCCTTTTATAAACTGGTTAAAATGGGAAGAAACACCTCTAAGACATGACTCGTATTGATTCAATTAAAAACAAAAAGATCAATCTTTTTAAAATATAATGTATTAGTTTAGAGAAAAAATGCTCAGGTGAGGAAGAAAGATGATTTTTTTTTTGTCTGGGTAGCAACTACTAAGTACCTGAAAACTAAAGCAAAAAATGCCTCTTTATCCATAAAAGTAAATAATTTGTTATTAGTTTTATCAGATAACATGGATGCAGCAGACCTTTTCTCCTAACCTTTTAATTATACAAAACCTGTGATGTGTGATCTGGGGAAAACCTTGTTAGAGCTACTGAAATGGTCTCAAATTCTACTGATTGCCAGTAAATTTTGGGTCCCCAGTAATGTAGTCAAAAAGAGTATTCTGTAATTAAAAAAAAATAAAAAATTGTTGTTAAAAATACAAAGGTTTGGAAATAAGGATGTGCCAGAGATAAGTTTGGCAGTCTCTGTCCATTTGGATTTTGGTGAAAATGGTGAATGATGAAGTGTCACTTCCCTGTGGACATTTTCAAGATGGGCAGCTGGACATTTAGCCCTGCTGAGGTAATGGTGTCTGGGTGAGGCCAGAACTGTGCAGATCAGAGGATGAAACAGGCTAAACCAAGCCAAAATTCCAGGTAATTCTGCTTCCAAACCTACAAATTGCTGCTGAGTGCCTTTCTCAGGGACATTCATCACAGTCATATTTGTGTGGCAAGGCAACAGGTGGCCTCCCAGAGACAGAAGAGCTCTAAATAAAAAATAAGGCACCAGAGCTCTTCAACAAAGTAGGGAATTCTCTTTTTTTTTTGTTTTGTTTTGTTTTGTTTGCTTGCTTTTATCATTTATAAGATGCCAATGTAGATATGGTAGATCTGATTTAGAGGATCTTTTTGCCCTTATTTTATATATATACAAAATATATACACAAATATCAATGCCCTTACATTATATATCTTCATTGAATGCATTTTTTTGGAAGTGCCTCAAACAATGCACATTAAGCAGAGCCTCTGCATTGCACATTTCTCCTCCAAGTGCTGAGATAAAGGAAAAAATAAAAACAATTAAACTGTATTTTGTGATAAGCATGAGATACCAAATTAAACTATCAGAACTTCTTTTCTACAAAAGCAAGAACAGCAACTTGTTTGAAATATTACAACAGCTGCAGTTGGTTAAAGGAGAGACACAGTACCCTGTATTTGTACAATCTGGTATTAATTACCAAATATAGAAATAAGGAGTTTAAGTCATGATGATTAACAAATTTCTCTCAGGCTGATTTTTGTCAGAATTCAACAAGCTTAAAACCTTTTCTTGTCTTTTTTTTTCAATCCAATGCACTGTAACAGTAGCAACCATAATTGTTAAGTAACAACTGCATTCCTAAAACCAAAATGAGTAATGTGGGTACCTGAGCTATTGGGTTTGGTATTAAATAAGAGCTATTTTCCAATCTTTTGAGTTATGGAATAAAACAACCCAAACCAAAGCAAATAATAAAATACTGTGTCCCCTTTTCCAGCTGCTTTGACACCAATATTAAGAAGTTCATTTCTACCTGGCAAGAGCAAAGATCCTTCAGCACAGGCTGAGAGCCTGATTTAACAGAAAGCTCCATGGTTGTGAGCCTGAAATGCCACAAAAAAAGGGGCTCCAGGAAAATCTGTGTGCTCTGACAAGGTCTCTGTGCTTAAGCAGACTGGTTTGAAATGCTGTAAATATAAATACCCAGCTAATATTATTGCCTGAGAAATAGGCTCTTTGGCAAGCATGAGGCTCAAGAAACTCAGAAAATATTAACCCAGAATTACGTGGTTGATAACTTTATATTTTAGCTTGGATTTGCCTCACACAGCTATAAAACTCTCCCTTTTGCAGCACAGCCAGGCAAACTGGTGCTATTGCTTGGCAATACCCAGGTGACAAATATAAAACAAAGCCCAATAATTTTCACACAATTAAAAGAGAATACAAAATGTAGGACAGGGACATTATGTGTTTACACTAAAAAAAGATTGCAGATATTATTCCTTCTTGTGTCCCAAAGCTTTCAAGGAACAATCCTGAGGCACATGGCTCTAAAATATTGTATCAATTGAAAAACAGGAGAAAAAACCCAAATCAAACTTTAAAAATATTTTCAATTTCAGCTAAAAAATCTTTCACAAAAAATAGCTTGAAATTTTAAAAACATAATTAAAGAAATTTGCTTTTTAAAATTACAGATTGCCCTACTCTGGTACTAACTACAGCAATTATCACCATTTAGAAAAATTATACTATAAATAAAGTGGTGTTGCTATCATAAAGGTTTATGAAATCTTGATATGACTCCTGTGATATACTTTGAATTTATTTTCCAAGGAAACTTTTCTATGCAACGTTCTTTATGATGCTATTTTAATATTATAAAAAAAAGGTTTAGTATGGGATAATGAAGTTCACGATACCCAGAATAATTTGTAGCACTCATTATGGTTTGGATTAGTTCTTAATTGTGAGCCCACTGCAGGAATCCTAAAGACAGAGTTTGATCAGCAGCCAACACTAAAGTCGAGTCTTCTCCAAATGAGACAGAGCATGCAGGAGGACTTGTCTGAATGCCAAATAATATTTTATTATAAGAAGATATATTTGTGAAACATAAATTTTCTGGGATGAGTCCAAACTGAAAGCTTTCCTCCGCAGGCTCAGGGGAAGAAGTGGAGATGGTACCAGAAACACACACCAGACTGTGAAGTTAGACTTGCTCTGCCCTCTCTTTTGAAGAGACAACCAAAGCTTGAACATCTTAACGTTTTTTTCTGAAGGACACTGTTCTGTGATACCCAGCCAGAAGCCTTCCATGCCCTCAGTGACATGCCCTCCTCCTCCCTCCTGTTACCTTTTGGTAGTGAGTCCTGACTGGTCCCTAAAGCTGCACCGAGCCACCTCTGCTTTGCCTGCTCCCTGCTCAGGCACACCTTGGGCTGCTCCAGCTGCTGCTCATCACTGCTCCCTTCGTGGGTGACATGCCACAGACACCAGGTGACAACCAGGGAGTCAGCCAACCCACAGAGAACTCTGCATTTTATCAGCAATTGTGAGAACGTTTTAGAGAAGGGGCAGTAGCACAGGCACACTCAGGAGCTGCACTCATTAGTGGTGCTCCTCCTTTACACAGAGGCTTTACACTTTGCCTTACCTTCTGTGTTGCTTCTCACTACCCATTTTCAGTAATTTTTTGTGCTCATTAGTTTTTCTTCTCATATTTCACTCATGCACTGGGTTATGCAAGGAGCTTAATCTCTGCTTTCCCTTTTGTGCATAAGAGGGAGGCAACTCTCTATTCCCAACTCTCACATTAAGTCAGCCCCAGTTGGTGATTATCTCCTGCTAAAAACGCACCCCAATAAAAGTATTCTTGGAAAGATAAGTTATGAAAAAATACCCTGTGCTATTATAAAAATTTGGGATAGTTTACACACATTTATGAATTTATTCTTTTTCTGTGCAGACCCAGTTCATAAATCTTTCCCAGAAACACAGTGACATTGCAGCAAAGCTTGAAAAAAAAAATCCTTCCCTTTGGAAAGAGACTCCTCCATTTTGCCATCTGTCTTCATCAGACTTCTCCTGGCCAGAAGCACTTAAAATAATTAATCTAATAAAGCCCCTTGGGGAAGCCCTGCCTTGGTGCACGTTTGCCTTGGAAGCCAGTTTGTTGGTGGTGTAGAGAGAGCCAAATGAGCAGATGACACCCGAAGGGAAATTCTGCTTGCTCCCTCAAAGGTCAGCTCAGTAAAGAGAGCAACATCTTCGTTTGGGCACATGACCTGGGCACTCAGGGACACCGCGGTGACAACTGCACTGCTGCCATATGCTCCAACCATCTGGGGTGACCCAGGGTGAGGGATGTGGCACAGCATTTCTCCTCACTGAGGATTTCTAACGCGGCCCATGCACCTGTTGGAAAGGAATTTTCACTCCTGGAAAAGAATATTTGCAACATACATATAACATAAGCCCTATCACTCATATCACCAAAAGAGATGTGAAAGGGTTTGTGGGTGTTCACTGGGCATTCAGCTGCTTGGGCACTGCTGTTAAATGCCCAGAGCAGAAAGTGGAATGTGTCTCCTAAAAGTTCAATCATTTGTAGGCTGTGATTCTAAAAGAGAATTTGAATGTCTAATGCTAGACACAGGGGACAATGACAACTGATTTTCTTCATATATTCACTCAGCTGTGGTTTATGGTTTAAAAAAAGCCTGTTGTTGTTAAAAGGTTATGCCATCCACAGTTTTTCAGAGTCACAAAATGCTTCCTACAAATAAGAACTGGAGTCATGAGAGATTTCAGGTTCAATGAAGTAATTGAGAAGCTCTTTTAAATACAACTTTGTCATATTTAGTTTCTGCTTTGTTGTTTTTTTTTTTTAAATAAGCATTTGCAGGCTTAACAGGTGGTTGGTTTATCATTCCAATTTTGATCCTACCGATATTGGATTCTGTGAATCTCTCGTGAGCATTTTTGGCTCTGCTAGGATTGACAAGGAAACAGAGAGCTGCCCAAAGGGTAAAGATAAGACAAAACAGACTGCAAAGGATAGAAATCTGATGACCTAACTGCAAATACTGGAAGTGTGAAATTCATAAGATCCATTTTCTCTATCCCCATCATTTATGCAATAATTCATCAGTGACATTTTAGAACATTTTCTGATGGGACAGTTTTAATATTTTGAATTTCAAAGTGAAATATTTCAATAACTCTTTTTTCTTCATGTTTATTCAGAGATTTTTTCTATACCTTGAAGAGAATGTTTTGGTAACCTAGGTGGAAAAGATAGAAGAATATGGATGAACAGTAAAGCCAGGATTTAGATCCTGTCTTCATTAGTTTATCATCAATAAAGCACGTATATACCAAGGACAAAATGGAATGTGGTGATCTGGATGAATCATGACCACCAACTAAAATGCTGTGAACATTATCAATTGATTTATTTTAAAATATTTCATAATGTGTGCAGATCTATTATTTTCAGAGCGTCTGCAGCAGACTTTTATAGATTTATAGTAATTCACCCAAACCAGAAAATGAGTGAAAAGGGTTCCTGATCAAGCTCCATCACAACTATCTCACAGATTATTTGCTTTTTCATACTATTGCCTGAGATCATGCACTTGAGGTTCTGATGAGTGAGGAATAACTATCTGCTCTCATTTACAATAAAAGGAACATCAAGACATACTGGGGGATGTCAGGTTCAAAACAAACAATCAAACAAACAAACAAACCAACCAAGCAGTCTCTTTTTCATACTGTGCTTAATTAATCTCCTTGGCCCTATGGGACACACAGCTCTCCAGCAGCTCAACTGGCCTCAGCACCTCCAGGCAGTGACCCTTTCTTCCCAGCACAGGGCAATTTGAGGAACCCTTCCCAGTTTCTCAAAAACAAAATCATCTCCTTCCCACCTGCTCCCCAAGCCTTTTGTGAAGAACTGAAAGAAGAAATAAACAGATGACTCCAGGAAAACAGAAAGTATGAGCTCTCAATACACAGATAATAAAGCATAAACTACTTTTCCATTTTCAGACCATCAGAAGCTACTGTTAATTAATTGTAGGCTGCTCTGAAGGACTGCTAGCAGTTGGTTTAATATATGTGAAGATCTCTGCTTTTTCCACATTGGCATCTCTTTGGCAGAACACTGATACCACAAGCTGCAATGACTCTTTCCTGAAATAATATACTTTAGCTTAATAAAGGGCAATAAAATATCTAAATTGATCTTTTCATGCCAAATGCACAATTAACCCCATGGGAAACAAAAAGAGAAGCATTATACGTTTGTTTAATAAGTTCTTTCTTATTAAAAAACTAAATATATATTGCAGGTTTTCCAAAAAAGGAAAAAAAAAAATTCTAAAGTAAATCATCCCTTGAAACCGTGCAATATTTGATCTTTTATTATTTTTTTTAAATGTGTCAGAGACGGTATTCTGTAACATAATCCTGGACATACAATGTCCACGTATGTGTTCAGCTCTTCTATTTTTGAAAACAAAGTTGTTCCTGGGTTTTATGGCATGCTGCACCATTCAAAAGTTCTGCGGAGTTTTCCGATACCAGTTTGCATATTGCAGTTCCTCGGGCTAAAACGCCACATCAGGTATTCAAGATGTGTTGGGAAGGAGTTGTACTTTGTTGCTGCTGCCATCAGAAATGTGTCATGGAACTTTCCACTGCCTTTACAGACACAAAACTCCACAGACTTCACTGGAATTGACACTATTATAGGCAACTGCATATGCACACAGGTATGATATTTATTAATTGTGAAGTCAGCTCTGCCAGCCACAGATCTAAAAAGTCTTCCAGTGAAAGGCAGGCTCAGCTTTTTTGACAGAAATTGTGTTCAGTCTTCATAAGAAAAGCCTTTAATGTGATGCCCATCAATTTGCTCATCTTTGGATTTCACTTCAAATATGAAAATATCAATCAAATATGAAAGATCTCCAGGCTGCTTTGCATTTTGGAGCCTGAGGGAAGCCTCTCCTGATGTGGCTTTCTCACCTCACCAGAGTGGTGCCTGATTTGTCATAAAAGCTTTCATGGACTAAAATAGCCAGTTTATAGAGATTGAGTAGCACCAGGGAAGAGAAAAGCCTGAGAAATAAATCAGATGTGAACATAATGGCATCTCAATGGGTTTTGTAAAGACTCATTTTAACCTGGTGGTTTAACAGAGTGACAGGAAATAGGTGGAGAAAGGGGAAAGATATAAAAGAAAATAAGGGGAATAAAGTACTTGACTGACTAAATGGTAACATGGAAGAAACACAAGAAGCTTTGGAGAGATCATAGGGAGCACAGGCTTACTGAACCCAGGAAACCAGTGGGCAGATCTTCCCTCAAGGAAGCTTTAAAGCTCTTTGGTGAAACAAACTCTCATGCAATCATGCTTTTCAGGAACCTTCCTCATGACTTCATTCACAATGCTTGCTTTGCATTTAACCTATTTCCTTTGCTGCATAAGCTGTGCTCACCTACAAATTTTACAAGTTTAACCTTGATAATTTTCCTTTTTTCCCCGATTTGAAATGCAGCAACACAATTGCCTCGTTGCTGAAATATATAATTGACTGCAAGGTAAGGAAAATAAGGAAAAGATGGAAAAGGAAAAATAAGGAAAATAAGGAAAACAATTAAAACCCAAAAGTTCCTTTTGGCCTGGAAAGTATTCCAAGGATCTGTGTTTTATAGTAGCTAACATAAGAGCCACAGCATGATGAAATTTGCTGGACCCTGAGCCCTAACATTTGCTTCATGATAAAGCCAACATTTTCCCACCACATTTGTTCTGAACAAATGTCTTTTCCTGTCACTCAAAACTAAAGATTGCTGGTACCACTCATCTGTGTTTGATTCCTGAAATCCATGACCAGAAACACTCATATTCACAACAGTTGCCTCCCTTCTCCTCCACTGCTGGATTATTCAGAAGGAAGTACCTGAACCCCCAAATCCAGATATGTTGCTTTAATAAGGAGCTAGAGAAGGGCAAATTCACTTCAAATGTTTTCATGTTCTGTTTGAATGGTTGTTACATAATAGGAAAGGGACAATACTTTTCCATTTTACTTCTTCAAACAAAAGTAGATATATCTTGATTTTGGACAAAAATCTCTCACCTTTAATTTAGAGGCCTATTTCAGGTTTCTTCATTTCCCCTCTTCTCCTCTCCCCTCCCTTCTCCCTGTATTTAATCTTTACTTGACTTTGCTTTCACCACATAGACATTTTTTGACACGTGAGCAAAAGCATACACTTAATTACTTAAAATCAAAGCCTTTAATAGATGAGGAGAACAATGCTTTTGGCATCAAAATAAATGAAAAATGAGATCGGAAAGGAATCCATACCAATCTAGTCAGCAAAGGATTTCTTTGACTGACTTTTATAGTCCTGATGAAGAATGAGACTACTTACATGATTTAAGCAAGCACTTAAGCAGACAGTAGACTTCCAAGTCATACTTATCTCTTTTTAGTAGTTACATCTTTTAATAGGATGTTATATGATGTTAAACAAATAACTGGATCACTCACCATGGAGAAATCAGCAGCAGGTGGAAGGATTATTGATGTCATGGAGAAGAAAGTGAGCTGAGGGAGGAGCAACACTGAGGGTTTTAGAGCATTAATGTGGTCAGCTCATGAGGCTGAACCCTGCAAATTGTCATTCAAATAGTCATTTAAAGCTCATCATTTAAGTGGGATACATGTAGTTTTCCTTTTTTGCTGCCTTCCTTGTTTCTGTAGTTATATTTGCAAAGATAGAACTTCACACATCGTGTTTTTATGGTTTTAACTAGGGATGTGTGGTTTTGTACATGTGGGGGATAATTTATAAATATTTTTTTGTAAATTATAGGTTAAGACATCAATTCTGGGGTTGCATGTTAAAAAACCCCTAGATTCTCTCTGTGATCATTGAAGCAGGGCAAGAATTACTAATATGAACAAGAGTATATACTTCAACAAAAAACACACGAAAGAGGAGCAAAACGTATCGTGCATTTCAGAAGGCCAAAATCACAGATAAGTTTCCACCATGTTGTCAGAATCACAGATTCTCAGGTTTTAGAAACACAGCCCTGATTTACCTGAACTCTATTCTCCTGAAGGAAAAAACTTCATTATTAAAAACAAATGTAAAGAAAAAATCAAGGGAGCTTGATGCAAGGCCACAGAGGAAGTCTAGGTCAGAATACAACAATATCTGGATGGTGTCAAAACCCTAAGAAGGTACTGCTAGTTTAAACTTCTCTCTTCCAGAGAATGCCAAGGATTTATGATCCATTGGAAAACACATCCAGCTCCCAGGCTTTCCTTTTGTGCCAGTTTAAAGCCTGAGCTGCTATAATATGATAGCTCTTATTATAAAAACACTGCTGTGCAGAAGGAATCCCAGATATGACATTTGATCAAAGCTGAGTGTCACAATGAGGTTCTCTTCATTTCTGCACAGCGGAAAGGCATTTGAAACACGATTCTTTGATGGCCACCCAGAGGTTTAACCAAATGATTTCTTTTGAGTCTCCTGTCATGATTTTTACCCTCAGTATCTCAAATCACTTGAGCCAGAGAAAATATGTAAACTAGATGAGTGGAATGTCAGAGGATAAATGGAAAGAAAAGGTTACTGGAGAAACTTAGGTGCTCTAGTCTGCAAGAAGAGTCTGCTGATTAAAAAAAATAGGAGTTATAAAAGTGTAAGTCTATTTACAGATATTCACAGAATAGGTGCAGCAGACAATGAATGATGTTATCTTTTGAAGGAAATGATGATTTATAACAAGGCAATAAATTAAATATTTGCCATGCTTGCTGTAATTAACCTCATCCCCTAAACTTCCACCAGCAAAAGAATTCGGGTGGTGAAGGCACCATCCCTGGAGGTGTCCAAGAAACAACTGATGTGGCACTTAGTGCTCTAGTCTGGTTGACAAGGTGCTGATCAGTCAAATGTTGGATTCAGTGATCTTAGAGGTCTTTCCCAACCGAAATGATTCTGTGATTCTGCAATTAAAATGTTTATTACTGCATAAGGATACTCCCTGCTCTTTCAGAATAGCCTAAAGCTGTCAGAACATTTTTTACCATAACTGCTCATCACAATTTTCAAGACTCCTCCCTCAAAAACTTGAGCAAGTAACAGAACACCTCTCATTCTGTGTAGTGACCATGCTACAAGAACCATCTTCAGCACTCACCAATCTTCTCCTCTGTTGATGCAGCAATGAAAAAATGACAACAAATACCTTTGAACTGAGCTGTGCCACAACAGAAAGTCTAAGCCAGCATTTAGGGTGACTGGAGGACACACAAAACCAGGTCCTCATTACGGAACACAAGATACATTTTTACACAGCAACATTTATGTCTTCTTTATATATGTTTAATAATATTAGCTGATTCATTTTTACCCAGAAACCTGGACCTAACGATTAACTTTCTATCTTGAAAGAGCAGCCCAAGAGCCATTCTGCATCCCATGACCTGAAAGGGACAAAGATTTATTAAAAAAAAGAACATTTTCGTTTCAGGCAGGAAAAGGGAGAGCCAAAGTCTAACAGTAATAAGTGAAAAGGACATGCTCCAGTTCTCTTGAGGCAGCATAGGGCAAGCCAGTTTTTTTCAGGTCTACTTCTTCAAAAGCTGCAGTAAGAGTCAAATGCTGTGAAAAACTGTTCTATAAAAGGAAGGTTTCCCACATTTAAGTGCAAATTAAAGTTTTGTCTGCAGCAGCACTTTTTAGAAAGGTGTAAGGAATGCCCAGTGAAGTAGGCAAGGGACTGAACATCACCAAGGGCTTTAAAAACCTTTCACAAGTCCCATATGGTGAGAAAAGCTCTCCTGACAACACAAGGAAGAGGCAGACGCTGAAAGAAACAAGTACAGATAGGATGTCTGATCCTGCATTTCTCAAAGGGGAAAACTCCCTTTGAAGTCCATAGGAATACGAGTAAGGATTGCAGCTCCTATCACTTTTCTGTCATCCTCTATCACGCATCTAATTTAAAAGCACAAGTTCCATTTGAGAGGCTAATTCTCATCTTTCTTCCCCTCCTTATTCCATTTTTCTCCTTTAGCAGCTATTTTCAGCCTAATTCAGCCACCTATGAGATGTAACCCGATCATTCGGCAACCGCCACTCAATTATCAGAGGGAAATTCATGCAGGGAAAAATGTCACAATTTGAAGGCAGCATTTATCCTTCAAAAGTTAAAAGACCATGGATGACAGTCATGTGAAGCAGCCCACACCCCAAAAGATGTGGCAGCACAGTGAATGCAGGTGTCAGCCAGCTCCTGGAGCTCTCGTCCTGGGGGCAGAGGAGCTGAGCTCAGGGGCAGGGTCTGCCTCAGGGGAGGCACATACAGCAGGGCACCTGAACCAGGAGACCAGAATTTTGTGCAAAGACCGGTCCAGTGGACAGTCCTGAGGATTTCTGTGCAAAGACTAATACAGATCAGATCCCTAGCTGATCATCTCCTCTGATAAAATGGAAAAAGGTACATCAAGCTCACGGATCTTGATGGATTCGGGGACTAACTCGGTATTGAGTTTCCCAGCCTTATTGGGATTTGTGAGAGCACAGGCTTTCTTTTCTGTCACTATTTTTAGCTTCTGTCTGTTCAGAGGCAGATTTACTACTGTCTTGGAAACTGCAACATTAAACCCTGGTGATTGTTGTGTAGAGTCCAGGAGCAGATGGCACCAAAGCAGAACTTTTGAATGTTACAACTGGAAATTTAGGCTCCCAATTTCTCTTTTGGATCCACTCTGCCATAAACGAGAGGCCCTCGGGAAACGCTATATTCATCCTACTCTAATTAGCTGATGGAATAAAGGCCAAGGTGCTCGAGCTTGATTATTTCTATGTGTCAGGGTAGAGTTCATAGGATATTCTTAATCCAAATGCTGACACTGTGTTGATTACATTTAATCAAAGAACAAATAACAGCACACTCCTTATTGAATAAAAAAATGCATGTAGAAATGTTTACATCTATGTGAAAAGCCATTCCTTCTCTACTTTCAATATTCAAAGCAATATTGGAAAGGCAATGCATGCTCCTTAAGATTAAAATTAGAAAGGAAATCCCCAGAACTACCTGCTCAGGATTTCTACATTAATTCGTCTACAAAACTAGAGCGCAAGCTTGTGGAGTTTTGCCTTTTTTAGTTATTTTTATTATTGTCGGTTTTGTTGTTAATGTTATGTTTGTCAGAAGGTATATAAAATACTGAAGATGGTGCTCAGCTGCTTTTAGATCAAGACATATTGGAAATACCACTCCAAAGGACTAGGCTGCCTTTTGTAGCAAAAAAATCATAAAAGAATTCCAGGTAAATTTAGCAATTTTGTTAAAATGCCAATCAAACTACTTTTACCAGGTTATTGACATACCATAGAAAATAAATATGAATCAGAATCGGGTTGATTCCTGCCATTACAAAAAAAAAATTATAGGATGTCCTTACTCTTTGACTAACAGTGGGAATTGACTTCCTAAGGTTCAGAATATGCTGTAAAATAAATATGCTAATATTGAATACAAATTAAATGGCCTTCCAGTATAAAATAGAAACAGCATGAGGTCTCAAAAAATCAGCAACCTCATATTCTAAACCAATATAATTTTCTTTTCCAGTAAAAGCTGGTGATATTTTGAGGGTATCATAGAATACAAAAATAATGCTGAGACCCATTTTACAACCTGCAATCTTCTTGTTGAAGGCTTTATGTTCAACTTGCAAGGCAGCCATTTTAAAGACTTTGAGAAAATTACTGATATGTTATGAACACATTAAATGTTGTGCCAATTATTCCAAAATTGAAAATTATTTCACAGCTCAAAATTTGACAAGAACCAGAAGCCTCCAGGTCCTGAAAGCTTATCCTAATTGAGCCTGGCATTCTCTACACTGTAATTTCAGTGTCCTCTTTGAAAAATACCTTCATGTGACCCAATCATGGGATAATAATTTTACCAGACCCTGGTTAAGTGTTTCTTGCAAGACAAATGAGCCAGGTAGGTACAACATCTGCTGTAAATAGATGATCCAGCCTGGTTCCTTTTTCCAATAATATTAAAGTATCTTGTGCTTCACCACACTTTTAGTTTAGCTAGCAGGATATTCTGTGTATGGTAGATATTTTTCAACAAACACAAACTAGAAGTACAACCAAACAGAATCTTTCAACCTTCAGGGCTCCCCCACAACTTTTAGTAAAATTAGAGAAGGTTCATCCTTACAGAAACACAGTATGCACTTTGCCAACTTTGTTCCAGAAAACATATGGCATTTGCAACTCACTGCCACAGTCTGCAAAAGATTCAATTTACAGTAGTTCCTCTTAAGAGAAACTATCTGGCACAGCCAGGTGTTACAGTGATTCCTGCTTAGAAAAAAAAAGATTCCATTATAGAAGCAGTGACTCTGTTTTCATTCATTAGGTAGAATCAAGGTGCATTGGATCAGAAAGGACCTGGAGCACAGCTCTGTTACATGAATAACACAGTGGAATCTGCAAACTAATTAATGCTGTTAAAAATTAATCTCCCCAGCTGGTGGAGAAAAAGTTATGCGTGTTCTGCTTCTGCTTCAAACTTTGGAGGTGATTGGGTGGGAAAGGAATGGACTGACATTTATTTAATACAGACAGTCATGGAATAAGGACCCAAAAAAACCCAGAGAGTTGTTTTTAAGTCCAGATGACATTTAAGTTCAAAAAGCTGAAAGCCAGTTCCATTCAGAGCTGACAGGTTACCCTCTCTAGAGCCCATTTCAGGTCATTTGTCTTTGTTTCTCCAACTTCACTCTTGGAAGAGTCACTCCCTAAACTCACCCAAAGCCAGAGCACTGCAAAGCCCCCAGCCTGAACTGAATGAAAATTCTTGGCTTTAAACAGTTAGAAACTGCTTGCTCAAGGTTGTTGAATCAGAATATCTTCAAGTGGTTTGGGTTGGAAGGGACCTTAAAGATCACTCAGTTCTTACACCCTGCCATGGCAGGGACACCTTCCACCACCCTAGGCTGCTCCAAGCCCTGTCCAGCCTGGCCTTGGACACTTCCAGGGATCCAGGGGCAGCCACAGCTGCTCTGGGCATCCTGTGCCAGGGCCTCAGCATCCTCACAAAAAGTATTTATTGCTAATATCTAATATCTAATGTCTAATCTTAACCTCATCTCTTTCAGTTTAAAGCTGTGTACCCTTTCCAACATGCCTCGAGTAAATAACTTTATGCAAAAATAAAACACTAGCAAGGAGATGACACAAAGTCGGCCATCAGATTTACAATATCAGTGACAGGGTTTGTAACTTGAACCTCACTCTATAAACATGGTTTATTACAAGCATAAATGTGATTTTAACGTAATTAATCAGAAGCTTGATGGGATATAAATGCAATGTCAACATTTTCTGGAAGGGGATTTTAAGAAGAGTTAGATTCCTTCTTCTGGCTTGCACTGAATGACTGAGAACTTGAAAAGAAAAATAACTCTCTTTCTTTCATAAAATTGTATCTATGAGCTCTGTCAGTTTTAGTGCTCCTATCTTGATCTCTGGCAGCCAAGAGCACTGCATATAAAGTTATTCTTTTGTTATCATTGCTTTTCAAGCTGAGAAAGAAACCTCAGGTATTTTTCTATTACTCACAGAAGTAGATCTTCATTTTTTATAGCCAAGATTATAATTCACTTTTCATTTCTTCGAGTTTTAAAGAGCATAAGATTTGATTCAGACATTCACTTTGGAGCAGCCAATTATAGGTGTCATTTTTACAGTCTGAATTCTCTCTTCCACTGTAAGTTTATTTTTATACATCATAAACTCTTTTCCTATAGCACTGAATTTTGCTAAAGGAACTTCAGGGAAAGCATATACCCAGGTGCAGTTGTCAGCTCAGATACTGTGCACTGATACGTTACTTTTGATTTACAGAGAGACTTAACAGTGCAATAATGTGAAGTCAAAACCCTCCTATCCTTCTGCTGCCTTTTGTTTAGGCAAAATGGGTAATATTGACAGCATATTTAATCTAAAACATTTCTGAGCAGCCTTTAGCTAAAAGTAATTTGAAAAATTTTTAGTAGATACATAGGAGCAATGAAAAAAACCCAAAGGATATAGTTGTTACCTCACTAATACAAAAGTTTTTTGTTAGTGCTTTCCCATGAAGGAAAAATTATAAACAGACAGTTCAAAATCAGTCCTCACTTTTCAAATATCTTTTTAACATTATGACCTATGTCCACATTTCTGATAGGAGTATGAACTGAATTAACTAATAAAATTATAGTAATTTATTGCATCATATTGCAATATTAATAAAGGGCACATCATATAATTATGCTAATAAACTTAAATTCCAGTAAAGTTGTGTCATTAAGGAGAATGTACTACATTGTGTAATGAGTCTTCTCCTGTTACAAAAATTATAAGAATTATATCAAAATGAAAGCTGCAATTTAATGAATGCTTAAGCAAAGCATTTATCTTTCAGATAAAAACCCTGTGAAGGGCTAATTACTCAACAGGAAGCTAAAACTGATAAAGAATCTGTTTCAACTTTAGTATCAGAAGACTAAAGAGAGTGAGGGTTAATATTTTTGTCTGTGCACTGATTTCAGCAAACCAGAGACCATTTGTGCTCCAGTGAATGCTGGTTCTGTGGGTGCTGATCAGACAAGGAGTGGAGCAGGTCCCTCGAGCACCTCCAGCCACGCCTGGGTTTTGAGTAACTCCAGGAGAGGAGACCTCACTGTCCCTTTGTGCAAACTGTTCCATTGTGCAACCACTCTCACAGCAAAAAAAGTGGTTTTCCACATGAACATTTAACATGGTCACCTGACAGGTGAAATTTGGGAAATTCCTGAGAGAATCCAAGGATATTGCACTTGTGCTGGTGAAGTGCTCCTTGATTGTCAGGAAGATGTGGGAGTCATGACCAGGTAGCCTCCTGTCTGTAACAAGGGATTTTAGAAAGAGGTTTTGTCTTTAAAATAAAGAAAAAGAAAATAATTAATTACCAAATAAATCCTAAAACATAATGCCTAAGCCTGGATCTGATAAAGATAAAAATACTTTGGACTATTATTCAGACAGTTCCAGGGTAAGAAAGAGAGAGGCCAGTGTCAAATGTGTCTTTGGTGTCTTTTTGTATAAATGCAAGAGGAAAACAGGACACTTACATACCTCCTTCAGAAAGAGAAATAAGAAGGAAAGCAAATTCTTCTTGGGAGTTTGTATAGATACACACAAAAAATATATATACACACATATATGTATGTATAGACAAATATAAACAGGTTCAATATTTCAGACTTGATACCACCATTGAATCAGGGGATGGATGTGCACTCTCTGAAAATAAGTTTTAACTAATTTTTCAGAGCAGGGAGATAGCAAATCCATGTGCAAAATCAGTGTTCATTATTTTAATGAAAATAGTCAAACTCAAACAAGAAAATAATGTGATTTAGAAAAGGATTGCAGAGGTATTTTTCACCCACGCACTAAGTATAAAATTATGTCACTAAGTAAGTAATAATAATAATAATAACAATTAAAATAATAAATTAAATGCATTGTACATCAGTTGGCTGCTCATTTTTAAATTAATAAACCCAAGTCTGTATAGTTTGCAATAGGCAACTGTAAGGAGAGGCCACATTTTCAGCTGTTGTGAGGGTGGCTGGTTCATTTCCTCTGCTTAAGAGACCTAATTTCTGATGAACCCTGCAGTTATTTAGGGTTAATAGTCTTCCCTCATTTCATTATGCTTTTGTGAACTGCAAAATTTTTCAAGGTAAGTAGCCCAAGAATTATTCAGAGATGTTCTGAGCTGAAGATTGTTTCCTCATCTCTTTACTTGCCACTCCTCTGCATCAAACAAAATGACATCTCTGTGTTTTCAACAGTTTTCATACTGATCTTCTTGTTTTTAAAGCAAAGGTTGGCTACACAAGCCTATGGTCTCCAATCTGGGATTCACTGCCTGATGCCAAGCTGGGTTTCCCATCAATTTTTTGCTTTTCCTTAAAGAAGGAGCTCTTTAGAATGTAGCTGCATATAAAATCCAACTTTCTACTCATCTCCTCAAAAGACATCAGAATAAATCTTCATCTGGACTAAACTTCCTTTACATAATAAATGTGTCTTGTTCTTTTCTCATTTAGAATTACAGCAGGTAATTCTGTTATGATTTTTTTTAAACTTGACTGGAAAGTTTCCAGCAAGAGTGCAATACTCAGACATAATTCAGATGCATGAGTAAAAAAATGGTCTCTTAAAATAATGAAAATTTTAATTTTTCTATTCCAAGGCCACAAATTTATAGTGCATACTAGCTGACAAAAATTGTCATTGATAGACGATTTCCCATTGACTAAATAAATAGAATAGAATAAAATAAACTTCAAGATTAATAGTAAAAACTGACATAAACTGTAAAGTCTGTTGTAATATTTTTATCTGATTTTATTTGCATTAAACCAGTTTAGAAGCTTTGCAGGAGGTTTGCAGCTAAGGTTGGTTTTCCATAAACTTACAGCAGTACATTTGCCAATTTGCCAATACTGTTGACTGAGGTAAAAACAGCAGCAGAGTTTCAGCTGTCAAGTTCAATTTTCTTCTTTTTCTGACCAAAATAATTTGGTAGATTTTTGGCCAACTGAAAAAAGAATCCCACTCTTTTTTTTTTTTTGTAAGTAAACTATGAACAATTCTTTTCAAATCACCAATTTTTGTTCTAGATAAGCATTGCAGTGCCTCTGAGCAAGCACTGTGTAAATGTCAACTGTGTTTACCATTAGCAGTGTATTTCTAATCACACTTGATAACACTTAATCTTGTAAAGAATTTTGTTAATATTCCAGAGAAAGAATAAAAGGCTGCTCCTTCTCTGGGCATTTAGATAATACTGCTGTCACAAACTCATGTGTGCAAAATGGTGAATTTTTTTTCCACTGGGTCATGCTCAAAGCTCAGAGAACCCTTTTGCTGTATGACCATATCAGAATTTCAGCTTTCCTTTATAAAGCAAATTTCTAGCCTCCAGATACCAGAGACAGGACTAAGAACTTAAACCTCAAGACCATAAAAGATAAATAAATTTTTAAAAAAACGAACTCAAAATCACTTTTATCTTCTCTCATGGGTCTGACTCAAATTTGAAGACTGGTACTACTGAGATGACTTGAAGGATGAAAGGAACAAAGACAATATCTGGTCTGGCTTTGGCAAGAAAAGAACTGTGCAATTCCACTCAGTAACTCCTGTGCTTCACTGTGGCTCTAAAAAAACCTTGAATTCCTGTCGTCTATGTAGAAAGAAAAACTCCGCCTTTTAAAAAATATTTATAACTAAAACTCAAACACATCCACGGTGGCAAGGCAGGTGAAGAGGGAGGGGGTGACACAAACTCATCTGTGATAGAAACACTTTGAAATGGAAGCGAGTGCCATCAGAAAATGTGTTTTTTCCTTCCACAGGGTTGGAATGCTGAGTTCAAATCACAGATCTGCGTTGTCACTTTGGGATCTCTGGCAGCAGGAGTCATTTGATGAGGATAACAGGAGAAACAAAAGCCTGAAGCTCAGCATCCACATCCAGGCTGGTGTGGGCTCGGTATGGACAGGCACAGGTGAAGAGCTGAAATGGGGCTGGAGAAATACTCATTATAAACCTTACATCAGAAAAGCCCCATTAAAGATTTTTTTTTTCATCACAGCTCATTGACCCTGAAGTAATTAGCATTAAATATCACTTAGGGAAATTGTTAATCTGTAATATCTGACACAATGAAAGAAGGAAAGAGGAACTCGCAGTGACTCACACAGCTTTGAACTTTCCTTTCTAAATACCACACAGCTTTCCAATCTAGTAGCAAGTAACCCAAGAGGTGACCCCCAGCCCTCAGAATAATGGAATGAGGGATGAAGCTCCTGCTTATTCTGGAAAAAGGCCCTATAAAAAGCTGTCACTGTGCATAATCATTCCTCTTATTCCAGCCTGGCTGAATGGCACTGCTCTCCTACCCAGAATCTTTATCAGTTTAAGTCCTGGCTTCCAAGAATTCCAAATCACAACTTGCTGGATGAGTAAGCTGTTGTGAATGTTCCTAAGACACTGAAAACTCACTGTTGCCTCTGTGTAAGCATGGCAATTCTTCTGTCTGGAGACACTTTTGTCAATATTGCATCACCCAAGAAATCCCATTTTATCCTAGAATCACTGAAGTAAAGATCTGCTAGAGAGCAATTCCTACCTATTATCACAAATAGGTTTCAACAAACCCCTTTACAGCATTCCTTAGCAACAACAGAAACCAAAACCAGCTTGCACTTTTTCTTTTTTTTTTTTTTCTTTGTGCCAGAGGGCCCAACAAAAAAGCCTCCAGTCTACAAAACAGACAACAATGGCAAAATAAGCAGTTCTTTAAAACAATAAAAAATTGATTTCTGCCAGAAAAGGCTCACATGATCTACAACAGTATTGTGTGACTTTATACTGAGAGAACTTTTGGCAGGTTTTTTTCTGGGGTTTTTTTGTTGTTTGTTTGTTTGTTTGTTTTGTTTTGTTTTTTTAATGTGATAAGGGTCTGCAATCAGGTTTCTAAAATATATTTGTGAACACTGCACCAATTTCTTGAAGTCAGAGCTTTTTTTGGGCCTTGGAGGTGGCTCTGTAGGGTGGGGGCTTTTGAGGCTTCTTACTTCATTTTAGTGGCAGCAGTGTGATCCAAAGTAACTCTTCAGAAGTCAATGGAATCATGTAACAAAAGAAAAATATACACACATGGAATAAAAGGCTCAGAGCCACTGGAATAAGTCTGTGGCTGTTTGACCAGGCTGCCTTCAACAACAATGTAATGGAAATGTTCTTTGCTGTGAGATCAAGTCTGTTAGAGCTTTTCTTTCTCAGATCCTGTGTAACACCAAAAGAGAGCTTTTACTCTCCTGTGATACATTTCATTCCTCTCTCTGTGTGAATTTTTGGATGTTACAAATTCTTTGTGAAATTTGAGGACAATTCAGACATAGGACTATTCAAAGGTTTTTTTGTACTCTCAGATCTTTTTGTACCAGAGATCTTTGTTACAGATTTTGCCAAGATTATTTTTTGTGTGTTTCTACCTAAATGCTACTATTTGTAAGTTATTCACCTCTCATGATGACACTAAACAAAATTTGCTGCTATTATCACCCTTTTTTTCACGCATTGATTACTTTTTAGAAAACTTTAGCCACTTTAGGCTGTTCTGCTATAATGTATCATAATTCACTGGTTACATTAAAATCCTCAAGCCTGATATGTTCAGGAAATATTTTTAATGGAAGACTGGGGGCAGAAAGTAGGTGGCTGAAAATCCCTTTCTGCACCAGTAGATGATGTTGCTTTGCCATTGTGATATTTACCACATTGCAAAATACTTCCCCATGCCCAGCTCCTCCAGCTGTGTTTTGTCTTTTATTTCTAATTTATGCTCTGTAGATATGGATGCATAGCAGAGAAATGACATCTTCGTAATGCCACTTAAACCATGGATGCTTAACCTTAACTGTGAGTTTCTACAGATATTTTGAAAGGACGAGGTTACCAAGTTGCTCAGTTTTGCTCTTTTGACAAAACAAAAACAAAAAAAAAATAAAGGCCTTTTTAAAATAACTTTGGATCACAAATCTTCAACACAGATCCAAAAACCTACTCATTTTAGAAAAAGGAATGCATTTGCTTCATAATACTATCTTCTCTCCAAGGTTTTTTATGTATTTGTTTCATTTTTACTTGGTTTTTCCTATTTTGAGTTTTAGGAGGGAGAATCCTGTTTCTAATTTATCCCCGCTGTGACTTAATGATGATCAGTTATCAGGTAAAAAATGGGAAGTCAAGAGAGGCAATTCATTTGGTTTAGACAAACAACAGATGGATTGCCTTATTTCACCTTAAGGACTTTCCTAAGGGAAAAAGAAAAAAAAAAAAGGAAAAATAAAAAGGGAAAAAAATACAAGGGAAAAGCAAGCACTTTAAAAGAATTGTGTTTTTCCAGGCTGAGGTAGTATTTGCCCAGTATTCCACTGAATCCCTACTTATCACTAGTTTCAAATAGCAACAAAAGTAAGAAGAGGTAGTTTCTTAACATTTTCAACATCTTTACAGGCAATGTTCCAGTTAATAACTCAGTACAGTAAATCTGATTTGTGGATTTGATCAGACACCCCCAGACCCAAACACAGTCCACACACAAAACAAGAAATTCATCTGCTCTTGGTCTTTTTTTGCAAGTCACAGTCAAAACACCTCCTGTCATCTGAAACTTCACTGACCTAAAGATGTACTCAGGTCTTATAAATTTACAAAAACTCCTTCCCAAAAAACTCCTCCCATCTCCCAGGTTTTGCAAAGCTTATGGTTTAAATAGTTAAATATTACCTAAACCTGTTATATGAAAAATACTGGTTTATTTGAATCTAGCATATTTGAAATACTTCTGTGAATGCTTTAAAACAGTGAAACCACCAAATTTCAGTTTAGAAAGAGAAATATTTGGCTCCTTTTCTATTATTTTATTGGGGCGTATTCTTTGTAGTTGTATGAATCTTATTGTGGAATGGGCTAGACTTGGTTTTTCTCAAAAATATTGGCAAAATTGGCTTCTGGCCTCTTTATAAAAGTCTGCTGATTTTCTTGTTAGGAAAGGCTGTAGTCTTCATTGCAGAGCTTTGTTGGGGCTGGGGAAAATCTGGATTAATCTGACAGGGTTTTCTGGTTGGTTTTGTTGTTGTTGTAGTTTGTTTGTTTGTTTTGAGGGGTTTCTTCTGATAAGAAAAATGAGGTAATATAGCTCTCCTCTGGTCTTCTGGAACTGTGGAAGCTCTATTGCCAATTTCAAAAGGGCTTTCCAGCACTAAAATCTTCTGCTCTAAAATTACCTAGTGTTCCATTTCTTGCTATTGTCAGGAAAAAAAAACCTGGCCTTTCCACTCACATTTTTATGCTTATCTTGAGGCTACACAATACTCACTCTTTTTTTAGCCAGACATAAAATCTACAGCCAGCCTTAATGAGGCCTGTTTATAGTCAAGAGAATCTGACTCGTTCCAGCCATACATCTTTGAGTTCTGCAATTTGTTGACATGTAATTTGTCAACACGTAATTTGTCACGGGCTCGGGGGATGTCCTGGGAGAAATATGAGGGCTGAAACCTATAATAGGCTGTGGCAAAACTTTGCTCTGTGCCCTCCTGCAGTGGAAGTGCATTTCAGAGTCTCAGCTCACCTGCTTTTGGCCACACATCCACCCCTGCACATGCACAAACAGAGGGGTGATGGCCCTTTCTCCCTCCCTGTGCTTATTTTGTTATTATATTTATTTGGGTCGGTCTGATGCTGCATAAATGTGGGATTCCCAGCACCTGAAGGGGTATAAAATTTGCTCATTACCTGCATTCCTTTCATCCTGTCATATTAAAACAAACATTTTATTATGCCATTTGTTGTCAGGCATTTCTTACTGAGATATGAAAACCTTCTGCACCTCCTCTGTACCTCTCATTCCCCATTTCTCATTGCAGAATAGAAGCCAAATTTAAGGTGAAGCTTTATGGAAAGGAGTTTGCTTTTTGCCTCCCATCCATCCTCCTCACCAGAGCAAGAAACCCACTGTCAGCATTCAAATTGTTGTGCTAAAAGGCTCTGCCCTGCATGCAGCAAAACAGCTGCTGACGTGCATGTGGACAACTGCTCTCATTTCCTTCTGTCTTAATTCACTTCTCAGAATTCTGGGGGTTTTCTTCAGGAGTTTCTGTGCAACACCTTCGAGCTGAGGTTTTACCAACTCATTCTCTCTGTTCCCCTCAAGAAGGCTGGGGTTAGTGGCAGTACCAACCTTCCTGCACATTATGGCATTGTGCTAATCAATATTACAGCCTGGTCATCTAATTAACTTGAGTTCCATGACACAGTTGTTGCCTGAGTGCTGCACTGACGTCCCTAAAAGGCTTTACAAAAGTCAGGTAAGCATTAAATGATCCACTTTCATATCCTTTTCCCAAGTAATTTAGATACTGATTTACAAAACTGTGGTACTGTAGCTCACCAAAACTACGATTTAGTGGGGCCCAAATGATGTAATTTTTGATATTGAGGAAGCTTTATGGTAATGGCATTCCAAAATGTCTTAAATTAGGCAGCTACAAATCATTGGTTACTCTGAACATTTGAATTTAAGTGATTTCATTGAGCCTAATATAAAAAGAGCCTGCCAAATTAATTTCCTCTTGGATGCCAAAATTGAATGTTTTAGGAATAATATTTTTAAATACAGATGATTACACTTAAAACAATTAAAGCAATCTCACGGTTCATTCATTTTAAAGACCTTTAAATCATTCCAGTCTTGAATCTAATTTTAAACTTGCAAGCATTACTGAAGTGACTTGAAGTGTTTAATGTAATACATATGGGATGGTAATGTTGATAACTTCCCCTGGGCTAGGCTGAAAACAAATGGGATTTTGCAAGTTGTGCCTGGAAGAACAGTTCTTTCCCTAATAATTGAAAATCAGACAAGTTGCAGAGGACTGTTATTATTTTTGTTAAATTCATTATGAGCTTTTAACCAAATCCACCTTACTCTGCTACCACATTTCCCTTTCTGTAGTTATTAAATACACACTGACATTCACCCAATGATTCTAAGAACTTCAAAAGGAATAAGCCAAGGAAGAGCCAACATTTAAGAGGTTGCCTATGCACATCCACATTCCCAAAACTTCACAAAAACCTTATAAAAAACATCCCACAGCAATAATATCATATTTTTTTCAAGTTTGCTGTTAATTTTCAATGATTAATTAATCTTTAATCCCTGTAACTAGAAGGAATGAGTATTTGATTTTAAGAGATTCTTCAGCCCTGAAACACTGTTAAGTTTAAGACTTGCCCACACAAAGTTTGTGTTCATGTTTCTGGTTTGAGATTTCCTGTTCAGTGACCATAATGTGCACATTTTGCACATTTCCACCTTCCTGTCCCTACTTTGAAGTACCTGTGATTCCAGCTGTAAGTGCAATAATAGAAAATAACTTTCTTTTAAATAACCCTTTATGTTCATTCCATGCAATAAATTCCTTGAGTAGCTTTTCACTCTTGCTACAGTTACAGATCAGGGCTGCTTGCCAAATAATTCCTTGCTGCAAGGGGAAAAAAAGGCAGGAAAGAGCTTGAACTAGGCAAGAAGAGAACTTACACAGGTCCTGTTCTCAGTGACAGCAGCCAACTAGGCAGAAAAATGGGCATGTGGAGAGATAACAGCCTGCCTGACACTTCCATCTGTCCCATCCTCCTTGTTCCTCCTGGAACACTCTGAGCTGGTGGAGGGGACAGTCTTATTTCAAGTCTCATGGTCTGTTTTGCTTTTGCAGCTGACTGAATTACTGCAAAGATGGCAGATGATGCAGGGGTATTGCACCCATATCCCATTTCCACAGAGTCCAGAATTCCTGTCTTCTGTAGTTATTTGCAAAATAAAGCAGCTCACAGTGCTCTGTCTCTCTGTCTGCCCCTGCACTGGAGTGTCACTCCACCTTCACTTCGTGCAAATCCCAGGTTTTTAGCCTGGAAAGTTGTCAGAAATGGAAAGAACTGGGTTATCAAAAGAGCTTTAGACAAAACCTTCTAATAGTGTTGATTTCCTTTCTAAATGTTTGTGTTATGCTTCTGCATACAATGTTTAGGCCTAATTTTACTTTTGAAACGGCATTATTTTATACAACTCAATTAACAAAATGTGTTTTTCTGCCTTAATCCCCAGATCATTACAACACACCTAGAAGCTGAACGTTTACCTGTAATTATGAAAATTACCAATTGCACATCATTGTAAAATACATTGCTTCTGATCCTGACCTAATATGTAATCTAGACTTATCTTCAGTCTTGTCATGCTTCATGTGGGCGTGAATTGCTTCTATTTCACTTGCAGCCTTCAATTTAATATAACAGTAACATCTAGAAGTAATCCCTAGTATTTATCTTACTGTGAATTGTAGATAAATCTCCTGTGACTGTATTAGTCGGTACAGTATTTTAATTTTTGTGAAAAACAATTTCTTGTTGTCACAGTGTGGCTGAAAATTATTTTGTAATCTCTGTTCCCTCCAGTAGCATGCTAGGGTTGGTTGGGATTTAAAACTTAACTCTTTTATTGTTGTTTTTCCTTTTATTACAGCTTTGAAGGCCAAAGAATTATAAAACTTTGCTAGGAAAGTTACAACCGAGAGGAAGCATTACAAAATAAACCTGATGGAGTAGAGTTTTGCTGTTTAGTTTTGTAGTTCCTAATGAGGAAAACAACTGCACTCCTGCTGTAAGCGGATAAGATTCAGCCTCTGCTGCCTCTTTCTGACAACAAAGAGAACCCAGGGGATGCAGAGCTTAGGTAGGACTCATGTTATAACTGTTTTAAGTGCTGGTCCGACCATTAGTATCAGTGCTTTAGCTGAAATCCTTATTTTGCTTTCAGAGTTGACTCCTCAGTGATGGCTGGGATTCGAAAATGTATATTAATTGGCTAAATCCTTTTTTTTCAGCTAAAATGTCTTGGTTAGTAAACAGACACTGGCTACCTCATGGCTACTATTACAAAAGGAATTGTCCAGCCAAATGATAGCTTTCAGATTCTCAAGGACTTCTTGAGGACTAAGTCCCAGCATTGAGTCTACCTGATATAAATATTTTCGTGACAGAAGGGTTATATTCTGTCAAAGGCTCAAAGATTTATTTATTTTCCCTGTCCTCTCCCCACCATTTCAGCCATTCCTGGTCTTTGCAAGCTGCTCATTTGCTTCAACCCTTGTTTTCTCTGGGCTCCTCTCTGTGCCTGCCCATTGCTGGTGCTCTGTGCAGGACACTGTGGAGTCCAGGTTCAGCCACTCTCTACTGTAATTTTCCCATTCTGCAACAGAAACTGGCAGAAAACATTCCCAGGACTCATCCTCTACATTACACAGTTTGACCAGTTAGTGATGCCTCCCAAGGTTTTTCAACAATGTGGTGAGTAAATGACCAAAATATCAAGCACATCTAACTCTATAATCCAAATTTATTTACCATTATTACTGTACTGACCTAGACAAGCCTGCTTTGTCCTGGCAGGTTCTGTCTCATTTACACAACTTTTCTTTACAGTTTCTTCTGGAAACATCTCTCTTTACAAAATTATCCAATTGTGCTAAACCATATTTTTGTACCAAGCTTTCCCAGTTTTCTGAAATATTTATTATTACAAATCTATTACTTAGCAATGGGAATGAAAGAGTTTGTTTGTAATTTGCAAACGTAAAAATTTCCTCTTTTTTTTTGTTACAGGCTTAAAATAACTGAACCACCTGTCAAGTTTTTCCCAGTCTTACAGTACAATTCATTATTGTTTATATTTTACTAAAGGTGAATTGCTAACTCCTTACAATGAGTTTATAGAGAAATGTTTAAAGGAAAAGTCAACCCCTGTCTCACAGGGATGTGGCTTCCCACTGATGCAGATCTGTCTGAATATTAATTCTGCAGAATTTGTTCCAACAACCCCCTTCTTCCTTGCCCTGTGCACGTCTTAAACTCTGCAGAGAAGGAACGTGTCAATAATCAATTTAATCCAGTTCGTGGCACTACGAGTTGTTCACCACAGAAATGAAGAATTTGTGCTTTGCAAAGCTGCGTGCTCTTAAGAAAATCCACTCTGCTGAACACTGGTGGAAAAATGGCATTCTGTGAGTTTGCTTTGAGTGAGCCTATATAAAGCACACTGGTTATGAATTATTAATGCAATAAGCCAGAAGGCTTAGGAAGAAAAGCCCTCCAGGAGAAGGCAGCGTGGGAAGGCTTCATTTACATCAATAATTATTCAGCACCAGAGCATTTTTCACTCAGCACTTTGCTGAGGCAAGGCTGCGTTCTGAGCCTGGGAGTGAAGCAAGACTGGGGGAGACACAGCCTGGGGAAAGTCATTGCCCTGAGCAAACTCTCAGGTAGGGGAATCAAAGGCAATAATCGCGTCCTCTGATGGGCTCCTGGCAGCGCCTCTGCTTTGCTCAGAGGTGTCAAACGCTCCACAAAGCCGAGGCTGCAGGACGAGATCAGCAGCGGCAGCTCTGAACAGAGCCTGGGAGCAGAGATTTGTCTGAACCTGAGCAGGGAGAAAGTGCAAAGCCAGCCCTGGGATGATCCCGACTGCTTGAATTCGTGGGAGGCGACTTAAAACGTGAAGGCGAGGACCTCGTGAATGAGGGGCTGTATTTCAGAAATCCGAACAATCGGTGGTTGGAGCGATGTAGCACCAGCCCTATCTCGGTCAAACTCTTTGAACTACAGTTATCTTCACTCAAATAAAAAAAAAACAAAACTTTTTTTCACTAACATGAGCTCAGTTGCAGCAATCCATATTAGAATTACTGCCAGGTGTGAGGGAGAGGTAAGGGCAAACAGAGGAACCCAAACCTAGATTTCAAAACAAGGTAAATCACTTTCCAGCTCGAAAATGGAGCTGTAGTTTTATCTTTATCTCACGCTGTGTCTTCCTGGCTCTGTTTTTGAAAGCAGTCCAGCATACTGACATCAACATTCGGCAGCAGCAAAGATGCAAGTTAACCTGCATTTATTCATGCATTTCCAGACGTTGTATGGAGAGAAGATATTAGTTCAGTTTGTTTTGTTAGGTGTTAGCCACACACTTGTGGACTTTATTCCTCTTACCTTTTGCCTACAATGAAATTCACAGCTAGCAAACAAGAGTTGCAGACCTCAAAGGAAACTAATCATTTGTGAAATAGTCTAGCTGGAAAATAATCTAGACTCCTCTTCTTCTTACGAAAGGGAATGAAGAGTCCAAGAACTTCTTTCTTAAGAAAGTCAACATTACATTGCATGAAAAACAAGAGATTATTTTAAAATTTTCCAGTGGTTTCTGTTTCCAGTATGTAAATCTGAGTATTTGCAGAATTCATTATACTTCCCTAAAGGTTCTGGAAATGTTAAACTAGCATTATTCAATTATGTAAAGCAGCAGGAAAGCCTTTCTTCTTTGTTTCTTGATATACATAATAGCATAAGTCAATATTCATGCTAATATTAATTGAAAAATGAATGCCATTTTATTATTGTTGTCAGAAATAATAAATATAAAACCCTGATTAAGTAGATAGACAACACTCCAATTTCCCCACTTCATAAGATTATTTTCAGTGTTTGTTTATATTACAATTAGTCATGGGTCAAAATCAACTTATTTAAAAGCTGGGCTAATATTTGGCCTCCTTTTATCCCACGAGGAAAGTTCAGTGGGCTCCTCTTCATGTGCAAACCTCCAATTACATTTTAAAGAACCCCTCCTTCCCATGCCTCAGTGGCTTTTACTCCAGACATCCTAACTGCCATTAAAATATAGGAACATAACAAAGATATTTCCTAGGGTTTTGAGGTTTTGTCTTGTCTGATAATTCTGTTCCAAATGAACACACTCGAATCATTCAGACTCTTGCCCAAAAGTGATTATAAATACATGCACCATGAGAACACCAAAGGAACATCACAGACAAAATTTAGGCTCTTGAAGTCTAAGCTAACTTCTCCCTCATTAAAATTAGTTTCAACTATGCAAGTTTAGAGAAGTAATAAATAATTAATAGACATATCCACAGCTCTCTCCAAACTGATTTTAAACACAATCATGTTCTGTTTAATCTTCAAATTATAAAATGTAAGCTAGGGATTGGTGACTTTTCACTAGGGAACTGAGGGCTTTCCTTGCCATTATCCTGACAGAATTTCACTGACCTGTGTGATGTTCCTGATTTTCATGATTAAAGGCAGGCTCAAGGCCAAGGATTGAGGTGAAAGTTACACCTTGGAAAAGAGTATTAAAATGATGATATCTTGCTTCTTGATATTGATCTTAATCTTTAGTCTTCCATCTTTTTTTTTTCATAATAAAACTCAGAAAGGTTGTTTAAAAGCCCATATATTAAATAAAGGCAGGTTTATTTCCTATCACTGTAAATTTGTGGTTACAACAAAGGATTGTTCAGAAGGCTGTTCCCTCAAAAGAAAACAATATGAAATTCCTCAGTGTGCAAAAGCAAGGTCCTTTTCTCTTCCTTTTCTTTGAGTTTTGCATCAAGTGTATAACACTAACTTGGTCCAGTATCTTTGTCATTTCAAACTGCAGCATGACAGGCACGCCTTTAATACCTCTCATAAGAATGGCCAAAATAGATACGGTGGAATAGTTTTCAGAAAATGCAGTCAGATATTGTAAAAAAATTGTGCTGAATAACAGAGTAACTGTTCATATAACAGTTTTGACAGGTAATTCAGTCTGAACCATACAAGGAATGATAACATAAGTGAGCATGGTGATATTTGGGAAATTTTCCCTCTCTTAAGGTCCAATGCTGAGGTGCTGTGTGCTTTTGGAAAGCTCTTTCCAGTACTGGTTCCTTTGCTATGTTTGCCACTTTCTGCTCACCCTTTCTGTGTAAAACATATTCTCCTGCTGGACCACCCCTCTGCATCCAGTGGCAGAGCACCTGGTGCTGGTGCCTGGTCTCTAAGAGCCATAAAATATTACTCAAGTACCATGGGTTTGGGCTTGGGTCTTTGTTTGGGTTTTGAGAGGGGTGGGTTTTTTCAGTTTGTTTTCCCCATAGTTGTTGCACTGGAGATGACAAAAATCCTCCAGGGCACTACAACATTAAGTTTGAAGTTCTTTTTGGACAAAGGAGGAACATCCAGAGACTAAAACTGAGTTACCCATGCAGTGGGATGGAGTGCAGAGGTCCCAGTGCTCAGGGATTTCAAATGCAACCCAGGCAATTCTTCTCTTCTACCTTTGTGACACCTTTATCCCTTATTAGGTGAGAGCAGGAAGCTCTGACAGAAGAAATCCACTGATTTTCCTCTCTTTTTCCTGAGTCATAACTGCAGAGAAGGTGTCCAGGGTTTCCAGAGGTCTCTAATAAGGAGGTTCTGTATTATTTTTAAGCTCTGTGGTAAATAAACTAAACATTATTCAGGAGTTATGTTTGGATGTGTTTGCCTAACTCCAGTTGAGTTATGACAGCAAAAAACCACATGGACCCTTTTAACTGAAAACCTTCCAAAACACTTTAGTCCAAGGTAGCCAGTATTTAAGTGCTTCACTACTGAGGTTGCATAAACTCCAGGAAGCTGTTACTCATTAATGGGGATGAGGAAATTTGCCCTCTGTAATTATCAAGTCTCATTGAAGACTGTATTCTTCATCACCATGGATTGTGAGAGAACATTGCACAAAAGCAAATGTCAGCTCTTTGTGACTCAGAACTAATTAATATTTCTAAAGCCTTTGATATATCACTGTGTTAAAATAGGAATCTTATCTTTCTGGTAGTACCTTAGAAGGAAAGTAAACTGTATAAGAAATCCACATGGCTTTATTAACTAGTCAGTGGAAGAATAAACTTTATTTTCCTGTATCCTTTCATTGCATCACAAAATGGCAGGACCTAAGTCTATATACAGCAGTTGGGGATTTGCCTCTTTTTATTCACTTCTCTCAATAAAATTAAGAAAAACAGTCTCACGTGGATTTCCTTAATGTTATTTTATGTACCCATTCTTTATGATGACTACATTACAATCCTTGACCTTACACAAAGTCTGTAAGTTCATTCCTAGCTTCTCTTTTGGTGCTGAACAAAGAGATTTCTCTAAAATGAAATTTGAAAAAATTTTCTGGGAATAGTTAAGAGGCTGAATAAGAAGCCCTGTTTTTGATGGGAGAGCAAAATAAAGCAAAATTTTAGAAAGTCTTCTAATGGCAGCAACAACTCCCCACATGGCCTCAAGTCCTGCTGTCAGGCATGCAGTGCCTCTCCCCACCAGGCTACTGAGAAAATGAATTTCTCTCTAAGATTCTGATATAGCCTTCACATTATTTCAAGCATTTTACATTGAAAAGTCACAAACCAAAGTATTTTAGGATACAAGGACCTTGCAGAAGTCCCACAACAGCTTGGGTTGCAGGAGGAGCACAGCTGCATTCCAGTGGGAAGGACTAGCTTTGAGCAACATGAACAAAAGCCACAGCACTATCTAATCTGGAAATAAAAGAGTGGATAGGCATCAGATTTAAAAAAGGGTTTTTTAATAAATTATTTATTTTTATATGATTATTTATATTGATAGTAAGGTACAATGAAATTTGATGTTTACAAGGAAGCTGAACTGACTGCACTTTCCAGAAGGGGTTAATAGAGTGTAAAGGAAGCATATTTTGGTGTGGAAAAAGGACCTCAGCTTCACGGGGAAAACAAGGTCACATGCATTTCAAACAAAAGTTTTCAGCTTGGTGTCTGAACTTCCAAAAGCTGACAGAAAGTGAAAGCAGGTCAAAAGGCACCAAAAGGTGGCAGAACGTAACTATTGTGAGGATTGAGCAGTTAATCACCTCCCACAAGAGGTGGATAAACTTAGAAGCCAATATAGATAAGCAAGAAATTCTTCTGGGAAACAAAGATGAGGTAACGTGTGAAATGGGCACTTTAAACTGAATTAGCCTCCCTCTAGACTTTATCTAGAGTCAATCACTTACCAGTGTGTGAGTCAAACCCCTACATATCAGCTCAAGATTTGATTAACTGAGAGTAAGCCTTCCTAATGCTCCTGCCAAGGGAGTTACAAGGGTAGGAGTAAAGCTCCACAAGCCTCTGCAAAAGTCTATTACAAAACATAGATTAAATAGGTCAAACCCCACTCTGACCTTCCTGCGTTCCTTGCACGTCTCAACCTCTAAGTTAATATTGGTTTGCATTCATTTTCTACGCCATTCCTGAGCACAACAGGCCGATGAGGGAGCCTGGGCACATCAATTTTTGTGCTGCTCAGCCTGGCCTTGGGGCCACCCGGGACTCTGAAAGGGTGAGCAAAGCCCTCCCACATCACAGAGCTGCAGAGGAGCTCGGGTCGTCTCAGTGGTTAGCAGGTTTAAAATCTATGGATTGGTCCCACCTCGTGATTTTTCAACAAGGTAGCATGAGTTGCAGGAGGAGACAGAGTTTATTGAAGGGCCTAATTGCAGGAGTAGAGGGAACAACCACAGCCAAAAGTGTTTTAGCTGAACAGGACTGAGGAGGGTCAAGAGACCTGTGGGAAATGAAGCCTTGATTTACACGGTGAGGGATATATCAGGGGAAAGTTTGCATTCTTTTACAAGAGGAAACTACTGGATTAAGAGAAAAGCTGAAAAAAATCTAATGCTCAATTCAAAGGAAGGAAAAAACAAGTGTTTCTTCATAGGTGGTCTTCCAAGAGCTGGACGGACTTGAACAGTAATAAGAAAAACAGTATGAGATACGTGGCAGTAAGTTATCAGAAACTTTGATAAGCTTGTCTTTTTTTCCCCTGTTTTTATCTAAATCCAGGCCTACACACAAAGCAGGAACTGTCACCATACAGCCCAGAGAATCAGTGAGACAGCACACTAAAGTGGGGTAGAAGGACAATGGGTTTAAATGTCAGAATTCTGTTGTCAGTTCTCCTCTCTCCTCTACTCCCCATGTAAAATCTAGCAAAACTTTATTCCAGGTTTTATAAAACAATACTTTTCCAGTATTATTCCTGTGGTCCTTTCTGTTGTCAGCTGGGAACATTCAGCACAAACAGATGGCCTGTTGGCTAAACCAACACCCAACAACAGCTTGTTCAGGAAGGATTCAGAACAGGTTTCCAGCCACAAATTCAGCACAAAAACATCACCTGGAAGCTCAGGCTGCTGGTCCTGCTGAGAGAAGGAAGATGAGGCAGAAGGGAATTGCAGGGGATGGATAAGGCAGAACCTTTTCCAGAAAAGGCTGGAATTCGTTCCTCCTGTTTAACACTAAAGCTAATTTTTCCAGCGATTGGCCCTGTCATCATGAACAGGTATTTGTGCGGATAAAGATGTCTGAAGAGCAGAAATAAAGGAAGGTAAACTCATGGGAAGGTTACAAAACCTGGATCCAGGCTGCTCTGTTACACAGAACAGGTTTCAAGAGGTGGTTTGCTCCAGCCACTCGATTTTCCCTGGGTGGCATGGATGAAATGTGAATTATCACCTCATCTTCCGTAATTAACCGTACCAAACTCCTGCGCTTTTCAATATCCATCCATTACTGCCTCCACCAGGACACGTTGTAATGGACATATTAAATGGCAGGAAACTGCTCCTGGTCTCAGTGCACGGAATAATGTGCTCCCACTTCCACACAGACGAGAAAATTAACAATCGGAAATGAGGCGACTTGGAATATGTATTCCTCATGAATCACTGACAAAGTATTTTATGACCTCCTGTAAGATAAGAGGCAAGACAAAGGAGATACTAGTCGATTTGTTAAAAAGGAGAATAGTTTTGGCAGAATATAACTCTTTTCTGTTTCAGAAGTACCAATGGAGAAAAAGTTTCCCTGGAAAAGAGATGGTACAATTCAGGCTAGACTCTTACCCAGTGTAAGGTCATTAATACACTCTATGGGAACATAAATATACCCTTCATAATGGTAGTTTGGTATCAGATCTGAGCGTTTTATTGCACTGTTTAGATAGATGCTAAATCTGAATTTCCCCAAATTATTTCCTACATTTATGTATTTAGTTTTCCTTATATTCCTTATATTTCCTTACATGTATGTCTGTAGATTTTCCAGTGTTGTTTACAGTAACAATAGCAGAATAACAAACAGAAATAAAACTGCTACTTTTGTGTTGGAAACATGATTTATCAAAGATGGGATGGGGGAGAAGGGCAGAGAGGAGAGGTCTTAGCCACCACATTGGATATTTTTACCTTTCCATTCAGAAATTGATTTCAGCAAAAGGTGATTATTTTCCTGAATGACATTGATTGTACCATTATAGAATTCTGAAACTGAGGAAATTTTGTTTCATTTTGATTTCTGAAAATGAGAAAGGTATTAAGTATCTTATTTTTCCCTCTCTCCTGAATTCTTCATGGTCGTAATTAGATAACATAGAAAACACAGATTCTCCTTCCCTTGCATTCCCTTCCCTTTCCTTTCTTTCCTTTCATGTAAAGTAGTTCTGAGATTTTAAGTAAGAAAAGTGAAAACAGTATTTTTTGAAACCGGGTGAAATGTCATTGACCGTGGATGGATATGGATTGACAATGATATTGCCTTGGTTATGTTTAGCTTTTTGTACACGGACATAGAATTATTGATGATGGTGATGATGATGAGAAGGTTAAAAGAAGGCGACTTTTTAAAGCAAATGGATCCTCTACAACAAAGAAAGTTCACTTTTCAAAATATGTAAAATGGAGCAGAACAAATCTCTCTTCTTAAAAACCAGCTTCAGATTTTAAAAGGAAAAAATATGATTGGAAGTATTACATCTGGCAGATGTGTTAGCTGCCTTGTATCACTCACACAATGAGGAAAAAAATGGTTTAAAATTCCTAGTCAGTTAACTTAAGGTTTCTTTGTTCCCTGAATATGTAACAAATTGTTGAAACCCTTAGGCTTCAGGGAAAAAAAACCTTTGAAAGAGCCAGAAAATGCCAATGTAACACCTCTTCTGTAGCTAAACCTAGTCTGAGTCACTGCATGATTCTGTGGTGTCATCAATTAAACAAAATGGGCAATTAACCACAGGGTACTGCTCAGGCAAAGGCCTTTAACCTTCTCCATTTCCTCACAGAGGTGTAGTTTAGACACCCAAAGCTGCACCAGGCACAAGCTTCCAAGAGCTTCTGTGCCAAAACTTGCAGGTTTTGTGATAGCCCTCAAGGTACCCAGGTATTTACCCTGTGCCTGTCTCCGAGAAAAACCCCGCCTGGCTCGTTCCCAGGCCGAGCTGTGCACCAGCCACGGCAGCCAGACCACAAGGAGAGAGTTCACAGGAGAGCTGGGCAGTGTGAGCAGGCAGCCCTTGCCTCACCTCAGGGGTCAGTGGAACCTCTTGGGCTGCTGAACCGCCCTTCCCTAAAAATCTTCTCCCTGTCATCCACCCTCTTGTCCTCTGGGACAACAGAGCAGGCAAATAACATCCTCTGAAAAACACAGAAGGAGGTCTGAAAGAAGGGGTGTTCTTGTGAGGGAGGAATGGACTAAAGCCCTCCCCTGAGGTGAGAGCTGGGCTGTGGGTGGTGGAAAGGAGTTCTAAGAAGTTGTCATGGTTCATACTACACAAAATATCCCATAATTTCAAAAAATTTAATCTTTCACATAGCCATAGTCTGATGCAGCTGTCGCTGCTGTCTGCCATCTCATTTTCCCAACTTGCCCTGATACTCACTAGAACACCATCAAAACAGATTTTCACTTATTCTTTTTTTCTTATTTTTGCTCAACCCAGTCTTGAGCTACCTGTGGCAGCTCCCTTAACTGTCCCCACCCTTGGTGAAACCCAACAGGAGCATTACACAGAGCTCTGCTGACATCTGCCATGCCACCAAAGCCTGGCTGACACAGCACCGTGGGCTTTGCCAGAAGGGAGCCATCTGTGACAGCCCCTCTGCCAGACTGCCATCCTGTCGTGGGTAATACCTGCTGCATTCAGAGCAGGGCAGCCAGAGCTCTCCTCTCACAGCCCTGGCTGCTTCCTGGCTCCATCCTGGAGCGTGAGTGATGAGGATTCAGGAAGGGAACCTGGGCATGGGGTGGTGGATACGAGTCAGGCCCCTGGTGAACATCTCAAGGACAGCCATGGGGTGTTCCTGCTCCTCTCTCCACCAGCTGCTGCAACAACCACACGGATCCAGACCTGGTTCAGCCTGGAAAACAAACCTGCCCCTGCTTTCCACTGAGGAACATGTACACAGTCCTAATGATGTAAGTTTTCACCTGATCTACTGCTAATCAGCTGCTGAGGTGGCCTCTGCCCATCTATTTCAAGTGAAGAGTGCCAAATGACCTCCTAATTACTTGGTAAGAGGAAAAAAAAAACTGTGCTAGAATTTTATTATAGGGTAGGCAGTCTAAGGAGAGACAGATGACACAATGTAGGAGAAGCAGAGTTGTGACTGTGGTTAGGTGACTTTCCCTGAGGCTGCAGTGACTGATCTCAAATGATTCTCCCTCCAGCTGCCACCAGATCACCTGAGATGTTCCACCAAACACCCAAAGATTGCAGGTTCACCCCACTGTGTTGTCACACTTACGGCTATGGCAAGTTTTCAGACAACCTAACAAGAAAATGGCAAAAAACACAGGATCTCTTAAGGGGTCAAAAAACATTTCTGGCTAAACAGAAGTTTTATGAGCTGGAATTCAACTCCCCCTTCTGCCCATTGATAGAGAGGATACTGAAATGCTCCAGAGGGCAAGGGCAATTCAGCAGTGTTACTATCTTTTCCTTTAGTCCAAATGCAATGGTACATCCATTTCCTCAAATATTTAACTTATCCTTAGCAGATTTGCTGCTTTCCTTTTCAGCTGAACTGATACTGGAGGGTGGAAACTTCCTTATAATAACTTATGAAAGCAGTGAAGGATGTGATTATTGGGATGTGCATTTTTCAGTTTGCAGCACTATAAGATAAAACCAAGCACGAAGCAAAAGGCAGATGCAACTTTACAAGCCTTGTTTTCATTAAAGCATGATGTTCAAATTTTAGCTCTAAATATTTCCTTTCCTGAAGGAACACCTGGCCAAATTTCATCTAGAAAAAAGAAAAACGTCCAGGAATGCAACATAAAAAGGGTAATTACAATATCATCATGTTTTCAAGAGTGATTTTGTTGGGAGAGCCATATTATGTAATAGACAATTATAGAAGATATTATGGAACTCAGGTTTGCTTGATTTGCCATCCAGGAACAGCAAACTTTGTTTACACTAGCCTTAGGACTTTTCAACCACATAGTTTGTTCCTCCTGTTAAAATTAACAGAACTTTAGTTTAAGGAGTTTATAGCTGTCAAAGGGAGAACCTAAAAATGCACTGGCTCAGCCACTCAGTACCACACTGCAGCCCTTAGGAATACCTGTTCCACAACCAAAAGTGCAGCTGAAGTTCATGTAGGAGGTTAATTTTAAATTAGCCAGTTCAGTGCAAAGCTCAGTGCAGCTGGGACACTCACACAGCTCCTCAGAGGCAAATTGAGCAGCTGGCTCTGAGCACTGAACACCTCCAATTACAGCATAATCAGTGCTTGAGCTGTCTTGTTTGAGGCCAGCTCATGGAGATCTATGCATTCCAAGGACAAAACAGACCTCCTCTTGGAGGATAACACCTAAATGAAGTCTCAGAATGAGTAAAGACAAAAGGAAAACATCATCCACACAGACACACTGAGAAAAACGTGGAAAATGCACTTTTAGCTCTTTTCAGACCCTTCCTGGCAATCACATTTGGAAGTGAGGCTCTGTTTACAGAGCGAGTTCTCAGCCTTGCATTCCTAAATTCTGTGGACAAGAGCAGCATGAGTCTCCTCTCTTTGATATCAGGAGACCAAAGTGTTCCTCCAGACACATTGATATTAAGGGACAGCTTGTTTGTGCGTGAAGTTGGGCATAATAAGACTTAATAAGCTTAAAGAGCTACCCCTGCTTTTCTCTATTTGACCACATCCAGTTATTTAATTTCCCTGATGGTAGAAAGCCCTGGCTGTCAGAACAGGCAATAGGTTTGGGTATCTTGGCACTCTGATCCTTTCTTCACATCATTACAATGACACTGGGTGAAGCAAGGGTCACAGGGGAGAAGTATTGATAAAAAAATTCACTCTGAGTTCTTTCTAGTTGTATTACTCAGCCATCATCCTTTAAGCTGCTCACTATTTATGATGTGCACAAAATACAGAATTAATTGTCCAATTCAACACTAGCACTGTGGCCTGTGACAGACTTTCATTTATCTAAGCCTGTTTTTTTCTTTCTCTGGGTTTATGATGTTGCCTAAGAAAATTAATTTGGCTGAATTCCTCCAGAAGTTCAAGGGAACAAACCACTCCATTTCCACTGGAGTTATTGTTATTGGATTTGAAATTTTCCTTTTAACAAAGAATTAATTTGCATACATTACCAGCTAGACAGTTCTAAAACCAGGAAGCTGAAAAAATACAGATACACGTTCCAGTGTTTTTAACTAAAAAACAACCCTCTGTCTCCAGGAAGCAAGTTCTGACTACAACTGCTGTAAGAATGAAAATGTTGCAAACAGAAATAATTCTTAATATCTCTTCGATAAAGGTGGGGAAAAGGCCCCTGTGGAAGGAACAGTGACTTCACACACGGTGGCCAGGACTCTGAGATATAAAAATATATTTTCTGGCAAGACAGATGGATTTTGTTTCAGATATCATTTCCAAATAGCAGCAATATGGAGAGGAGTGTGGCACTACAAATAACAGTAAATAGATATAGTCAGATATTAATCATGTCTGCAGTAATATCTCAATTCCTTGTGTATAAGAACTTTAATTAAATAAAACAATTCCATGTGTTTTTCTGACTTTTATGCTTTCTATCCTTTGAGTAATTCAGTGATATGCACAGATATGCAACAAAATTTTAATTTAAAAGCTTCATGCTTTTGTTGCTCTCACCAATCCTCTATGGTCTGAAAAAAAATTCAAATTATCAGCTGCATATACAAGATATTTTAAAACATGAGGGGAAAAACCCTATAATCCACTGGCTACAGCTACCAAATAAAACAGAAATTAATCTCAGTGTTTTGGTTTTGATTATTTTTCTGACAAAGACTGAAATGCAAGAAGGTCCTAACTCCTGGAACTCTTCAAGGCAATCCAGGTGTTAAGGATCTTTCTCAGTGCTGAAATAGTAACAGCCAGAACTTGAGTCCTGCTCTTGATAAAGTTCATGACAAAACCAAGTGAATTAAACAGGGACATTGGAAAGTATCCTTCAGTTTTCAGAGAGCTACTTGTACCATCTGTTTATTAATTCATACCCTCAGGACTTATTCTCGGGCTACAGCTTGTGAGCAGCTTCAGACAATTGACATTTATGGCAAAAAGTCAACCTAGTAGAGGATATGATTTTTGTTATCCCCTCCAAAATCTATGCCCAAGATTCTCTTGAACTTCTCGCAACAAATCAGAGCCTTTTAAAATTTATTTTGTAAAGCAGAAAAATGTAATACACCACATCTGTAAGTGCCACTTTTTGTGTTGTATGATTCTAGCCCAATTGAACTTTGCTTGAGATGAAGTTCAAGCCCTTCTGTAAAATGACAGTGATGTGTAGTTGCAGCACAGCATCATTCAGATTTGATCTGTTTAATTTTGTGTCAAGAAAGGATGGCACCCAGAAACCAAGTCATGAAGGTGTTTTCCTGCCAGTAACAAAAGAGTAGCAGGGCACCTCTAGAGAGACCCACAGTCCTTACAAGGTTTTATTTGCATTAGCACGCTATAATAATGATGAATTTAGGATTGCTGCCACCCATTCATCATAACCACTATCTGGAGACTGGAGAAATGAGACAGGACTCAGCCACTGCCCACATAAAACATAACTCTGAAACACTGGGGCACTATGGGGCACTTTGTTCCCATAATGATGGTGCCTGTCAGATAACATTGATGAAGCTTTAACATTATTGTGCCCTCAAGTCCATTTCATTGCAGCTACAGAGTTTAAGATGAACAAAGGTCTTGCCTTGTTTTTAAAGGAAGATGTCCAGGATTGCTTGAAACACCAAACCCTTAGCAAATGGTCACTATACCAAAGTCAGACTATGATGTCTGAGCAGACTAATCATTCTGTACCGCCTAAAAGCAGCTCCTGTGCTGGATCAAGAAGATTCTTTAGTCTTAGGCTTGCTCACTTCTGCTTGCTCCCCTCTGCACCAGCTGAATTGCTAGAAAAAGTAACAGATGAAGCTTCAAACAGGAGCTTCTCCTTTATCTGCTTGGAGCAGAGGGTTTGCTAGTGCAACATGATAAAATGTGTGGAAGGAATGATTCCACGGCTCGGGATCCCTCCTGGGGCAGGGCAGTTTCAAATACTGGGTTTCTCTCAGCAGCCCACACTAAGGCAGAGCTCTGCCATAAACACTCATGTTAAATGCCATGACCTGAACTTGCACCCCTAAATTTCCCCGAACTTCCTTTTAGTATCCTAAAGAAACTCATTTTTAATCACATTTTCAGTACAGAACTGTCTGAGAATAACTGCCCATCTCTCTGTTAGTGCAAATGAAAGCAAAGAGGGCTGACTCCTATGTCCAGCTGCTATGGAAATAGTATGGAAATGGTAATGGCAATATATGCTATGGAATGGTAATATGTTTTTAAGTTTCAAGCCTCATTCACATTATTCAGAAGTTTCTCAATATGTTCATACACCTCCATTTGAATGGACCACAGCTATTTATTGAAATGATCAAATAAATATTTGCTTTAAAATGCAGCCTCGCTTTTGATTTATTGTATTCATTAAACACTGTCTGTCTTACAGGGACAGCAGCAAAACCAACACATTATCAGTATTATTTTCCTTTGAGTGTGTGTGTTGAATCTGACCACTGATGGTGTATCTGAAGGTGAATAAGTGAATTCATCCTCATACATGATCTTATTTATGCTTTTGATACTGTCTACCTCCCCAGATAGAAGTGGATGCTATATTAATTCATTTCATTCTGCCTAAAGTGTAATATCTCACAAGACTGCTCAAATTGCTTCACATAAATTAGAAGACTAAAATCTTCTTTGTCTTTTTTAATCTTGATGCTACTGTATCCTATTGTACATAGAAACTCGAGAACACACTGAGACCTCTTCCAAGTAGAATTAGTGCTTAAATTAAAAAATACTGAAGAAATTTATTGCCATATGCAGGTTTTCCTACTACTTTTTTTTACAGCAATATCTATTTAACATTGCTAACTACTGTGGCTGGTTGTTGATCCTGAGTTTTAGGGTTAGAGAAGATCTCATTATAACACAGTAAGTTTAAATACTGATAAGAAATCAGATTTTTTGTCCTCAGAAAACATGGGTTTGAAACCAAATTTAAGGTGACTAATGAGAAATAAGTCTTCATGAACAACGGAATTTTTGCTGGTCTTGTACTGTTTTAAATGAGTGACAGGTGATTAATCACTGTGATGAACTTCCTTCCTTGTTATTTTTCATTTACACATCTACAGCTGGATGTTTTCATTTTTGGAAAACAGAAATGTGGGTGCCACTCAGGATTCTTTAGGCTTTGCCATAGATTTTTAATTGTTGTTTTTAAATGCAAAATTTAGCTTCAAAGGTAAAAACACACCTGAACATAAAACTTGAAGCCCTCTCTTTTCCATATGAATGGTTGTTCACTGGAGCCAAGGTACAGATCTGATTTTGTCAGATCTGGTTTTGGCAGATTCTAATCCATTCAATGTCCACTAATTAATCCCAGTCTGTATTCTTATTTTTTACATTATAAATTGACTTTCCTTTTTACTGAAGGCACCTGGGTTTTTCTCCTGCTAACATACATGTCTGTGTTTTATGTGGCCCCATGCTCATGTTGGCAACAGAAACTCCCAGGACTGGGAGTCAAATTCCATAAGGAATGAACCTGAAGGGAGTCAGAGCCACAGACCTGGGGGACTCCCTAATCTGGCTGCAGGTCTCAGTAAAGTGCAGGGGACAGCTCAGTATTGTAAAAAAAAACTGAGCAAAGATTTTTGATATGAAGAGAGTATATATAATATAATGCTAGCTAAATGAAATACCCCATATGCAGGAAAGAAACCTGTAGGACATGATGGAAAAAAACCAGGTGAACCTGGTCTTCCCAACCTTGAGCTGATTCTTGTTTTTAGAGGAAAGAAAAGTCCCTTAAGCTTAACATACAAATGCTCTGTGCAGGGCTAAGTGTAAAGAAGATGCAGTGCTTCTTTGGAGTTTATTACATACAGCAGCCATGCACCTATCACTTCTGAAGAAATTGAGTTAAGGCTTATTGGCATCCGTAATCACATCAATGCTCATTTCCATCTTCTCATATAGCAACTCTGAAAAAGTTTACAGAAAAAAAAAAAAAATAGCTCTTTGATAATGCAATAGAAACCAAAAAGGACACTGGGTATTGAAAAGGGTAAAAGCCAGTTTCTAGATTTGTTTCAACCAGATGTTTGTTCTAGAGCTGTTCAACCATCAAAAAAAGAATGTCTCCCGAATATTTACCAAATGAGGATTGATGAAAGAGCATTAAAACTGCATTAAACCTTTTACCACCTCTGCTAAATAAGAGTCTCAGAGCTTTCAAGAGGACTGCCAAAGCTTCATATTTTGATCACAGGCACACACATTGAGGAAGGGTAGGGTGTGATCTGGATAAATCCTGGTTTGTAGTAGATATCAGGGAATTCATGGCTTTCATAGGGCAAAGGTTTAGAGAGCAACTAAATTATAATTCAAGTGTTGGGACAAAAACTGTGCATCAGAAACTCAACCTGAACAGTGATCTAGGGCTGCCATTCAGGAAAGCATCAAATACCTCCAAAGTCTTAGGAACATGGTGCTCTTTTTAAGTCACTAAACCACCTGTCAACTCTGCAGGGGAAAAATGTGCTGCAGTTTCATGAAAACAAAGGTCTGGTGGGGTGAAATGGGACTATTATTGCTTTCAGTTTATGGGTAATGCAGAGAGGTTTGGAGGGTGTGAAAGACAATCTTCAAAACACAAAACCAAAGAAAAGAGGGAATAATTTTTAAGAAATCCCCTGATAGACCTGATTCCAAAACCAGATTTAACAAACAGACTATGCAGCACATAACTTAGAAACTACTGTATGAAAAACTAAGGTTAGAAGCACATTCTAGGAGCTAAAGTAAACAGAAAAGAAAGTTCGAAGTATAGAATTTTAGAGCCTATTAATTCTTAACTCTCCTCTCTAATGATATTATGGGATGTTGTTATGTACCACCTGTCAGTAACAGAAAAATTAAGGTTATAAAATTTTCATTTTTAAACCCTGTTAACTAAATTTACCCTAAATCTGTGCTGTTGCACAGAAAAGTAAGGCTACATTTCCTTTTAATGAGGAAATCTCCCAATGGTATAAATAAACCAAAACAACCAAAAACCTACAAAATTTTGATCCTTCTAGTCTGATGGATTGAAACCTATTTGGCAAGGTGAACAAAACTCATTGGTGACCACAAAGCCTCTCACCTTCACACTGTTCCTCTTACCAGCTCTGCTGGAAAAATAACATCACTATTTGCTCCTGCACCCAAATCTTTTCTGATAAATTAAAACAAATCAAAAATCCAAAGATTGGATTTTCTTAGCTAGAGAGCCATAAAGAAATAATCTTAATAAATGTTTCATGGCAGTTGCTCTGTCTATTTATCTGCTTTTTTAAATTATTAATGGCACAAAGCAAACCACTTCTTAGGGTCCAGCAATAGCTGGTGTTAAGCTTGAGAAGGAAACAAACATTTCTGAGGAGGCCAAAAGTCTGGAAGAGTTACTGCTTCCCATAAAAACCTGAACTAGCTTCTGTGGTGAAATGATTTCCTGAAGATTGGACAGGAATGGGTGACTACTGCAGTTCCTAAAATAAAGCCCATTCTTCCAGCTTCTGGCCAGACTGTGCCCACTTGGCAGGAATTTAAAACAAGGATAGCCTTGTAACTGCAGTTCTGAGGGAACTGCTGAACTGGATGAAAGGCACAGCCCAGCCACTGCAGCAGCAAAGAGTCAAATTTCAGGGACTGCAGCCTGCCAAGTACACACAGATGTGCATTACAATTCTGAATTTAGTCACTATCACCTACATGGGTTTTGCTTTGAATGCAAATGAACTTTTGAATGCAATCTTAAAGCAGCGCCTGGGGTATACACGTGAAAGTCAAACATAGCCTGAGCACATCATTCATTGGCAACCACAGATTCTTTTGCTTCACTCTCTTTTCTTTGTACTTAATTCTTTACCAAGAATAATGCATTATGCTATAAACTTTCTGATTTAACTGTCAGTAAGAGTCTCCTTCCATTTATTCACAGAGTGGCATCCAAAGTAATTATAGAAGAAAACAACCATGAGCACTTGACATGCTGGTACAGACAAGCTGATGGAACAGAGTGCTATAAAATCTGGGTGTATATTGAGAACATTTGTGATGTCAAGACAGTATTTTTACATTTATTGTGAGGGGCTTGCTTGCCACATTGAACACACACCTGCAGGGTGACACAGTGTGCTGGGTTAAGTCACATGTATTCATTTATATTCATTTGTTCATTTATTGTTCATTATTCACTCTGCAGCTCCTGCTGGGTGACGCCTTGCTCTGTATCTCTGCTGTACACAGCACATTGAAGGCACTCTTAGTGACAGAGGAGGTTTTTTTTAATAACTTTAAGTTTCTCTTCAGCTACAAATACAGGGCCTGGCTTGTAAGCAAGAAAATAGAGCTTTCCACTGCTTGATGCTTTCAGCTTTTTGTTGCTATAATTTTTAAGGTACACCCCAAATTTTCCTTATGATGAAGCATCCTTCCCTTCAAGGGGAAGACAGAACAGCTTTACTGCTAGAAGGTGGCAACTGTCCACCTGGATTCAGTTTTTCACGCTGCTTGGAAGCACAGCTTTTGAGTTAACTTGGTCCTTGCTCTATTTAGAATGTGTCCAGCAACCAACAGTTCACATAAAAATGATCAAAACATCTCAATTCTTTGCTCCTTGCCTGAACACGGCAGGTTCCAGGCGTGCCCACACAGTGACCCACAGCTCCCTGGAGGGGAACTTTGCAGGACCTCATCAAAGCACACACTACCAAAAAGCTGTAACTATTCTCCTAGGCTGTAACACTTCTGTTAGGAGAGTTAGACCTGCAGAAAAATAAACAAGGGTTATATTTAAGGCTCTGCAACGGAGTTAACTCTAAAAGTAGCTCCTGCAAATCTTCCTGAAAGAAGGAGACCTGGAGGAATTTAGATATCAGCATAAAAACTGTAGAAACAAACATTTAAAGAACCTGAAAAATACCTTAAATGTTTTGCATCTTGTCTGAAAGTTTCCCATCTAAATATTTTAGTTACCTGGATTTTTTTCCCCATTAGACAGCATATTTTACTTCGGTGTTTATATACAGGAGTGGAAAGGATGGGTCAGGTAGGCTAGAGGGTCAAGAAATGGACACAATCTCACTTCTTTTTCGTATTAAATACTCCCAGTCATCTAGTTTGCTTGCTGACTCTAGCAAAGCTCTGAAGTATTAAAAAACCCCAGTATAACTGAAGTTTAGGGCTTGCATAATCCTTTTTCTAAAGATGTAAGATATAGCTATGAACATGCTGCTCGCTTGTAATACCTGCTGTGATCTGCAGTCCAGCTGCAGCTTGTCAACAGGATAAACACAAGACATGCTCATGTATCTATTTGTGCATGACAGCTGTGAAAAGGAGATTATAAACCCCCACTTCACCACCAGCCTCACGGAAGGGAAGCTTTAAGTGACACAGGAAAGATAACGCTAAAAAGAGATTTTTGTCACAAGGAAATAATCTGCATCAACATCACACCTTTGTCTAATTTCTTATAAGTATGTTTATTACCTCAAAACTTTTCAAAGGCTTGACATTTTTATGGTTTCAGGTACATAACCCAGATTAAGACTAATCTCCCCCCAGTATATATTTAAAGTGGGATTTGTGGCTTTGGCTGCATGACTGCTATTGAAGTTAATGGGAGCCAGTAGGCCAAATCCTCACATGCTATTTTATTTTTCTCCCTATGTGTGTTTAACTCTTCTAAACAAATAAACCTGAGCCTAATAGTTAAATAAACAAAATCCACTTTACTATTTCAACTGATGAATTAGGCTTCCAGTACCACCTGAGAAGATTTACAAGACTGATGAAACAAGATCAGTTAAAAAACCCCGACCCTAATTTTAAGGGAATAAAACTGCAATGGCTCTCAAGGAGTAAAGGAATTCCCCTGACCTACAAGCTCATTGCAGCTGGTTTGAATAAGTGTTAGTTGGTGCTTGTGTGGGTTTGTGGGTTAGGTTTTTTGTTTTGGTTTTGGGGTTTTGTGTGTGTGTGTGTGGTTTGATTTTTCGGGATATTTTTGCTAAGAAAGAACCAGATTTTTAAAGTTGCATGTTTCTTTTCTAAACATATTTTAATTCTGACGAAAAATACCATTAAATATTCAGACTGCAATTTCTACAGGAACAAGATGAAATTTGAAAACCTCCATTCCCTGCTAAATAGAGAGCTGAAGTGGCTTTATGATTAGGTGAGAGACAACATTTCCGACCTCCTATGTAAACAAAGGTGCCACACCTCAGTTGCCCAAGCTGGGAACAGGTTGCCCATACAGGTTGTGGTTGCCTCATCCCTAGAAATGTTCAAGGGTAGGCTGGATGAGGCCCTGAGCAACCTGGCCTAGGGGGTGGCATCTCTACCCACTTAGGAGATGGTCTGGATTTTTAGGATTACGGAAAACCTTACAACACCTTAAAACAAACCCTAAATGAGCTCACTCTGGAAATCAGGACTCTTTAATGAAGGAGGCTCAAAGACATGGATTGACTTATTCTGTCATGTCAATCATTTTGACAACAGAGAAGCAGCTGGCAGACTCTGCAGATCTGGAGAAGTACCTGCTTGTATTGGGAGAGAAAATGGCAGGTACAGCACTACCTAAGGCAAATTGCACTCAACAGCTCTCCAGGGCTCTGACATTTATCCCTGAGTGAGGAGTGGAGGAACAGCTCACTGGAATATGTGAAAATGACTGTCTTGACAGATTCAGTTCTGTCCACATTATGATAGTTTATTATAATTTTATGTATGTTATGTATTTGCCATTCTTCTTCTCAACATGATGCCCAGGCCTCTCTGAATGATTTGTGTTGAATTGGTATAAATGTGTACTGTATGTGATCACTCCACTGCTTCAGGGAATAAAGGTGTAAAGTGCTGGTTAACATTCCTTCAAACATTTTTCATTGCTTCTTTACCGTGATAATCTTTCCTGACCCCCACACTAATTTCATTTTAGAATCTTCCTGAAGGGAATAGCTGGAGGTGTGAAATAGCTGGAGGAGGATAATGTGACACCTTATTATGAAGTAGCAGTGTGAATGTTGTCAGCTTGGTCCCTGGTTTTAAAAAGGAATACAACACTATACACGAGCTGCATTTTGAACAGATGGACCTAGCCATACATACAGCATGAAACCCAGTCAGATTTAATACATATGATCCCCCTCCAGATCTAGGCATATTGTTATTGTTACCACTGCCATTTTCATCCTACTGCTGTGGTAGGCACTAATATTTGCAGCACGGATAAGCAAACACCCGTCCCAAACACAAACACAAACAAGATCTTTATCACATGCAGCTGATTCCAAAATCACAACCTATGAATGAGATGAGAAAAATAAAGGACAAGTGCAGCCAGACAAGTGCAAAGAAACACAAAGAGACTATTGATCAGTCTGACCAAAGAGCTGGTGGTTGATGTACCCACAGCCTGACTGTGTGCTCAGCTCCCCCTGGACAACTGATAAACTGCTGTTCATTGATTGTAGCACAAAACCACTATTTTGGTTCTTGCTCTCTCACTAAAGAGAGCAAGGACAGCTCTCTTTAGTGGCTGAATATTTCTGAATGAACACCTTAAACTTCCACTGTCAGTACCCAGAAACCTGGAGACCACCCAAGGCTCTTTGCCTTAGACACTCAGCATAGCTGTGTTACTTTTCCATGCGAAGAAGCCGAATTCCACAAGATAAAGCTGAAAATTAGATCTGCCCAAAAATTCTGGTTGACAGCAGTGATGGTCAGCACATGTCTGAAAGAAAACCACCATTCCATCTGCTTCCCTTCCTTCTTCCCTCTGTCCCTTTCAAGTTGTTCCCCCCTCCTCTTTTCTTTTTCTTTCCCCACACGTCATTCTCTGTTTTATTATTAATGTTCCTCTGTGTAGCACACAAGCATTTTTAAGATGTTGAGCAGTCTTTAGGGTCAGCCCTAAGTATGATCCACTTGAGGATCACACTCTGAATAAGCCACAAAATCATGGAACAGATAAGGATGGAAAAGATCTCTAAGATCCTCAAGTCCAAACATGAACTCTGCACTGCCAAGTCCACCACATCTACCAGTCCATCAGTTTCCTAATTTTTCTTTTAACTCCTAACACAGCTTGAAAACATTGTCTGGTGAACCCAACCCACATCCTTTACTTCACATTTTGGAGCAGGAAAACATTGCCAATAGTTGTGCTCATTGCTGCTGCATCATAGTACACACAACCTAGAAGTTTGTATATTCTTTTTCAGAGAAATAACATTTGACAAAGTTTGAAAGTTAAAGAATAAAACCCTTAACTAGAAAATTTACCTGGAGTCCTGTGGGAGGTAAAAAAAAGTACAAATATGGAATAGTTAAAAGGCAATCCAGAGAGAGACTGATATATCTGATTAAGACTTCATGAAAACCAACACAGACAGTGAGATGAATGATAAAGTATTCAGAAGGAAAGCGCTTAAGCAAATTATTTCTATTTATGGAAACAGGGACCTGCTATGAGATATAAAGTCAGAAAAATCCTGGCACAGATATAGGAAGCAATTAGATTGTGACAGATTTATTCTTGCCATTATAAGCACAATGGATGTTACTTTTAAACCCAAGTCATCTGTGTATCTTCCACTCTTTTCTGAATGATGAATTATACATAAATCAGGTTTTAGGGTACCCATCACTGTACTATTATATGACACATATTCTAACAAATACCTCTTACACTGAGGAAGAAAATTAATCAATGGAATTTAACTAAACTTCTAAACAACTAAACTGGTGCTGGTACAAAGTAGATACCTACTGACTTCACTGGAGCTGCACCAGAAGGTGTGACCCATTCATGCCCAGAGCTTCAGAGTAAGTTACCTTCAAAGAAATTGCTATTTCACATGACCTAAGCTTGAGCTTCCTCTCCAAAACACAAAAGTTCTGAAGAGCAGAAAATTGTTCCTTCATGTGCCTCAATTTGCACCAGCTTTCTTCAGATAACTCATTGTTCTCAGAAAACCCGAATTTTCACATTACTTGAACTATAAAGTATTTCTTTCAAACGCTGGGACAAAAGGAATATTCAAATCCAATGACACACACAATTATAAAACTCAACCTGTTGAGTGGAAAAAGCCATTCACGTTGAATTCGGGAGACATTCACAGAACTGCAGCTGAATTCTACTTTTTAATATAAACCACCTCCTATTTCATAATTGAAACTATGTGGAGAGATGTTCCAGTTATGCCAGTGATAGATTCACACTAGTAACTAACCAGGATAAGCTAATGCTGAAGTAGACACATACTTCTGCTGTCAGAAAACCTATGCCTGGGAGACAGCCCAGAATCCTACTTTTACAGAAATTAAGTCTCTCTTAAAGAGGAGGAAAGGTTAGGGGGAAAAAAAAAAAAAAAAAAAATCAAATTGGGTTTTCCAGTAACAAAACACAGTGCTTTAGCTATCGGAGGGCCATGGGAATTATTTATGTCACTTGGTTGCAGAGCCTGAAGATTCTGCCCAAGATCTCCCCTCCTACTGCTCTGTGCTCCCACTTGCACAGAGGGCGAGACCCGGTGGAAAGCCTCATAAAGAAGAGGTTAAAAACCTACTGCACAGTTCTGCTGCTGGCATTAACCTGTATCAGGGTGAGAAAGGCTCCTTTCTGCATCTCCTTTCTGTCAAAGTGGGACAATCACCTTTTTTTTTCTTAACCATCGTTCACCTACTTCATTTACGTAGACTGCAAGCACCGTGGAGTCATGGTTTTATTTTAATTAGCACAATAGGCCCCGATCTAGGGAGTATGAGCTACGGGGATGTCAATGAGCTTGTCATGCTGCCGTTCAGAAAGGTCTCTGTGCTGCAAATCTGGGAGCCCTGGGGTAATTTTTCTCCCTCCCGAGTGCAGCAGTAACCCTTACCCACCCAGACCAGTTTCACCTGAGGGTTCCAAAGCCCCTCACCCCACTCCCTGCCCCGGCTGCTCCCTCCCCAGCAGCCCAGGGCAGGACCGAAGCAAGGATGGAGCCTCCAGGTGGGGCTGCTTTGGGAGAGCAGCGCCTCCAGAGAGGCGATCTCGCAGCCCCGATCGCTGCGAGCACCGACCTCCCTCCTCCCGGCACCGCCTTCCTCCTGCTGCCGTGCTGCCAGCATCTCAGTCCCATGGCAGGGACTGCATTTCCCTTACTAAGATCTCTAAGGAAACCGCCTCTTATAATTTAGTACATCCATCATCTGGTTATATTTCAGCTTTTTCTTAACTTTACCTTGCAAACACAATCCAAGCTACATGCAGTGTTCACAAAGGTGAAGACAGGGGGTCATGCACAACAGTCCTCTGTGCTGCTTTAAGCACTGCCATTTCCAAATGTTTTGAAAAAGCAAACCCACCAGAATCACTAATTGGCTGAAAATCAAGAGGGGTTTTTCCTGGTTGTTCCTTAAAGCAGTATTTCTGTTTTGTTTCAGGTTCTTTACTTTCAGCTGTGCTGGGGAAGAAAGGAGCTTGGTCCGTCCGGAGGTTTACTCGAAACACCAAACTGTGGCTGACAGCAGAGATGATCTTTTTAAAGCTGGTGACTTGATATTAGGAAAACAAATAATATTAGAGAGATGCTCAAAATCAGTACAAATAGAGCAAATGTTGTGCTGTTAGAGAATGAATTTTATGCAAGTATGGAATGAGGTACTGTTTGAATACCATACTGAACTCACCCCCAAATTCAGTAAAATCATTTGATTTCTGTCAGTCCCTTACCTTATTTATATTCATTTCAGTAGACACTTGATTAGGCAGAAATCTAATAGGATTCCAATTTTTTAAAACTTAAATTAGTCTTCATTTATTTGCAAAACACCTAAAAATACCAACAGAATCTCTCTACTGAGTGTCTCAAGTACTTCTGTGACTTGAACTTGATTAATGCCATTACTCTGACAGCTGGAGGCAAGCAGGCTCCACTATCCCCATCAGGGACAGCAAAATGTTACAGCTCCACAAATGCTCTTTCAAAACAGCCAAATTTTAGGCCACCAGTAAATTTGTCATTACAATTTAAGAAGACTGAGGAATGAGATGCAGGCAGCGACAATCTGGGATAAATACTCAAAGTATTTATGATTATGGCAGAACCCATGGATGCCTCTGAGAAAGCCATTCAGGGTTTTGGGGGGGTTTTGTTTGTTCGTTTGTTTNCGTTTTTTTGCTTGGGTTTTTTGTTTGCTTTGGGTTTTGGTTGGTTTTTTGGGTTTTTTTTCTTTTTAGCAAATAAAACTGATTTTGTGCCATATTGTTCCATTTTTAGTAACGTGATAAGTCTTTGGAGCAACTGATCTTCTGCCAGTAGGGATTACTGTAACATGAAATATTAAGGAGGACATAATGCTAAAAGGTCCAGTTGGGCACTAAATTTTTTCAGCAGGGAAAGATTTTAGTAATTATTGTAATAGCACAGTACAGGTACAAACCTTCTGTGACAACTCTCTTTGCTCAGTATTTCTTTTAAAGCAAATCCAAACAGACACATATTTTTTAAAACTTTCAAGGGGTTTAGTGACATAAAAAGTTGTAGAAAAAAATTCACTGTAAACATGCCTTTCTAAATTTGAAATCCAGTCATGGAAGAGTGATGGAAAGATGCAAGTAAGGCACCAAAAATAATGTCTCTTTCTTCTACCTCGCTATTAGAGTGACTCTTTTTTACTTATCACCTATGTATTTCTAAATCCTGACACTTCACATGCCTCGACATTGAGATGCTCTCATGAATCATGAAACAGGATCCCTTTAGGCAGCTATTTTTCCTTTTTCTGAGGATTGTAAGAGAATAGACACTTTTCCAACCATTGCTACCTTTATCAGCTATCTTGCTAATGATGCCTCAGACATCAAAATATCCGTAACTTTAAGTTATTAGAACAACTGGCACTGTAGTTTAAGACAGAATGGAAAACATCTGAGTAGGAAGATAAAGTGGTACTTGGCACAGCTGAGGAAAGAAATACACTGAAAGTAGTGAAGCATTAGAAAGAAAAATACCCTGTGCTGGTTCTCTCAGTCAGGTGTAATGTCTTAAGTGTTACCAATGCTGCAAATACCTTTGTCTTTGTCTAACATAAAATGTGAGTGGCTTATTTTGTTTTTCCTCAAAGCTTTTCAGCTTTTACTTCAGCTTAAAGAAAAACAAAAGAAAAAAAAGAACGTAATCAAATGTATTTCTACTCTTTATATTAGTTACCCATTAAAATTTCATTTTCAGACATCTTAGGGGCAGGAAAGTTCACTTGATCATCCAATTTGATCTCCCATTTCCAAAAAGCAAGTAATTAAAGCGTAATCAGTCTCTGACTAACGCATTTTCCAGAAAGGCACTCACCCCTGAAGAAATCCAGTGATGCTGCTACTCAGTATAAAGACATTTACTCCTTCCAGAAGACCCCCTGACAACTTTTCTCTGTACTGTCTACAGCTGCCCAGCTGACTCCTAAAATTAGCCACAAATTTCATTTGTGTTCCCTAACAGGATTTTGGCATGACCCAAATGAGTGGTTTTCCTGCTGCAATCTAAATATTGCACGTTCCCTTTGTGCTGCAGCCCATCCTCCTTTTTCCTGAGTGCATCCGTGTTTGCAACTGGCCATGTTTCCAGTCATATAAAATACTAAGGAAGTATTTTATATGACTGGAACCACCTTACTGGGTGATCCATACAGCTCTGTAAGACTCCTGCCACATGTCTTTCCTTTCAATAAAGCTTCTCTGTTGTCAAGCACTTTAAGGTCAGCCAGTTCTGCAGTTCTTCCAAAATTATTTTTATTCCCAATGTCAAGTCTAAGTAAAATAACTGTAGGGTGTTATTTTTCTTAGTCAGGTGCATATTTCAACCAACAAATAAAACTGGAGGCTGCAGGTGGAAAAGAGCTACAGTTTGATCTCCTTTGCTGGACCAGGCTGATGGACAAACTGGGGGTTGGCCTTGGAGGACAACTGGATTTTTGGCCAGAATACTTCTGCATAGCAATGTGTCTGCATGGGCTTAAAGTGAGCTACAGCTCCAGTTGTCCAAAAAAACAGCTGAAAAAAGCAGCTGGAAGACTGAAGGAACTACAGCAACACATTCCATAGGGACTGCCTAGAAAATGCACCAATGTGACAGCGACTGCTGCTGCACACAGCATTCAAATCTGAAGTCAGAACAGGAATACACAAAAAATTGACAGTTAGGAGTGTATAATGGCTGGGATTAATTAAACTCAGGATTTAATGTGCATCCCCTGACATATTAGAAGCTTTGTTGCACATACTTGAGGAATAATAATATGTGTGAGGTTTCTTGAGGAGATTTTATGGAATAGGCTTTACAGGGTCTTTGACACAATGGTTTGGTGAAGTAGACCGCACAGAGAATTAGCATAACCTTTTTTTCATTTGAACAAAATCCCTTCCTCAGTAGAGAGCTGCACTTTTCTATGAGTTTTTAAAAAGAAGCATATTTATCAGACTATTACACGATATTACCAATGACTTTTAAAACAATTTTGAAGGAGATAGCACACTGAAAACATATCAATTAAAGCTTTTAAAGACACTGTATCTCAGGCCACTTATTCTCCTTTGAGTCACTGAATTGCTCTGCAATTTTCCTCAGTGGAGTTAAACATTCAAGACCAGGGAGCAAAGTCTGGTGCTGCTTCTTTAGCCTGTGGTGTGGGGCATGGGTTTTTGTGTGTAATCTAAAAATTAGAACCCCCTATCCCAGAATGATAGATTCTCATGTTGTCTTTGCTAAATATTTGAACTTCAGTAGGTGACCTCACAACTGCTTGAGTATTAACAGTCATCACTTTCTAGACCATCCCATGAAATGTTTCGATTTTGACAGACTGGTAAAAAATATCTATTTGCATGCATTTATTTACTATTTAGGCATCTTCATAAACTTCAATTTAGCAGCATTTTTTCTGTGCATTTTTTTAACAACTTAGCATCAAACACAACTCCACAAACCAGTGTTACTGTTTTGCACTGAGTTTAAGCTACAAATATTACAGACTAGAAATATTCACAAATAAATCTTTCAAAGCTAAAATTCTGCCTTCTACCGCTAACTATTTCAGTAGATATTAAATAAGCAAAGCATGAAAGTATATTTTTAAAAGTTTTAATTCTGAAAGATCCATTTGTTGGTTACCTTTACTAAAGAATATCTTTAAACAGCACTGAAAGCTACTAATGGTTGTCAAGACTTGAGGATGATTGTCACATTTATCAATACTCTGTAAGCTCCTTTTAACAATTCTTTATAGCTGTGTTGGTTAACAGAACATTCTTTCAATGCATTCTGGACATTATTTTCATGAGTGAATTTATTCTTGGCTTCCACTGAATTGTAAATCAAGAAATACCTAAGTTATATATATATATAAAAGTATGTATCTATATACGAATATATGTGTATGCATGTGTAATAATAAAATTGCAGATTGTTATAATAAAAGTGCAACCACTTAATGTAAATCCAGTCCAAATTTAGCAGCTACACAAACAATATTAGACCAAAATCATCAGAATGGAATCTTATTCCCCTTCATTGAAGATGGGTTTGTCTCTCCTTATTTGTTTTGTGGCTCATGTTCTTGTATCTCACCTTTAATGAGGAAAAATTATTTATGCAAGTTACAGAATCTCACAAACCTTTCCACCTTGTCAACAAATATTGATAAAGATTTGGTGTAGACAAAAAAATAATATTCCTTAGTATTATTAGTTTACACCAGAACTGGGTTTGATTTTTACATTACACAAGTTTGCACATTCCAGTCCTGATTTAAGACTGGTTTAAGTGTTGATTTAATTATGGGGAAATGCCCAACCTAGCCCTGTTGAAATGAAGTTCATTACTGTTCTCAGTGATCCTTCAGTGAATGAGAGAAACAAAGCAAACAAATAGCAAAATAAATAATAGTTTCTACACTTAAACAGAAAAAAAAATGAGCTGTATGTTTTCTAAAGGAGTAATCACTAAGTAGCAATCTTACAGGAAAGATCTGCAGGTTTTAAAGGATTTTTAACTGGACATGAACCAACAGTGTCAGCCATTTGGACAAAAGAGGAATATTTGGACCAGAAGGAGTAAACCCAGCCTACAAAATACACAGCACAATCCTTTCCACTTGGTCACACCCCGCTGCATGAAAGACGTGGGACAAGTGGAGACTAGGGGAGAGCAAGAACAAGAGAAAATGTGATTTGACAGTGGGGTTTTGCCTGGCACGAGAGGACAGTGCTGCAGCTTTACAGTGCTAGAAAGCTGATGCAAAATTCTCCGTGTCCATGGCAATGGGACAAACAGTAATGAGCTTAGGCTGCATTAAAAGAGATTCAGGTGAGCCATGATGAGAAATTTGCTAATGATGGGATAATGAAGCCCACTGGAATAGATTGCCCAGGGAGGCAGTGGAATCTCTGACAGATATCCAACAGGGGCTGGACAGGCATTGGGCCAGGAGAGGGATTAGATGTCCCCTTGCTGTCCTTTCATCCCCGTTGCTCAGGACTGTGCTGAGAAATCTCCAAGGGACCACGTGGCAAGCTGAGCGTGGCTGTAAATACATTACACCACTGCTGGTCTCAACTGCTCACTTCAGGCCCGTGATGCATTTTGATTTCTGATTAAGCAACCTTTAAATTTCTGATACTCAATGGGAGGAAGAGGGATTAAAGCCTTTGTACAGTATTTCATCTGTCACGGAGAGGTCCCATCAATTCTAAATTCATCATGATGCAAATGGGAATGGAAGCACTGGGATTTTTTCTTAACTGAGAACTCTTTGTTCACAAACTATAACTGCGCCACAATGCCTGTGCTGTGTGTTTCTTCAGTGGAATGAAGGCTCAGAACAGTGAGTCATGTTTGGAGTAAAGAAAAGGAGCACAATCAGAGAAGCCATTAAGGGTTATTTTACAAAAAAGAATCATTAATGATGATTGTCCAGTGTTTCATGATTTCAGCCATTAAAGTTATGGTTGGAAAAAAAATATCCCCCACCCAGAAACACATATTTTGGAAACTATTTTCTATCTGATGCATTCTGGAGGAAGCCCACTGTTCTGTTGTGCAAAGGTTGAGTTTGTTTTTATCATTTAAACTCAACTTCTGGAAATGCATGGCACTGAATCTCTGACCACGTGAGAACACTCTAGGTAGGTACACACAGGAAATGACTAATGGAAAAAAAGAGAAGTTAATAATTTTGAAATACATTTGCAACTGTTATCACCTAAAATGTCCTGAGCTCTTATTTTTATTTAATTAGGATTTTTAGGAATGTAATTATTTTTAAACTATCACGTGCTTTTTATATTTCAAATACTATAATCCAGTTATGCTATCTTAGTGTTTCACTGGTTTTCACTGCAATTAAATTCAGCATTTAGTGTCATTAAAAAAAGAACATTCTCTCCTTGTAAACAAATTTGCTTTTGAATTTGACCTTTGACTATGTTTTGCAAAATGCTTCACATTATGATTGTCTGCAAACCATTTAGTGAAGCTGAATATTTGAAATTCCCTGTTTGAACTATTTGACTGGTCACCCAATCCACCTGGCTGTTTCTCCTGTGTGAGTTTCTGTTTTGTAAAGATAAAGTTTTTAGACAGAGAAGGATGAGGGAGAATCACAGGACTTTCGATTTTCTCAGTAAGGATGCAGTCTGGGAAAGGATTGTTTCAGATGAAACAGCCATAAGCTTCACTGCAAAATAAGAAATGTCTTCATAGATTTGGACATGTGTGTTGTTCCCAGGCTTAAAATCCCAGATAGCAATATGTCACTTTGCCATTTCCCAAAATACCACAGTAATTTTTTCAGTGATTTTACTATCAGTTAGTTGGACTTGGTCTGTAAACCTCTATGAAACTGCCTGTCAATATACCTGTCGGCTTATTAGGTAAACAAGAAAGTCATATTCCAAGGGAAACACATTTAATTTTTTTAACTTTCTTTCTAACTGATTCTCTTAAAACCATTCTACTCTCCTCAGCTGTGCTGTGACTCAGATTCAATAAAACAGACATTTCATATTCAGTAAGATGCCTCCTAAATTTAGTTGAAAGTGACTACAAGAGGAGACAGGACAGGAACAACCTTCTGCTCTTTTGGGCAAAGAGCCCAAAATATAAAGGTGTTTTATTAAAAGCTGTTAAAATAAATGTTTCAATTAAAATAATTTATCACTGGACTTCCCTGATTTCCTCACGTTCCTGTTCTGCCTCCTGTGGGTTGGACACATGATTTTGTCAACTTCCAGGCAGCACCTGGCTCAGGGATTTCAGTGGGACAACACCTTTGCTGCTTGCAAGGTGAGTCAGGCAGGAGTGAAGTCCCTTCTGCTTTTCTGCCTTTGTAGGAGAGAGAGACAGGGCAGATGTGAAACCCATCTTTCAGAGGACATCCCAGCAGCATTTCCAAACAGAACTATTTGGGATAATCAGCATTTTCTTTTTTTCTTATTTAAGAAGGAGCAGGAGGATGGGGGGAAGCAAGCAATCCAAAGCATTTCTTCTGAAATCTTTTGATTCAGGCCCTATTTGCTGCCATGCAAATGACAATTTAGTGTGCAAATACAGCAGGGAAAATAATAGTCATTAGCATCATATTTGAAATGACAAGGCACTGCAGGTCATGAGGTGCTGAGCACATACTGGGGCAGAGAGACATTTTTGAAATTGTGTCTCTACTCCAACATGGCTCTGTAGCTTTTAACCCATTAACTAATCTTTGTGGTGAAACGGGATAATTAAACCCTGAACATTCATATTAAACATGAATGAGCTTTCACATTCAATTAGTCCCTAATATGAGTCCCCCCAATTAGCATTTTATAAATGGCAAAATTTTTTGTTTCTATTCTTTGGGTACTTGGTCTTGCAGGTAGAGGTACAGCACATAAGATTATTCAGAATCTCACACTTAGTTGAGAACTCAGAAGAATCAGAGATGAATATCATCTTACATTTGCCTTGGTTCTAAAAGGCTAAATTCTGGACTTTGGAGATTTTTCTAAAAAACAGATCCACTGCAAGACCTTAAGGGGTAAATTCAGCCTGGAAATGAAGACAAATTTCCTGGCAAGAGAGGCAACAGGGGAGTTTCCTCAATAAGGTTTTCAGGCCAAGAGTAGATTTCAGGATGAGAAGCATTTTACAGCTCTTGGATACAATGGAAAGTAGATCAGCCAAGATCAAAGATCTCAGTCACCAATTATATATAATTTACCTGAATTTATGCCATCGTGATAACTGTGCCTTGCTGACATGTATATTTGTTATCCAAGAAACATAAATCTCAGGTGTTTAGTGGCTCCTGTTCCTAATTATTTATTGCCTTGTAACCAACTGCAGCCTTTCACAAACACCAAAGAAATCTCTCTTAAGCATAAAGAGAAATAAAGTAAGGTTCATATCAATGTAAGGTACAGAATGAGGATATTTGGTATGAAAAGATGTCAAATACTATAAATATACTCTTGTTATGGCTAAAATACTGGCAGATTCCAACAGAGGGTAAACACATCAGGAAGAATTCTCGTTGTCTCTGTTTATGTCACCAGGTTATCCAGATTAATAACTCAGGGGGAAAGTATTGATTTACTTAATTATCCCACTATTAAACTAACTGAAAATATTGCCATCAGTGAGGAGTAAGAAACTCTGGTTCTCATAGCTTATCTCCACCATTTCTTTAGAACAATACACAAAATGTTGGATTAATGTCTTCCAGTAAGAATACAGTCTCCTGATATTTTACTTGAATTTTAAATGTTATTTTAAATCCTACTGCAATATATATAAACGAATGCTGGTAATAACAAATAAAACACTTAAATAAAAAGCCAGTAATAAAATTTTGCCAGACTAAAACCTAGATCAAACTGAAGGATCAATTTTCTTTCATTGGGACTGAGCTGATCTTGTGACTTAAGGCTCTTAAATCAGAGTATAGGAGACCTGTGCCATTACCCATAGTTCTGATATTCTTGATGATGCTTTCCAAATTTCAATTCTTTTACTGTTATGTTTTACCTCTGCATTATTATATTGTGGTCTCTTAAAATATTCCACTATATCAGTACTTCTGCTTCTGTAAAGAATATTCCTGGGTTTTTTTCTCCTGTAGGCAGACAAGCAAAATGCCTAGAAAGGATTGTTTAGAGGTAGGAGAGGTCACATATTGTAACAGAAAATTCCTCCTTTTAATACCCACCCAATCTGCAACTGCACCAGACCCATGAAATCAACTTACACACGAATTTTTTCCTATTTTTTCAGTGCAAAACCCATCTGTGTGAGATGCGACCAAGACAAGTATTTTGCAAAATAATTCTATGGCTGCTCTTCCTCCTCCAGTTTACACCAAACTGATAGAGGAAACTTTGTAAACTTTTAAATACCCACCTCCAAATCTGGAAATATATTAAAAAAAAATCAACCACATTAGAATGAGTGGCAAAGTGGAAACATTTCTGGAAAAAAAATGAAAGAAAGGAAAAGCAGGATAGATCTTACAGATGTCTACATGCTGTGTGTATGTTTTTACATCTGAGAAATGAGAAAGTTCACTTCCTCGCTTTGGGAAAATTAAGTTTACTTCAATTTGTGTCTAACTGTAAGATAATAGCCTCCAAAACAACCACCATGAATTTTTAAAGCTGCAAGTCAACTAGTGCTGAACTTTGAAGCCAGTAAGTATGTTTTAATATGCCAATGAATTCAGAGTCTTAATCTAAGAAAGAAAAAGAAAGGAAAAGTACCAAACAAAGGAGACTCATAATGCCTTGCACATTTTAAGACCAAGAGTGATATTGCACATCTAGCCAAACACACTGACTCAGTGGATTTCCTGTCACATAAAGAGTCCAAATCAAGCTCAGCGTCATTTAAAATTCTCTATCTGTAGCTTTAAATGCAAGCTGTGGTCTTGCAGCATAAATTAATTGGATGAGGTACTTATGTAGCTAATGCAGGAAGTCAGACTTAATAATCAGCGTGCTCCTGCCTGCCCTTAAAATCTATGAAATGCCAAATAAATACTTTAGCATGAATCCACTGTAGATGACATTCCCAGGAGAAAAATCTGGCCTTTGATTTTATGTATCTATCGATACCTTAAGAGAAAGGTCTTTAATATATGGTTCTGGTCAAACTAAACAAAATCTCTGATGTATGAAAGGCAAAGGTCAAATGACACTTAATAAAACCTTCAACACTGGAAAGTGAGGAAATTAACTTTGTTTTATAACTGGCTTCCTGCTATCCAAAAGAAGAGCTGGATTCCACATGCTAAGTTTGTGACTTTGCTTCAGCAGCTGTAACCACAAACCCTCAATTTTCCTGGGCTGGACACCCCACTAAGGCAACACAATTGTGTGTGTTCTGCAGTGAAAAAGAATTTTATTTCCAGTGTACCAAATGTTCAACATTGAGCCCAATTAACCATATTTGAGCATTTAACCCAGGAAGATGAGATGGATGGATTCGTATTTTTTGTGCCAAAATGTGAGGATACTGGAGTAGCATCAACTGTGCACTCTTTGCCTCTCCTCTCAAAATTCATCTCTCTTTTTAATTCAGCTCTCTGTCTTTCTCAAGTTAAACAGGACTGGGAGACACCTTCTTCTACGTAGAGATAATAGCAGTGGGGGTTTAGTTAAAAAGAAAAAGGTGAAAATAAACAATGTTTTTTCTAAGTATAATTTTGCAAGAAAGGCTTGGAGGAAGTAAAGGAGGCCCCACAAAAAGCCTACAAATCCATCCATGCCCAAGTCCTGATATAAACCCATTGCTTGAGGACTAAACTAAAGGAAAACATCCATTCACATTCTACTTTGGGCAAGAAACTCCAAGAAAAAGGCCACAACATTATCATTTCCCTCACAGCAAAAGGGAAAGAAATGGAAAGGACTAAAGGACTAAAAGGGCCTTAAAGTTTGGGGGTTTATATCACTGAGTCAAGGTTTAAAAATCTTGGTTATCTAAGTTTTTGCCAAATTCTAACAAATAACAGCTGGCCTCATGAAAGGAAGCATTGTAACATTGTTTTAATTAGTATTTTAAATAGTTATCCCTGCTTATTTGCCTTGCACAATCTTCTTTCCTCCCTTTATAAAAATATTATTTGATAGACATTTGGCTCAGGATTCCAAGCAGAGAAAATTAAATCCTGAGCACTAGGGCAGCTTAGTGCCATTTTTTTTTCTGGTTTCTGATGGTAACTTGAATCAGTGTTTCAGATATCAAACTCTTTAAACCTTAACCAAGCTGTGATAGAAGGAAAAGTCAGAGCAGTAAAATGTACAAGAGGTAGAAAAGACACCTGGTGTGTCATTCTCCTCTCTGAATGCAGCAAATCTTTCTGCATGGGCACTCAGCAGACAGAACCTGTTTATTTGCAAGATCATTAATTAAGAAAACTGAGTTTAGAGGAATTTATATCTTTCTTTTCAATTCATGAAAATACCCATGCAAGAGATATTTCAGCATATGCAGAATGAAGAGGTTCAGGGAAGGAACAAACCTGTGTTCCTTATTGAAGTTTGGGTTTGAATAACTGAGAGAAAAAAAAATCCCCACACTCTTTTTTTTTCCACCATGGTAATTATTACTCTTCACATGTCTTTAGTCAATAGAGGAGCAGTAGAAAATAAGTAATGGATTTTCTGTGCTGCCAACACCAGAATATGACAACCATGGTATCTTCTTAAAAATGCCAGCAGCAGCTTTCTCTCTGCCACTGATAACATTAAAAGTGGGTTAATGTCACACTTGGTGGGCTGCTGGCTGCTTGGAGAATAATAAAATCATGTCATCTGAGCTGATACATTACACATACACACGCATACATCTTTGAAAAATTATAATCACATAATGAATTGCATGTTTAAAATAGGGAAGAGTAAATGTGATTATTAGAGTAGCATTGCAGGCAATAACATTTTGTAAATGTCTGGTTTGACTGCATGCATGGATAAGCTACTCAAATGTTTCTGGAAAAACTTAACAGAGAAAAAGGAAGGCAAAAAATACTTTTTGAAGAGTAATTAAGAAAAAAAGGAAAATTAGAGATACTGTAGATTTTGAAAACACATTTTGAGAGTAGGAACATCATCTGCATGTGATCAGATGAAAGATAACATTTCTCAACTGAATTTTAATGTGAAAATGTGCCTATTAAGTACCAAGGAAAGTCCTTGGTTAAACAATGGAACATTTTACAGCTTTTCAGCCTTTGAATGCTGCCTTCATCTTTCCTCATTCCTGGTCCTTTATTTAAATGGTTGCATCTCATCAGTAACCTTCAGGAATGAACTCAGTTCAGTTCAGACAATTCCTTCCATTGCTGCAGCTCTTGCACTCAGCTCAGGTAAAGGAGTTGACCAGATTGACCAAGTTCAGAGATATTTAATGAGTCCTGGCCACTCCTTCCTTGCAAATCAAAGTTTCTGCCTTTTCCACTGTTAGCAACCACCCTGCATAGAGAGAGAATATACTCCTAACCCAAAATTCAGCAGATGTTTAAGAACATAATTACCTTCCTATCAGCCAGAAAAATGCCCGAGCACATTGGTAAAGTTTGGAGGCAGTTCCAGCACTGCTAAAGCAGCTAAACAAAGTTTCAAGTAATTCCTAGATCTAAAGCCAGCATTATGCCACACCAATCCTGGAGGAGAACCACTTCCCCTGTCTCATGCAGGTCTGTAGCTCTCAGAATTGCTTTCCCTCTGCTTTGTTCCAAGGCAGTGGGAGAAGCAAATGGGAACCCATCTGCCTCTACATATGAAGGGACTGTTCAATTCTGTACGTTTTACTTGTATTTTTGACTGTATAAGCAAACAGCTGCAGCCAGTGACCTGTATCTTGCTATCAGCCCTCCTAAAACAAGCAACTAACAATAAACACTCTTCAGGCAGTTTGCCATAATTTCTGAAACAGAAAGAAGCAGTTTCTTTTCAAATGTGACTCTGAGCTTGAAGTGCTGATTGTTGGAAACAAGGGGTTTTGACATGAATTTAATATGGAATGGAGGATAGCAAATAACCAGCAAACAGAAAGATGCTATTTTTCAGCATGACTTAACCAAAGTTTTGCAAGACTGATCTTCCTTTCATCATCTCGAGATTGAATCAGGTAAGACAGACCAGTGCCTTCCCTGAATAGACCAGAATAGGCAGTATTGTACCTCCATCTCAGGGCTCTCAAGAGAGAAATCGGTCCCATTGTGTGCAGCAGTGTCTTTCAAACTAAACAAAGGCTATCCAGCTTAGTTTTAAGAGCATACACTCCAACTGCGTGTCCTGACAGGATCATTGCCAAGACTTTGCTTGATCTTTACAGTATCAACTTTTTACTCAGTCTTAGAAACTATTCCAATAAACATGAGGGCATTATTCCCTTTAAGTAATTAGAGAAAAATTGCATTTACTCTGTAGTAAAATGCTGACAAACTTTCATCATCACTGATATAAAAATGTTACACAATCACCCTTTTCCTGGAAAATATATATTAAGCTACACGTGTGACTGGAATAATACTACACCTGTACAGCTTGAAACACAATTTACACCTTGGAAAAGAAGTTGTAAAATATGCAGCCTGCCCTTTGATTAATTACAGACATTATTTCACGCTCTTTCTGATGCAGTAAAGAAGCAGGATGCTTTCCCACTTTACATGGCCTTTGAGAACTTCAGAGTGGTAACCCTGAACAAATGGGAAGAGCTGCCCCTTTCTATTCCCATGCACAGAAGAGGCCAACCCTTCACTCGTGAGGGGCGTGTGTGACACCACAACACCTACAGCTGAATTTTCTGCTGTTTTTTGCCCAAACCAAGCCCACATTTGATCTGAGGAATCCCTGAGGAGCATGGCAAGTGTTCCAGGAGCTCTTTTCTCTCTGTGATCTGCCCTTTCTGTGCCATGACCATGTGAGAGTTCTGTAAGACCAGGAATATTTTCCTACCATGCCTTATTGACATGGCAAAGGTGCAGTGCTCCAACCCAAAAATCAAGCCAGCAGACATACTAAAGGCATCAGGAGGTTGTCTCTTTCCCAGAGGAACCCCACTAGCTCCCCTGGCAGGTAGCACAATTAATTTAGTTTATATTTAACTGGCTCAAGCACTGGTGAAACCTATTTCCTCGTGCCAGTGGGATGGATAATGGGAGCTCTTTCACAAGGATATGCATCTTTCATTGCCTTTTGTGCACCACAGATGGGGTTAATCAAGAAGTGCATTAACTGGGGATGAAATGACAAAAACTAGCACCATGATAATTTCAAGGCAAGGTCTATATTCTTTCTGATTCTTCATCAACCTTCATTTACAAATGACAGGTTGTTTCTCAGATTCCATTTAAACTCATTATTAAAATGCAGTTATTTGTACAATGCATGCCATTCAAACTCAGATATTTGCTCCCACAAAACACTGGCTGAGACAAGACTGACCTGACTCATTATTTTTTTCTTACATTGTGCTGATAAGAATATTCAAGCTGATTAAAAAAGAGTCTTTGGGAAAGCTAGCTAAAATTTCCAGATGTTTCCAAAAAAGTGCAAGTTCCTTTTACAGCAGTAATCTATTTAGTCCTTGATTAATGCAACTGCACTGAGAATTTCATTGTGGCAAATCATCACGTCGTGTTTCTAAACCAAAATATAAAGTGCCTGACTTGAGGCATTCAGACAAGGAGACCACGACTACCAAGAGTTGCTGAGACCAGCAAACCCTGAGGGGAGACACTGACTCTCTGCAGCATTATGAGGCTGACTTTGTTTTTGTTTGGGAGTTCAAATATTGGTCTAGCTATTTAACTATGGGTGCCTAAATTGCTAAGGGTTGGCATCCACACCAATAAATAATTTTAAAATTCTGAACTTGTTTGTGAAACAACAGGCAATGAGCTAAATGTAGGTGTCCTCCTAAATTTTGAGGACAATCTATTAAGATCCTAAACAAATAAGGACAAATCTAACACTTTGGTATTTATATTTAACTGCCTTAGGCAGTTAGTTTTTTGTTTCAAAACAATTTCCTATATATCAAATTCTATTTGCCTAGTACACCATTGTGGCTAAATCCAGGAGTCTGGTTAATTATACAGCCATCAGTAGTACTAAAATTTTACAGAGGTTTAACAGAGTATTTAGGAGATATGTAAATAAAACAACATATTTCTATTTAGGAACTGGTTTAGGATATTATTATAGGGTGAAAAAATAGAGCACAGTTTTGCATTTCATTTCAGTAGTGGCCAAGGCACTCAAGGATGATAAATCTCTTGCTTTTAGCCATTAAACCCTCATGTTACTGTACATTTCATAGAGAAAAAAATACTCCACTTTATTAGCAGCACTGCTATCTGGCCATGTCTGACACTTCAGAACTATACAGGCAGAAAGTCCCAATTCAGGAAGATAGACATTAAGAGTAATAAATATCTCTTTCTACAAACCAGGAAAAGGCTAGGCTGGAAATACCTGGAGAGAAGGGAAAAAACAATGTCAAGTTGTTACCAGCTAAGAATTCAAGGCCTGTTTTGAAGGGCAATTTTCTTCATTCCCTCTAGCTCCTCTTGCCCCTTTGCTTATCTGCCTGCAGAAGTTCAAGAGTGAAGGTTTGGGGGGCTGCACTGCAGTTTTTCCATCTCCTCTCAAGCAAGACTACACAGAGCCCAACTTACAGGACCATGAGGGCAGCAACAAAGCTGTACAAAAGCTGAAAGATATGGCAAATTATGGAGAATTCAGAGAGGAATAGGGTGGCACACACAAGAGCCAGAAAAATGACTGTGCCAGTGTCCAGCTTGAATAAGGACACGTCCAAAGCCACCAAGTAAAATCAGCCTGGGAAGCACATTGAAGCCAAACTGAACAAAACCTAAGATATTCTTTATGTACAGGAGTATCCCCCTGCACACAATTATATTCTCTCTTTGCCAGACATTTTAAAAAACAGTTCCCATTGGAAGGGGATGGTAAGAAAAGGATAATTGCATATGGACTTAATTACACAGCATATATTAGAGATAAATGGCACTTTTGTTTTCCAAAGAAAATAATCATAATCACTACAGAGCCTTCAGAATCTTTAATTGCCTTTGAGTAATTATCTATTTCTCCTTACACTATGTTCAATTTAATTTGTGCAACAATTAACTGAAATAAAACACAAAAGTAAAAATAGTCAGGTTTTCTCTTTAATCATTTATTTAAGACTGGGAAGATAAATCATCCCAGATTTTAAAAGCTGGTTTCCTCATTCTAGTTATTAAATTTTGGATATTTATTTGCATTTCCTGTTGTTGGCACAGAATCACTTTGTGAGCCCCCATATTAAGAAAAACAGCTATAACCATTTTAATGGTTTTATAAATTAGTAAGGTAATAAACACAAAATAAAGGTATTCTGCATCGGTGTTCTTCATTTTTATGCTGCTGACACCAGTTTAGTTTTTGATTATGATTATGTTTTGTGATGCACTGGTAGCATCACTGGAAGATATAATAATGAAGTCTTTTTCTAAAAGGATATATACAGAATAACAGGAGATTTTGCCATGGTAATCCTTCTCTGAGAAGCAAGACAGAAACTGCCACTTGTTTGTAAGAGTGAGGAAGTCTATGTTTTAATACAATGTGGATTAGATACGTTTTGGTGTGGATTTTTTGTTTTAGAAAAAAGAGGTGGAGTACATTCAGCAGAGGACTTTCACAAAGTCAGCTTCAGCTTTGTGTTTCCATTCCTTTCTCCATAAACTAAACTCATTGCAGATTTGGTTTTGTGGAAAGTCAATTTTATTAACATAGTTTTGCACTGCCATAAAGTGGAAATTGTTTGCATCATTAGGGAGAGAAACCTTTCAACAGGATATAAAAAAGAATTTTAAATAGAATATTTTTTTTCCCCCAGTTCTGGGGGTGCAAACAAAATTGGAATTCTTTCCAGTTACACCTCCTGTTCATGTTGCATGTTTTCTGAAGTCACCATTGTCTCTTAGCCTGTACGTAGTGATGGGTGTTTTAAATCAGGCAGCTGCTGGTGGCTAAGCCAACACAAGAAATAACCTTTCCTCCCCTGTGTATGAAATTGGACTTGATACATTATTCAGTAAACTCATGCAATATTTCTACGTATTAATGACATCCCAGTTAAATGCTAAGCTTCATAATTAATTCCAAGTAAAAGAGATTAAATACATCCTAATGGTACATACTGCTAAAATGATCATCTAAGAAAGGTCACACACTGCACGTCTGCCACATCCCACACTAAGGAGGGCCATGGCAGAAAAATAATTTATTACCTATTGCCTGTTCTATTAGCTGGTGGTAAAGTCCAAAAGTCGGAAGTCTAAAACTACAAGAGCAATTTTCTTTTCACGTGTGAGCATTCAGTCCACGGTATCCTGGTCTCTGCCACTTAGCTTCTAAGTGCTTACCTAATAACAAACAGCATCTGCAAGTTTTAGCCTGATGCACAAGCTAAGGCAGAAGAAAATATTCATCTCCCCTTGATTCCTTAGTAAAATCACACCATACAGCTGTTAAATTAGAGCAGGCACCACAGAGCTCAATAAACAGAAATTGTCAGAAACCCTCCTAAAAGGTGGCATGAATAAAAATGAAGGGAATACAATTCTGAATTCTTAGCTATCTTATCAAGGAAGAAGTCACAGATGGCCCATTGAGGAATCAATTATGGATGGAAGGTTCATGATCCAAAAGCTTTGTGCCAGTGAGATGAATCTTAAAGGTATAATAAATGATGATAATCTTAGGAGAGAGATACATAGCAGAGGAGAAAAGATAAAGTGAAAATGGCCTGTAGGATGGAGGCTCACTCATTTGTCACAGCTGCTACAGAAGACACAAAAATTGCCTTTTTATCCCTTCCCCACCCAGTCAGGTCCAGCTGCTTCTTTATCCTGAAACTCTCTCTCAAGTGGATGTAATTTCAAAATTCTGCTGAATAACAGTTACCAGCAGCTTTGGCAGCCTGCACTTTCCAGAGAAATTTGGTCAGGCCTAGGCCTGGAACTAAAGAAATGCACAATTTCTGACCACAATTTCCCTGCATTTTAATATAACCAGAAGTGGGAAAATGTTCCTTTCCAGGTGATTGAACCAGCTTGAAATTCTCCGTTTGAAATGTGCTGGCTGCCACCTGAGCTTCTGTTTGAATCAAAAGCTCAGCGCAGAATCTCATCCAGACTGCACACTGCATTGAGAGAAAAGCTCACAACAGAGCTATTCCCAGCAAAACTCTTCTCTTCCCACAGGTGGGACATGAAAATGTTTGTTTTTCCAATGCTGGCAGTAATGGAGCAGGATCCATCCAATGAGTGACCAAGTGCTTGCTGTGGAAACAGCTGTGTCCCATCCCTGGGCGAGAAATCTTTCTCTGTAAAGCTGGTGGGCTCCTGTAACACGGACCATTATTCAAATATCATCAGAGAATTATGGCAATGAATATAAAACTGGAATAACAGCAAAGCTACAAATTTTTTTTATAGGCCGCCTAAAGAAACTCTCTGAATACAATTTGAAAGGGCTAATATTAGTAAAACACATTCAGAAGCAAGTAGGGTTGACAAGGATAAAGCACTATATGAATGTCTTCTCCACAGTGGAGAAAAGTGACTGTTAAAAATGTCATTCTATGCTGATTCATCATGTCTCCTTTGTGTATTCATGAATTTCCACCTAAAGATGGTTACAAATTATTTTTTAATCAATTTCACTTTTTCCTGTATAAATCATGTTTTTCCCATAGACTGGAAAACAATTTTAGCTTTGCAAGTTGAACTTTATTAAAAGGAATAGTCATCATTCCAAGCCTTTATTGCACTTGTCTGCGAGCTTGAATTTTCTTAGTTTTAAACAGGATGATAAATAACAGAGGGTTGACTTTTATGACTGGAATGTGTCTGGGAACATTAACACTGCCTTTGACATAATGGCCTTTATTTTTTCTCTTTTCACTGGAAGAAGTTACCCATTAATTATTCTCCTACATCCGTGAAAACATTTTGGAGCCTTTCGGTACACAACAAAAAAAACCTCAAGTAATGAGGATGTAGTCCAGGAATGCACAGAAGATTTTCATTCAGAATCTCCTTTACAAAGTCTGTCACAAGGTTACAGTAGCTCAATACTAGACTATCCAGAAAAGAAATTAGCACCAGGTGAGAATGAGCCAACCCTAAAGAGTTCTGTTTACACAGAGAAAAAATGAGAAGAACATGCCCACATGTAATAGTGCCTGTTTCCCTATTCACTAATTTTAAGATTTCAGAAAAGCTGGAAATATTGGCTATAAAAGATTCCAGTCAATTTCAGCATTTGTTCATTTTTTCAGGCATTTTTTACATTGTAGAATACTTTATTTTCATTCCACATGAAATTTTAAACTTTTCAGTTAATCTCGCCTGACCTGATCATCAATTCTAGCAATTCTGAAATTGCATTTTTAATAAATGTGTTATTTGCTGATTTTATTTTATTTTGACTGCCCAGTATTGGGCATGCAGCTTTACTGGTGGTGACTGGGACTTGGACCAGACAGGACTGAAAAATTACAGAATATAGAACCTTTTTCTAGGAAACACATTTCCTTATACAATGAAATCTGAGCAGGGTTTTCTTCTGGCAAAACTGCCTGCATACCATATTGTTTGTTTTATCCTCTCTGACAAAGGCAAGCATGGTTGTTTACAACTTATGAATAGCAACAGACCAGCAGAAAATATTTCAAAGTCTGTGCAACTTCTATCCTTTCAACTAAAAACCTGATGTATTGTAAAGCCCCAGCTGCCATTCAGCATGGGACAACAATAGATTATTTCTGCTGCTGCTGCTGCTCAGCAAGAAGAAAAATATGTAATTTCTACAGTCTTGCAACTGCCTTTCATAGCCCTTTTTCTTCTACCACAGAAGTCCCACCTGTTCTGCAACTGAAAATTCTCCAGTATTAAAATCTGAGAATATATGGACAGCACTGAACAGGGACCTCCTGTCCTTCCTACAAGTCAGAAAATCTTTTAGTGAAAAAGTAGAGGAAGCCTTAGGCTAGCACAACAGAAAATAAGCCCCTGGAGCTTGTGGGAATCATGCCAGGCTGATGGCTGCATTCAACCACTGGTTCCACCTCCTCTTTTGTATAAAAATTAACTGAATCTCTCAGGCTCCATAAGAAGACTGCTAGAATTCAGCAGGTGCTGGGATAGTCAGTAAAAATAGGAATAACAAATAATAGCAGATGTGTGGGAGAGCACAGAGAGAGGCTTAGTCTGCCCACAGCAGCAATGCAGAGGGGCTGGAGAAAGGAAGAGGGAAATCACAGGCTGAAAGGAGCAGGAAATACATTTTCCATATAAAATATCTTGTTCACTCACAGCTGCCTTCGAAACAGTAGTTCAGAGGATAAAACAACAACAATTCATTTTAAAATATATTACAAGTAATGTGGAGGTAGCAGCTGCCTGAAGCACACATGGTTTTGTCCCCCCAGGTACATTATGAGGATAAAAAAATCTCAAAGTCCTGCTAAGCTCTGCATCTTGCATTCAATTTGTAGGAATACAGTACAAGACAAGCCCACAGACCTGTAGCTGTCAAATTTGAACCTAGATGTAAACAACCTATAACCCAGCCGGAAAATTTCCAATGTAAAAGTTAAAAAAATTACTACAAAAAGATTCATTCTTGGAGGCCAAATCTCAAAATAAAAATATTTAATGAATATTTGTATAGGATATAATAACAGGTAGATGTTTTTTGATAGTACAGAGGCAGCCCTAGACAGCCTTAGATCTATTATCTTCTCATTTCTCAGTATCTTCCTGTAGCTTTCTTTGATATTTATAAAAATCAGAGTACCTGTAACCTGGTTTCTTAAGAGTGCTGTGATATTTGCCTCCTCCCAGCAATGGGGAGCTGAACACTTTAGAATGGCTCACTTCCTTCCTTGCTCATCTCCAGAAAAATCCACTCAACATAATTCTCTCCTAAACTGTCTCTCAGCCCTGCCAGTCCTTTCTTCAGTCTCATCTTATTGGTGCCTCACTCTTGTGACATTGTTGGAGCATCAGTACCCAAAAAGGAACAGACTTCAGCACTGCAACAGCACAGCCTCGTTGGGACTGGCTGTAAATCCTAAAGCCAACCCCTAAACTTTCAGGTACTGCCTTGTCCCAGCTGTGGGTGTGCAAAGAATCCTGATTCACCTCCTGCCTGTGGCATGCTGAACTGGTTCCATCCTCATTCAGAGCTTCCAAAAAGCCCCAAAATGCAGTCTGGCCATGCCTGGATGCCACACAGCTTCCCACACTAACTATAAACAGCAGTGGATTGTTGGAAACAAAGCAGTTAAAACACAATAAAACAATTAATTCCACACTTAACATTAGTTGTCTCACTACTTATCAACATACATTTCCTGACTGCAAAATTAAGTCTTAACAAACTTACTTGTTTCATCTAGGTTTTGCACAGGCCATATGGCTTTCTCTGGCCAGTAATATTCTCTTTAGTGCAATCTCTCAATGTTACATCAACCTTGCTGTGGCCTTATTTATCCTTCCCAGATACTGTGCACATACCACACTCTTTAATAGGTAAGTGTAGCCAGATTGGTGGCCATAAATTTTCCTAAGCAAGCCTTGTAGTCTGCACTGAAAATTATGATGCAGAGCAAATAGGGGAATGGCTACATGGAGTAGCTACAGGAGTTATCAGGAAGGAAACCAGGCTATAGTTTTATAGTGTGTCAGATACTCTGCTAAAAGCAGTGTCTGTGTGTGTGCTCTTTCTCTGTGGGGTAGGAGGGCTTGCTGCTCTAATGCTATTGAAATACTTTGCATTATCCTAAATGATAAATATAAAAGCACACACCCAGAGTACTGTCAAGTGTTTATACATGTGTACTATATGAAGTACTTACAGGCAGTGAATCCCTGTCCTCCATGAACAGTGAAATCTCTGAACCAGCATTACCATGAAGTTATTTGGAGGTGACTGAGAGAATATCCAAATTCCAAGCATGGGTGCATAAAACAAGAATAAATTTATTCAACATGTACAGATTGATTTAGCAGTGATAAAGGGAATGTAAGTACTTGGCATGTTCCTCCAGACAAAACAACTCTGTGCCCACAGCATCCAGAGGAGGCAACCAGGTCACATTTAACCTCAGATGGCAGGGCACATACAAGGGCTAGATATATTTGCTACCATGACTCCCTTTTCAGTAAGAATAAAACCAAGGCCTGTCTGTCTTTATATAATTTTGAAAAATGTTGAATTCAAGTATTCAATAATAAGTTTTCCTTCAGCACTTTTACCATGTCAGTAGCCCTGAAATACTCTTCTGCTAGCTGAAAGGCATTAAACCAACAAAAACAACTCTGTTTTCCATCTCCCTACGTACTTCCACGAAACTCTCCATGAAAACTGGGCAAGAACAAGAGGAGTGTTGGGCTGTTTTCCATAAATCCCAGATGCATGTTGATAAAACAATTGGCATTCCATGCCCAGTGCTCTGCAGAGAGTGCAGGGCAGAGGCTCTGAGGGACTGAGGGGTCCCCTGCCGGCGCCCAGCCCGGGTCCTGCAGTGCCGGCAGCACCCCTGGGGCTGGACACGGCACTCCCGAAGGAGCCCGGCTCACCTGGAGGGCTGCTACACCATCTGCAGATGATGCACATAAGGCTGGAGCTTTCCTACCCCTGCTCCTGCAGTACCCAGAGAAAACTGAAATAATCTCCCAGTAAACTCCCTCCAGACAAACCATTCCATTTCAGAGCACACCTGCACTTCAAGATGCATTTCAAGTGAGATCAGGCCAGGGGACACGTTGGCCTCCTGTGCCTGAGAGACAGCTGAAGAGAGAAACTCTCATAAATGCCATTTCAGAATTGCACAGTATCTTTTCACTTTCCTTTATATATAATATCATCTGCAAGGCAGCTTTGAGTTACAATGCACAAAGCACTACACAAAAGAATGGACGATCCGATATTTTATAGGCTACACGGGTAATAGAGAAAAGAGATACAACCACCACAAAAAGGAGTGTCTTGACTATGGCAGACCTTCATGGTGCAGGCAGGGATGACCATTATGTCATACCCTGGAGGAAACTGCATTGTCAGATATATTTCAATTGCAGGTTAAAATAAATTGGTTGCTTTTTAAACTATACTGCAGGAGCGAGATAGCTAAAATTATCCAAGTGATTTCCCTAGATTAATTCTTTTCCTACTGAAAATCAGCAACATTTTTGTTCCAAAATCACTTGTGATTTTATAAAGAACAAGTACACTAAAGCAAATGCTAGCAGTTTAGCTACACCACTTGTCATTCCTGCAGGACCAAATCCACAAACACAGCCTGCAGGAAGCTGAAACAGACTGCATCCATTAAACAATCACACCAAGAAATGTTCATAAATTTTCCCTAGATCACTGACTCTTCACCTACTCTATATGCAAATATTTTTCAACACACCGAGCAAAATCCTTCTGCTCACTGACAATTTTTAAGCAGCAAGACAATAGTGCCAAGAAAGAAATAATAGGGAAGAAATTAACAATACTTATCCATAACATTATACTTTTCCTTAGTAGCTATCATAGTAGTATCATGATCCCCTTTTTTATTCGTTTTCAGGTAAGAAACTGAGAAAAAGAGAGATGATGTCATTTTTGAAAAGTCAGAAACTGATAAGCAATCTGAGTTCCATGCCTGATGCCCATCCAGAGAGACAAAACCTCATTGTTCCTTCCTGAAAAGGCTAGAAATGTTCAAGGAAAAGAAAATCAAATTAGCACACTATCTTGAATATCTTTTGTACTGTAAAGTGCACAGGATACTGAATAAAAATAACTGGGTGATTTTATTTTTTCCCTGCACACATGCTTTAAATGATTGTATTATTTATCACAGTGATCATGAGCACTTTACTATATACTTCATAAGTATTTAAACATTCATCTTTTTATCCCCTGGAAGATTTTTAGCAAAAAATGCTGGCAAGATAGTGGGTACAGATAAAAGTGCATGAGTCATACTCCCATGACAGAAAAAAAAGTAGTTTAAGTGACTTCTCTCGTGTCTGCTGTTGAGTATGCGACCGGCTCACACAGAGCAATAAATTAAATTACTTTTCAATATTGAAGGAGAACCGTGAGACTACTCAGTCTTCTGTGATGAGCAATAAGGGTTGAAAACAACAAAAAAAATATAACATCTAAAGTAGCTAATACTCTTTTTATAAACCACAATAGCTGATGGCCATAGGTTTCTCTACAGACATTTTTCTATTTTAGACTATCCATTGCACATTTTGAAACTTGCATTAAAAAATTTATGACACTGCTGGGCAACCCAAAAACACACAAGGGGTTCATTTACAGACAATTTCAGGGCTGAAATAAGAACTTCATGTATAATCCTCCAGTTCTAGAATGCATATGGAATAATTCTGCAGTCCAAAACTTGCTTTCGTGAAACCAAATTTAAAGGTATTAATGGGCATAGGGATGAGATGGATCTGAGGACAGATCTGAAGACTTCTAAAAAAAGCTTTACCTGTGGATTTTATGCATGTTAAAAGAGAGAAAATCCAAGTCTTGGCAAAAACCTTACAAAGCACAGATTTATTTCATTCTGAGTCCTCAACTCATCTGCACCATCAGGAAAGGATACAAGCACGTGGATCTTTTAAATATTTTCAGTATGAAAGATACTAAGAGAGAAGTGTTCAGTATGTTTCTGCTGTCCAGGACAGTTCTGCTGGCGACTGAACTGAATTTGACCCCGATCTCAGTAAGCAGTCCTTACTGTTTTAACTTTCATTGATTCTTCACTTTATTTAAAAATCTTTCAGGAACTAAAGAGGATATTCTGGAAACAAGAAAATCGATGTTGCTCCTCTGGCAATCCAAGGCATACGCCCTTGGTGTGGGATTTTTTAAATGATTCTGACTGAATTTTGGCTCTTCTTATGCATCCATTTTGTATCTTTATAGCAAATCCCTGTGTAGGAATACAAATAAAAAAAAGTCCAGTCAATCGGTCTCTTACACCCCAAAGAAGAAGGTGTGTCATTTAGTCTTTTAAATGCCTATCTGATGAACTTCTCTACATTTCTGATTTCCACACAGAGCTGACAGCTCTCCCTGCTGTACCATACCTAAAATTTTTAAAGCAATTATCCTCACAAGACTTCTTAGAGATGGAAAACGTGGGGAAACTACTGCCTGCTTGAAGTGGAGGAGTGCCATCAATCCAAGTTTACCAATGGTGGGCTAAGGTCCAGTAAGGTTAAATAATTCACTCTAAAACATACAGTAAATTGGTAAATTAGTAACATCAAGAAGTGATTTACACCTCTTCTTCAAAATCTCTTTCAATTTTTTTTAAAAAAGCTATAAACTTGAAAATTAAATGTTCCAGTTCTCAATGAAAACTGTTTTAGGGGACATGTGAATATTAGCAGCTTTTGAATTTGACAGAAATAAATGGGCAGTCGTAATTTTGGATTTATTGGTATAGGATTTAAATTGTTCAGGTTAGATATTGGTGAGGAAAAAAGTTCTTTGCATGCTTCTATAAGCTTTAAATCCCTTCTGGATACTTTTAGTGCTGGCAGATGAAGTTTTGCTATCCTGCCCTGTTCTTCATGACTTTATGACTGCCAACCACACCACTTGAGGAGTTCCATTTTTCCACCAGGAGATGATTGTTTGAAAAAAACTTCTTACCCTCTCCCCAAAAGACATTTTAACCCCTCCAGGATCTGATTTATGGTTCTTTCACACTACTAAAGAGAAGAATCCAAGGCTTTTTTAGTGCAAAATTTACAGATTACATTAGAGCTTGAAATAAAGGCCTCTGGAGTAAATATGGTAGAGAGTGTTTATGGAAATTAATTTAGAGGAATCTCTAAGGAAGGACAAGATTTTTCAGAGAGTAATCTTTGTTAAATTTGGGGTCCTTGCTTTTTCTGAAAATCTGCCTCTGCTTAGAAATACCATTTTTCTTCCTCCCAGGACATTAAGACATTTTAGGCAGCTGAACAACGACACTTTCAAACCAGCAGAGTTATGTGGCACTCATGGCTGAGCTGGGAGCTGAAATTCCCCCCATTCATTCACTTGTCCAGGCTATTTTTGAGGTCTTGTGAAAGACAGGTACTTGTTTTCCCATCTCTTATTTGCTGGCTGGAATGCAGTAAGCATTTACTTATTTCTGATTTCTGACCTTATTCCTGACTTCTTTACAGCAACCCTGTCCCAGGGACAGAACAAATCTGCCCAGACACAGATGACCAACAAAGTAAATGCAGCTTTTTTTGTGAAAGTATAAAGAAAGATAAGCATTAGAGTCATATTAAGCCTAAAACCATTCCTGGTTTAATGACAGTATGTTTCAGTAATCTTATACTTTTGGGTTTTGTGTCATAAGTTCTATTTCAAAGCCTGGTGCAGGACATCTTTTTCCTGTATGGGCAGTCCTGTTTCTATATTCTGTAACTTAATTTAAAGCCTTCTCCTTTTCTCTGTTATTTAGGAAGGCTATTCTATTTTAGCCCATTATATTAATGTATTTGAGTGAGTCTGACATGGCTCCTTTTGCATATCAGTTATTCCACAAAGAGGAACAAGGAGGATAAAAGATAAATGTCAATAATGGAGGAGATACGTGATGATATCTGGAAATTTCAGTTCAAGCATTGTTACATTGCTCTTCAAAGCTTTCCTGAAAATTCATTCCAGTGAAATAAAATGCTGGTTATCTCTCACCAGACTTGCCCTCCGTCTCTTAAGGACATGATAATTCTTTTTTTTTGTGCTCTACCTTGGCATGTGAGTACTAGAACAGGCATTAAGTTATCCCTCTTCAAGCATGCACAGACCTCGTGTGGGGTAAAAAAGAGACAGCAATAATTTCTAACAGCTGGATATTCTGTATATTCTGGATTCCTTTGCTAGTTGTCAGTACTACTCCAGCGTTAAAANCATGTGAGTACTAGAACAGGCATTAAGTTATCCCTCTTCAAGCATGCACAGACCTCGTGTGGGGTAAAAAAGAGACAGCAATAATTTCTAACAGCTGGATATTCTGGATTCCTTTGCTAGTTGTCAGTACTACTCCAGTGTTAAAACCAGCAGCTTATATACAGATTACATTTTCTATATAATAGATGCATGAAATGCTTTAACCTTAGAAAAAGGAAGGCATTAGACCCTTATTTTTGGAATCTGCCAGAGGCAATGAGGTGTCTCCACAGTCCATGCTCATATCAGAGTGTGCATCTGAAGATTTCTTCTTAATTCTGACTAAAAACTGAAATACCTTTGTTTAGAAATTTCTTTCTGTTAATCCAACTTCAGAGTGCACCTTGGTTGTTAACATGTTAGCACTGGCAATAGCATCCAAAAGGGACTTCCAAAACTGGAGACAACCAACAGTTTCAGGAATGTGAGCAAAAGGATTTCTGCACAGGCAAAACCCCTCACTTGCTAGCTCTGAACAGCTGCATGCTGCACTGGCATTCTCTAATCACTCCAGGTGACTCCTTGGTAGCTCACTCCAAATAATAAGTAAATTATCTTAACTTCAGAGCTCTCAGAAGTGACAGACTCCCAGAATTAAGGAAAACAAAAGTTGGAAAGATAATACTTTTGTTTTAAAAATGCATTGCTTAAGCTCTTTCATCACAGAGGAAACCATTAGGTTACCTCATCTGAAGAAAGGTAAATGCCAAATCAGACAAATCAATGCTATTAATATTAAAACTATTTAATAATGTATTGCTCAGATGCATCTCTGGGTTTTCTCCTCGCAGTGCCTAGGACTTCATAGTGGCAGCAATGCAGAACAGAGAGGCAAAGCAGTTTCCATGACAACAGAACCACAACTTGATGCATGAGATGTAATTAAAAGGTCCAGAACATCTGCCTTGCAGCCCAGCTCTCTTCTCATCAGAGCCCTTCACGTCGTGGCTCACGTGGGTGACCAGGCACCTGTGCTCTGCACACCTTTGGCTTTCCCCTGTCGTGCTGAAGAGCAGCAAGTAGGAACTGTGTTCTCCTAATTCGGGAGTTTGCTTGCCTTTCAAATAGCAGCCAAGCTGCTGAGGCAGAATCTGTTATCCCAAAACTGCTTCTAAGGAGGGAAGGGTGGGAAAGTAACATTAAAAGACAGAGAAAAGCCCTAATCAATTATTTTCTTAAGTGTCCTGGCTTTTTGGGAATACCGTCTTTGAAATATTTTTCCTTGATTCTAGAGGCTGAAAAAAATACATTGCTTTTTCCATCTGCCTCTGCTGCTTCTCACCCCTGCATGGGAAAGCAGAGGCTGGGAAAGCTCTGCACAGCTGCAGCAAACAAGGCTTGAGCAGCAGCACATCCCTTCCAATTTTGTGGTTAAAGAATTTGGCTGCATCCTGACAGCCACACTACCATCCACACAGCATCACACTGCAAGGATGGCACACTCTGCCACCCAATGGGTTTTTTATGCTTTATGGAGCATTTACTACTCTTAATTGCACAGACCTTTAAATTCATTAAAATTGCAACAATAAAGGAAATTCTTCACTTCTATTCAACTTCTTTTCTTGTCCAAGCAAAAGATGTGAGGATGGGGAGTCTTATGAGGAGCAGCTGAGGGATCTGGGGTTTTTTAGCCTGGAGAAAAGGAGGCTCAGGGGAGATGTTATTGCTCTCTACAACTCCCCTAAAGGAGGCTGTAGCCAGGTGGGGGTCGAGCTCTTCTCCCGAGTGATGGGACAAGAGAAAACAGCCTCAGGCTGCAGGAGGGGAGGTTAGATTGGATAGGAGGAGGAAAAAATTCTTCACTGAAACGGTGGTCAAGCATTGAAAGAGGCTGCCCAGGAAAGTGGTGGAGTCACCATTCCTGGAAGTGTGTAAAAAACATGGATATGTGTTATTTGTTAGAATTCCAGGCCTTCATTTTCCAATCTAAACAATGTTTATGACCACAGCTCTTTGCACATCAAGGTTTTCGTTCATTCAAAGCAGACTTGAAGAAAATAAATTTCTATTTTAACACAGTTATATTACTGCTGTGGTTACTGGACTAATTTCAGTGAATGGCAAAGCAGGAGACAGTGGCTGCTTTCTCTCCCTGATGTCTTCTGACTCCAGCAGATGTAGCATCATCTGCTGCTTTGCAGAAGACAGCAGAAAATGTGCTCTTTCAAAGGTGCCTCCCCAAACTGAATGGATTTCCTCTGTCTAAGAGCAAAGGCTTTTTCCAAACACTGCATGGATTAATATTTTTCAAAGAAAAGGTCACGCAAATCCTTTCTAATGGGAGAAGAATTAAGTGACTTAGCTGACCCAGCTGATGAACAGCGGCTCCCACAGGATTAGCCAGCAGTGGTTTCAGCTTAGTTATTGACAGTACTAAAATATCCAGTGGTATTTATACTCTGTCTTCTCCTAGTGCCAAACATAAAATTATATGACAGTATATATTATGTATAAAAAGGTATATTAAAATTACAGCTTTTGTAGTTCAGAAACACTGTGGTATAGTACCTTTGACTTTTCATAATGCCTGTCCATTTCTTTGTTAATTCACAGGATTCAATAAACCTCTGTAAGTGTCCGAGTGGGTGGTGAGATTTGGTAAGATTTTAATGTACTGTAGTGACAGCCTTGTTCACCATGTAATTAAGAAAAAATTAATCAAGCATTACTTTAAATATATGGTCAAGCCCACTTACCAGCTCACAGTGGTCTTAGATGGATTTTTATTTCCATGCACAAACCAGCTTTCATTAGTGCAATGTAAATCTGCTCATTTAATACCCTTTGTAATAGTAATGATTTCCATTTTTAATGTCAAGAGAAAAATCACGGGTTGCCTGCTCCAAAGAACACTTAATGTCCATTACTGCACACGGCACAAATGAGTTTGCAAATTTAAACAGACTTTTCAGCAATAGTTATTATCTTCAGTCTATCTGGACAGTGCAGGTGTGGTAAGAGCCATTGTATTTTTATTCATAGGCATAAAAGCACTAGAAAGTCTTTAAAATACCAAAAGCTTTGATAAGACTGCAGGGCTATTTAAATATATAAAAATTGAAAATCCCCTCCATGCACTGTACTACAAGTGCCATAAGCTGTGTTGATGCTGACTCTCTCATAATTAATTATGTGTCTACTTCTTCCCTGGAACAACCAGTGGAGTAGCAGAGTATCCCAGAGTGGGTGATGAGAGCAGCACATCTGAACTGATGAAGGAAAAAAAAGCTGGCAAGTTTTATAATGGCTCTGGGTACCTGTGTCTCCAGCAAAGCCAAGAGAGCAAGACTTGCAAACTCAGGAAATGCTTAAAGAAAAGGTGGGAGAAATATAAACAGAAAGGGCTACCTCAGGAATGTACACAGGAACAGACATAAATACTGAGGATGAGTGATTTGCTCTTAATCTTATTAAAAAAAACCAAAACAACCAAACCAAACCAGTAAAAATGGGTTTGAGAACTGAGGAGCACTAACACTATATTCTTTTATATGCTTATTATATCTGATCTTCAGTACAGGTTCTTTTGGACATCAGAGATATCCCCTGGCATTTGAACACCTTGGTACCCTCACTGTGACTTGTGAATTGTCAAATTACTGGTAAAAAAAGGGTTCAGATAGAGTTAGATGATCTGTAGTTCATCTCTGGAGGGCATCACAATAAATCTGTGTAAGGTCTCAAAATCCCCAAAACAAAACTGGGCTATTTTATCGGTCCAGGAGCCACACAAAGTTTTCTGTTACCAAGTCTAATAAAAATTATTCTGTAGTACCTGTGGTCCTGGAATAATTTCTATTTTGAATGGTGTTTGAATTACACCTGCACCCCTGTTGCAGCTGTGTGAGGCTCAGACCCCCACACTTCCTCCTGACTGGAACTCTTGCTGAGGATCATATATTGAGAAAAATTAAATGACCCTGCAGGCTCATCTCCCAAGGTCACTGCTGCATTTCTTGCCAATGACTAAGTATGCATCCAGCAATCAATAACATTATATTCCCAAGGTACACGCTGTTCTTCAATTATGGTATTTAGATGGAGGGCCTCTCAGTATCATCTAGCTCAATAATACTTTGCAGATCTCATTTTATACAAACCTCTCCTGCCAATTTAAGGTTGGGAAAAATATCTGTATTTTCTGTAGGTTTCTTGTATAACCTTCCCTCCCTAGAAGTTTTCTGGTTATGTTCTGATTTCTCATTATTCCCAGCAAATAATGAATTTAATTTAAATTTAACATTATTTAACAAAAGTGTGTCAATTTTACCTTCCCAAAGAGCTTTCCTCTTGATCTTTACAGCAGCCTTAGCAAAGAGCTGAGCTTCTGCCAACAGATGAACCTTGGTGGTGTTTTTACACCACTATTATGTCCTCCATGCATGAAACATTAAGATTATGACAGCCTGCCAGTCTGGAGGCAACAGACTGGTTTAAATGCCTCAGAGGTGTCATGCCAATCAGTGCTCCTGTCTCACTCTTACTGGTCATGGAAATATGCATTAATGAAGGGTGAATAATTAAAGAGATGGGATGAATTACAAGGGACAAGACAATGTCACAAAAATGGGAACTCAAGAGAAAGGAGTTAAGAAGGATCCAGTCTACTGAAAGACACTAAGATTCACTGTGTGCCACTCACAGCAGCCACACATTTCCTCCTCACCTGCCTCATTTTGGCAACTCAAAGCTGAAGATGTCAGAAGCTGATCTGAAAGGCTGCAGAGAGATGAAAACTATTTCTCCACTCGAGCCCTGCAATATTCAGGAGAATTTGCTGTTCCTGACTTCACAACAAAGCAGCCCTTCAGTCCTTCAGAAGCGGCAGAAAAGAAAGAACTCTGTGTCCTTCAAATGCCAGACAGAAATTTCTAGAGCAGGCACGTTTCAAGTACATGAGGGGAGGGCCTCCTTCTCCAGGTAAACTGCTTTAAGCACACAGAGCTCCTCTTATCTCTCAAGGAATACTGGGGATGAAGGAAATGACAAGGAAATATTGTCAAGAAGTTTTGAGCTTCAGAAAAGACCAACTTCTACCTGCTCATCAGGGCACGTCTAGGTTCATGTCTAGAACCATGTGGATCCACCTGGAATACACATCTAGAAAGGATGATGATAATCATCATCATCTCTCAGACAGCTAGCAACCTCAGTAAACATCAATTTTATTTATTATTCCTTTTATCTAACCACTTCTTTCATCAGACATCCTGGATCTCCTTCCTTTTTAATTCGCTGAATTGCCCAGTGAAAGGCAAAACAAATTCTGTAAGGATTCTCTGCATTTATCACCATGTCCAGCTTTGTTTTTCCACCTACCCCTCTCTCAAGTAATGAAGACAGCCTCTCAGCCACGTCTCAGAACAAGCTTTTTTCCTCTCTTGGAACACAGAAACACTCGTGGCAAAGCCCACAGAGGCTGAACCAGAACCACTGTCATGGCCAATTTAACACTCTCTTTAGGCACAGCTCCTTTCCATATTCATGGAGTCAAATTTGGTTCTGACTTTCATGTACGTGCAAGGTAATTCTGTCTCCTGGAGAACAGTCAGTTATGAATAAAGTCAAGGGCACTACTAAATACAATACAAGGCTAACACAATTATGGATTAGGTTCAGGTATTAAAAACAGCCTAATAAGCCAAGGAGAAAGAGCTTGCAGGGCAAACCAAGCCTGTGTAAATTCTGTACTCAAAACCTATGGGGTTTATCACTATCAATTTTTAAAAGTGGAGAAAAAACCCCCTGGATTAACGTGAAATACTGATTAAAATAATAATACAAGTGTTTATTCAGCCAAATAAACTCTTTTTTTTTCACCTACTATGGAAACAAAACCAGCATGATATTCTAACAGTTACCTTAAGACAAAAAACCTACATTTTTCAGTTGAGGCTTTTTTTGTGATCAAAAACCCCCATATTTTCTATTCTATATCTAATAAGTAAAATATGTGTTTATATCCTGACTCAAGACAAATATTTTATGGACATGGAATGCAATGAATGGAGTAGATGAAACATGTTACAATGGATGCCACTGCACTGGTAGATATTGGGAAATAAGATTCTAAATAGAGTAGAAAAAAAGAAAGTATTAAATGTGGTGAGATTAGTAAGTAAGTGAGATTAGAAAGTAAGATTAGTTTACAGCCAACAGAGCTAATTTACTAAGGCATTACACTACGGCAGAGCGGAAAACAAACTTTACTCTTCTTGAACTGACTTGCTCTTATTTCCCATAAGTTTCCTAGTTAGAGGTCATTCCTGTGCCACTGAACTTGCTGAAAGTTTAGCAGTGTTCTCAACTGCTATCCCAAGAGTGCCTTTTTATACAGAAAATCCTACTGTGCTCTGATGCAGATTTAAATATTCATTTTTAAACAGAAAAATGCCGGGATCTGAGATAATGGATTATTTCATTCACAACCGGTGGAAGCCAGTAGTGTTTAGTGGATGTTTATTTCCCTGCAGATTGTTTTCCAGCATTTGTTTACAATTATATGGCACTGTTAGCAAAGAAATTATAATTTCCACAGAAAGCAGAAAACTGAATTTCTCAATAACTGAGGTCTTGGCACACTGAAGAATTTGAGATGCAGAGGGAAGTGCTATTGAACATTGAGTGAAATTCCTCTCTTTTGTGGTTGAAGTTGAGCTTACAAACAAAACCTCCATCCTTTGGAAAGGACACAGCAGTAATCTTGCTTTGAACCTTAACATTCGGGGTGGGGGGGGCAGGTTCTGCCTCAGTTTCCTTTGGAGCTGTGGCTCAGTGACATTTGTTAGACTCAGCCACACATTCCATTGCAATCCCAGAAGGACAAGCAGCAGCATTCCAAAACTTGTTTGCCAGCACTTTAACTTCTAGTGAGCCTCTTAGTGAAGACCCAACAATTATTTATAAATTCCATGTAGGTACCAGATTCTTTCTATTCCAAATCAACATACAAGAATATGCCCAAATTCTGAGTTAAGAAAATAGAATTAAAATCCCAGCAACCTGTAGATCATCCTCATTTTTCTAGAAAGTTTTCTCCATTCCTATATGATTTTTTGGAAATGTATTATGTAAGGTGTAACAGGTTTTTCACTAGAGCTTTGACCACTATCAGTATAAATGCATAACAGAAAATGGAGCACAAAGATGAAAATCTCATTGGGGTGGGATTCTGTGAGCACTTATTACACTAAACCAGAATTACAACCGTGTTCTGCAGGAATTACCATACCTGCAGAACAGGGTTGTAATCACATTTAAAGGATCATTACTTTTACCTTCTCATTTACCAAGCTTCAGGCTCCTTTGGAGATATGTGGTAACACTGCCTGAACAAATACTGCTCCTGGCTCTGCCACCTGAAGACTCTGAATCCTGATCACCTTCAGCCCTTCTTCCTGTCTCCACATACCTTCTTTTCCTTTGGGTTTCTGATTTTAATGTAAAAACAAAAAACAACAAACCAAAACCCACCATATTTGGTTATAATGACTTTCAGGCTATGCATTTCCTGTCTCCTGATTTCCCTAGTATCCCACTGCTCATAAAGACAAATATCTATACGGATATATCTTTTTTAACCTCCCAGATGCAATTTAGTACTAAACTATGAGTTTAACATACCACTTTTTTATTGCTTTTGTCAATTTTGTACATATAACTAAGAATATTTATTAAACCAATAATTAATTATAATTAGCTACAGGCTATTGGTGTTCAAGCTCTAGTGTTATTTGTAACTCTTCTTCATGCCTGTGGAAACGTAAATCTAAAGTTGGCCTATTTATAAAGGGTTGCTATTGAACTGCTTTACTTATGATAGTGATCTAATTCAGAAGAGTTGAAGCAGGGAGTAAACGCACTTGAAAAGGGTAGTTTTATTTCCTCACAAGGACAAAGAGAGGACAGTGATGTGCTAACAGCAACAATGTTCTTATGTGCCAAAAAAAATTGAGGGAATCACTGTATTTAACAGTTTTCTGATTTTACCATTGACTCTAAAATACAAAGGAAAATGTAAAACCTTTGCAATGTAGCATAAAGTTAATCCCTGTAAGGAGGTAATGAAGCTGCTAATGTTTGGCTAAGTACCATCCTTAGCTAACACACAGCTCTGCAGGCACAGAAGAGCAAATGACTTTCCTCAGCCTCACACAACTGATCATTTATTACTGCAGGGCAGCACAGGCCAGAAGGAATATCACTCAAATCACTCTGGTGAGGGCTGCCCTTGCAAAAGCAGAGCAGAAAACCAAAATACTGGTTCCAATTAAAAGCAGAGAAGACACCCACACTCGCAATGAAACCCCTAGAACTGGTTTTCTGCCTGCTTGACCTTCTGAACTCTCCACTTAGCCACTTCAAGTGATTTCCTTTATTTAGGCTTGATTATTCATCATCTCATGCCCAGCCCTGGCAGGTGAATCAATAAATGTATATATGTTCTGAGTAAGTTCCCACACAAAACAAACCGAAGGAAAACAAGCTGGACACCTCAAAGTGAAAATACACTCATCGATTCTCTCCTGATTGCTATTAACTGCTACTGCACGCTTGGTAATGATTACCTCACTTATCCTGCAGCCTTACAAGACAGCAGGGGGCCACATAATGTAAGACATCAAGTAAATGAACTCAAAAACGGGTTTTAAAAGGTGGTCACAAGAAGAGGAGAGAGCATTAGAATTTTCAAGGATGAAAAGGTGAAAGAATGATGGTGGGTAAGTTAGGATGTAAAAAATTACATTATCGTAATACAAAGTGTCCAGAAAATCGACGTGAAAACCTTTAAAGTCTGCCACTCATCTAAAATGAAAGACTACATAAAAACAAACTAAAAGACATTTTTGTGGAAATGCGATTAGGTTGTGTGGGGCAAGAAAAGGTCTATTAGCTGAGTTCCTGCCCAGAGAATGAGGGCATCTTATTCAAGTTATTTTGCATGTTTGCAATCTTCTTTCAGAAATAAATACTTGTTCAAGTCACAGGTTGGCCCAGAGTGACCACCAGTGATAACTGACTGTCATAAATGAGAAATAACAACTATTTACAAACCTGACAATTTTCTTAAGGTCCTTAGGTAACCCTGAAGATGGATGGGCTGTGATGGATGAATACACTCCTGCAGTTCCCACTGTCAAATCAGTTAAGGTAGACACAGAGTCACAGAATGGTTTGGGTTGGGAAGATCAAAAGATCATAATCCTAACTACCATGATCATCACATAATTACTGTGGTTTCCATGAGGTTATGTGTTAGAGCCCCTTTCTAAGAAAGGCATGCTCTGGAATAATCAAATAATACAACTGTGCACCTCTCTAGTGTGATTTTTTATTATCTATGAGGATTCTTAATGAAGAGACAGATCCTTCTGTGTTCAATTCTTCATCCTGTCTTACTCATTTAACAACAGCTTTTACAATCAGTGCAACCCCTGAAGAAAATTACTACACATTTCTTCCCCACACTCAGATCTTCCACAAGGTGATGCAGGCTCTGTTTGGAATTTGGGGTGGGACTGGCATTGCTAGAAAGGATTTACCTTCTTTTCAGAAAGTAGTTCCAACCAGGTGATTTTCCTAGATGAAGTCAGCACACTAGACACCCAATACCTTGGAATATATTGTCTATTTGCTCATTTTAGAAAAATAAGTGAGGATATGTAAAAAATATAACTAAAATTTAAAAAGGTGATGCACCTACTTAAAAAAATCCCAAAACCTTAAATACTGGCTAAAAATAGAAAAAGAAAAGCCAAACCAAATAACAAAAACTCTGAGAAAAGCTTTGATTTATAATGTCCCTTCATGGAATCTTGAGATCAAGTGCAGAACATAATAAAAATTGTCAAAGCCATTATGGTACACTGTGGTGGAGAAGTCTATGACAAATTGAACAGAGCTACAGGGAAAAATAATTGTTGCCTTACATTGGAACAACATAAAACCTGTACCTACTAAGTGATATAAGATATTGGAAGTGGTAATGGATAAGCTATATCTTTAAGGAAGAAGTTTGACACAAGCAGAGACAAAAGGGCTCTAAAAATGTGGTTGGTAAAAAGTTTCTAATCAAAATATTAAATAAGCTTTGGACAAATCAGGTATCAAAAGCCTTGGAGCCAGACAGAATACTACTGTTAGTGTTCTGATGTGATCCTCATAATAATGGAAGTGATTTCATGCTCCATTTTTACTCAAGTAAGAGATAAGGACACTAAATTATTAGAAAAGTGAACAGCAACCATGTTCTGTATTAAGTAGCCTGATAGGCTGTGTGCTATTTCTGCCTGTAACATCTGTGACTGGTGAGCATATGTATATTTTATTTTGGAAAGTTGGAGGAAAAATAAATGTTGCTATCTACTCCTTGCCACTGCAGTTGCAATGCAAAAGCATCTCTTCTGACATTGAAAAAAGAAAGTGTTTGGTTTGAAAATACAACAGGTTAAAAAAATTTTCCTCATACCTAGCTTATTAATTTTCTGCTTTATGTTGAAGTTTAAAATAAAATGCAGGTGCAAAAAGTGGGTACAACAGTAATGCCTAATCCTACTTGCTTAAAATGTCCTAAAACATTTCCATATGATATTCTGACTGTCATCGTGCTTCCATCTGTGGTTAATGTTTTCAACTTCTCAGTTTCAATAAAAAAGTACAACTGCCTTTCAACTTAGTAAGGTCTTACTGAAGTTTTTGAAGTGAAACACTTAACACAGAGAATTAGCTGGAAGTGGAATGTGATGTTAAGAGTGGCAAATAGCAACAGGAAATACTTCCCCTAGAAGTTAAAACGGCCTTCCAGTGTTAGAAAGCAAAAACATCGCTGAGGAAATACAGGAATCTGGGAAGCTGGGAAGAAAAAACTGAAAAATCCCTGATAAATCTGAAGCACAGAACAACTTGTGTTTGAAAAACACATCAATTAGTACGGTTTTGATCACTGAAGAGAAATGAATACTATTTTAAATTTCCAGGAGGTTGTATGTATTATATATATTTAAGCTGATGACTAAAAGAAAATTGGTGTCAGAGGAATCTGATTTGATAGGAGAGTCTGTAATTAGAGTCATGTCTGATGACTTTCCCTGTTCTCTGATATGGAAAAGGCAACTTTTTTACCACACATCAGACATATTTATATGAAGAATAAAATTATCAGAATAAAAAAAAACAAAAAACTTCAAACACATAAACACTACCTGTGGTGTGGCAAATTCCTTGCCAAAAGTTCTCACCACAAAATCTTACATATAACTGATTCAATGTGCTGTAATCAGATGAGAAATACCACCTGGTCTGCATTTCTACACAGCCATTGTTTTTCTACCAGTGAAGACACACCTAGGGGCTTGTAGGATATTAGAAATTTCAGATATCTGTTCAAAGTGGCTATGAGGACACAGTACTGGGTTTCTCCCCATCCTTGTCTTAAAATCTGAAATTGTTATTACAGTACAAAATAATGGAGAAATAATTCTTAAATAAAATTTTCTCATTTTGCCAAGAGGCAAGACAACCTTTATTCAAAATAAACAGACGGGTTTTCTTGGACATTCATGTTGCAAGACCCATGAACCACATATAGACATTCTGACACAGGGAATTCCAATGATACGAAGAAAAAAAAATCAAACAGTGGAACAGACTGTCCAAAGAAGTTATCACATCTCCTTCTGTGGTGATTTTCAAATTTTAATTTGTCAAACAATCTGACTAAAATTTAGAGTGGCCCAGGTTCTGAGTGGGTGTTTGGACCAGATGATCTTCAGAGATTTTTTTCCAAACTAAATTCCTATACAATTCTATGAAACTATCAGACGAAAGAAGTGGGCACTGATGGATTAGTGAGAAAATAAGAAAGCTGTCAGTGATTCTGTTCTCCTCGTGGAGCACAATTCCAACTTCAAAGTTGCTGAGAAACCCTTCCTAACTCTCCTGAAGGATGCTAAAGGAGTGGTCAATAATGCCACAGAAGGAAGTTATTCAAGAATTAGTTTCTCCATCATTCTTATTGTAAATATTGTGTGTAAAGCCTGCAGGCTTGGTTAAGGTTAAATACTCAGCAGGGAAGTTGTGGATTGAACAAGGCAGCACCAGTGGGCACCATCATTTCCATGAAAACTTGAATTTTCAAGTTCGTTGAAAGATAGTGTCTGATTGCTACTGGAGTATGGAGTAAAACAACTCCAGGTAGGCCATGAATCCTTGTGGGGTTTGTATTGAAGAAACAAAATATTATCAAGACTGAAAGTACATAGAGAAACTAACAAAAAAGACATGGAATATTTACATATTCTGGCTGCAAATAAGATAAATACCTACAAGGATACCATATAAAGAATACTTCTGAAACTAAAGCTGATTTTAAACCTAAGCGTAGCAGGATATGGGCAATTTGTCACAGCCCTTCAGGCTCATGTATCTGCAATGTTTCTAAAATTTATCACTTTACTCAGAGTTCATTGAGTTCATTTAAAAATCATTTGTAAATATGCTGTCAAGAAAAAAAGGACTGCAGCTGGGGGTTATAATTCTGAGTTTTACAATAAATATTTGAAAGTATTTGCCGTGCATTTGAAAATCCAATCATCTCCTCAGAAGATGGCATGAGAGACACTTTTAAATTACTGAAAGAGTGTTCAAGGCATTTATTCAGGCATCAGAAGCAACAACATACAAGGTCCTTTAACATATGAGATGCATCAAGAGTATGTGATGTAAAACTTCTGTCATGAGCCATCAGTCTAAATAATTTTAATCCAATTTATCAAATGATAGCTAAAACACAGTCTAAGGAAATCACAGAAGTATCTAGAAAGCATTTACTATACAAAAGAGAGGCTATAATTACATAGCTGGGTGGGTTTTTTTGTTAATTCTCTGCCTTAGCCATCATCCTCATTTCAAGCAATATTTAGGTGATTGTTCTTACTGCTTAGACTTTATGGTTTGGTTTTGTTTTCAAGAAGTACCAAAAATCTGGAAATCTACTCCACGTATTTGCTGATGCAATGAAAACTTTGGAATTTCAAGATTTGGAAAACTTCCAAAGGAAAGAAATCAATGCAGCTGAAGACAATTGCTTGGTACTTCCCTGCTGCTTGTCTTCACTGAACAGTATTTTTTAGGGACATGGATGGGAAATACAGGCTGTCCTTGGAATATCTGTGTTTCATACCAGGGCCTCCTGTTATTTAGCAACAATTCCAGTTTGGGGTTTTAATCTTAACTTTAGGTGCAAAATGTGGTTGGCTGAGTGGACTAGACTGGGGATAATCTACAGCAGTGGTGGAGAGAGAGGTGAGAATATTGGCTTTGGGGGCCTGGCATCTTCAGCAAATTCCTGTTTCCCCTCAGGGTTGAAACGACCAAAGAATTCTTCTCAGTTCTGAGGACTCTGCCCACAGTCCCACCCTTCTCTCAGGCCACATGTAAAGAGGTGACTTTAGACATCCATCTGAGGCACAATTAGGGGGCAAATGCTGATTTCCTTCTTAAATACTTCTAAAATGCCTAAGTGCAGAGTTGGAGTGCCATGGGAACGCCAACAGCTTATTTCAAGGGAGTGGATGCACGGGCACCTCCCTTTTAGTTCCAGTTATGCACACCAGCACTGGTTTTCACTCATGCCATGCCATGCTGATAATTATTCTCTCTGCCCTGCTGCTACTCTATTCCTGCAACTTAGCTGAGCTGCATGGCCTGGCAAGCAACAGCCCCTGCCCTCCTGGTTGAAAAGAAGACTGACATATTCTAAGTGTCAAAATTCCATTTTTTTAGTACTTCACCTCTAATGCAAAGGATTTGTCCACTGAAATGCTGGAACTTTTCATCAAAGCAGGAAGCACTTCTGAATATCTGTCTCGGATTGTAAAACTCTCCCATAAAGCTGCTTTCAATAGCAAAATCTACTACTTCAATCTCTCACTTGCTAATAAAATTCTCAGGTACAGCAGATAAAAACAAAACAAGTGATACTGAAACTCCAGACTGCAATTTGCACTCAATTGCCCTGTCATGAATTCTAAGGTTTTGTCCTAATCCCTTGATATAATATCGTGCATTGATACTAACTTCCAATAACACAGCATGTTTGGATGCTGCTTCTTTTATATCACTGTGTCATTTAAGGTAAAATAAAGCCTATTTTGCCTTATTTAACCTGTTCATTTGTTTGCTTTCCTGAATTAGGATTAAAACTACCACGAGAGACAAATAACTTAGAATGAAATTTAAGGCACATTAATTTTTGATGATTCTCCCACAGTTCATTTTAATTTAGCTGTATGCATCATTTGCCTTCTTAATTTTTCCATTTAGTGAATTTATAACCAAACAAATCTATAATGCTTCTTTTTAAGAGAAAAGGTATTGAGTTAGTCCTTTCTTGCATTGAAATCATTGGTCATTTACTTACAAGGAAAGCAGTAGGTAGTGAAGGAAGATTAACACAGAATGCACCCTGTGACATGGAAATATATTATTATTTTTGTCTCCTACAATCTCTCTTGTTGCTGAAGGTAATTACTTTTGTGTCTACTATATGAACCATAATTAACAACTAATGTGTGGGAGCATGCATTTAATTTGTAATCAAATGGTATTTACTGAGTCAAAACTATCAAGTAGTTAGTATTTGAAGGAAAAGTTCTACTAACTTGTGGGTTTAAGTTTTCAGTAATTATCTAATATTGTACTAGTTTTCCAAATTGCCTTTTCACAAACTTTTGCTAGAACAAACGGGTCTACAGTTGCAGAGTAAAAGATTTTGAAGCTAAAAACCCTCATACAGTAAATATGAAAATTTCTTAAATGTCCTTTTTCCTCTTGAGTGCAAAATAAATAAAAATCAAGCTATCAAGAGCATTTATCTAGCTGTACAAGCATGACTTACAAGAAGACTTCATTCCATTTGAGCCTATTCTTACAAAATTGCATCCGGCACTCAGCTGCCAGAATTTCTATTTTGACATCCTGAAAGTGTATAACATCGCATTGTTCTCAGTGTGAAAAAGTGTTTTCTAATCAGCAAATTTCCCCGTTACACATTCCTGCCTGCACTTGTCAGCTCTTTCCAATCCTTGAAGCCCTTTTACTCTTAGACAGCTGTAGAATAATATTAAATGCATTGGAGAGAATCAAATCTGAGGGCCTCCAAAAATCAGTAATGTTGGTTTGGCTGCTCATCAGATGATACCTGAGTGGCTCCTTTAGAGGGCCTTTTGTCAATGTTATTTTTATTAAAAAGTTCCAGCCCTGCAAAACAAACCCCAGACCCTTCTTTCTTTTTCCTTTTTGTTCCTCTTCCTAAATTCTGAAGTGTAACAGATAATGAAAGCAGAAAGATTGTTCAAAGCAGTGCTTTGATCTTGTAGCTAACATCCATCAAACTCTTTGAGACTCTTGTGTCAGCCTCATGTTCCCTCTCCTGCTCATCAGTTTCTGTGAAATAATTTCTTGAAGTATGGTCTTGATAAAATGAGCCATGTACAACAGAGTATGGATGGCAAAAATATGGCATTTCTAAGAACCAAAAATAAAATTGTGTCTATTAAGAGAAGACTCAATTCTAAAACATTAACATTTTATCATCCGTTCACTTGAACTTCAAAATTAAATTCTCAGCAGGTAATTATTTTCCATCTATTTTAAGTCTGCTGTAAGCAAGACAAGTAGTTTCTACTACTTTTGATACTTTTTCCTAGAGGGAGAACATTTGTTAATGCTGACCTTTTCTTGAGGAAGGTTTTGATTTTGACGAACTGAGTATTTTGTTTGTTTTTCTTTTCTTTTTAACAAACAAGCATCCTACAAAAAATGTGAACCTACAAGCTACCCCTGTCCTGGCTGAGGCCAGGGCAGTTCTGTCCCCAGGCAGAGAATGGGAGAACACGTTTTTCCATGCAGCCACAGAGGATCTGCCCCCATCAAAATCTTGGATTGCTGCTAAGAGCTGCACGGAGGTTCAGCTCCACCGCACACTGAGGGATTAATTCTAACCTGCAGATTGATTTGTCATGTTCTGCAGTGGCACCTTTTGAACTCTCAAGACTGAAAGGAAGGGCAAAATGTAATATTCTCATAAATCTTGAAGGTTACTCCTTTCTTAAATTTTTTCCACTGTGTACTTGGAATTCTCTGAATAAAATACGGACGAACACAGCACTGAACTTTGCTGATCCAATCTGCTCTGCATGGGTGGTCACAGAGCATTCATTAAAGTGGATTCTCTGAAGTTTTCTTCAACCATGCAATTTGCACCTTGGTTCTACACTGAAGAATTCACCTGAGATTGGCTTTCTGACATTTATCCAAATCCAAACTCTAAAAACCTTAAAGGATTTTTTTTATATATGTTACAATTTAAACTCTAAAAAATCCACTTTAAGTTATTTCCAAAACCAGATTTGCAGTACAAGTTGGCAGAGCCATTGCCAATGGCACTAAGCAGTGTCAGAAATATTTCTAAACTAGACTCGCAAACCAACAGAAATAATTGACTTCAGGACAACCAAATGACATAATAAATACTAAATTCTTATGCCCCTATAGGAGAAAGAGAGTGATGCATCACCAAACTCACTGAAACTTTTTACCCTTCATAGTTTGTACTGTATGCTTAAAAATTATGCATATTTATAACTTCATTAAAATGCATTAATTCAGAGAGATCAGCAAATTACTGCCGTATTTTTGAGTGGTTTTGCACATATATGGGTACATTTTACCCACAGCTGCATATATGTGTGTGTGCACATATGGACATACACATTTATAAGTACATGTTTCAGATTGTCCTGCAGAATTTTGTCAACTTCTCATTATACCCACTTAACTTCCCTATATTCCAAGCAACACCTGTTGTTTCTACACCACGCTGTCCAGTGATTTTCATGGGAGCATAGAATCGTTAAACCTGGAAAAGATCTCCAAGATCATTGGGTCCAAGTGTTAACCCAACACTGCCAAGTCCTCCACTCACCCACATCCCCAGGAGCCACATCCACAGGGGTTTTGGTGCCACGCCTTCCCTGGACATCCTGTTCCAATGCCTCACCACCCCTTCAGGGAAGAAATCCTTTCCTAATATCCAACCTAAACCTCCTCTGGCACCACTTGAGGCCGTTTCCTTTCGTCCTGTCCCTTGTTTCCTGGGAGAAGAGACTGATCACTCTCTGGGCCCAGCCATCCAGCCAGTTTTTCACCCAGTGCAGGCTACACCCATCCATACCATGGAAAGCCAGTCTTTCCCAGAAAATTCTGTGGGAATCAGTGTCAAATCCTTTGACAAACTCTGGACAGACAACATTCACAGCCTTTCCCTCCTCCACCAAGCAGGTCACCTTGTCATAAAGGGAGCTCAGGTGGGGCAAGCACCACTTGACTTTCATAAATCTGTGCTGACCTCGCCTAAACCTCTTGTTGTCCTGCTAGAAAAATATTTCTGGGCAGTATTTCTATTGCTTTCATCTGCTCCAGAACTGTGTAAGCTTCATGACCTAAGTGGAGAGCTAAGGTAAAACACATTATTTTGAGAGCCATCATGTCCACACTCTTAATATACTCTTAATATACTCTTAATGGTTTGGTTATTAATGCCTGAAAATGAGGTCAGTACAGGAAAACATTTTTTCATAGCACCTAAATTCATATTGAATCATACACTGAAAGATATAACAGTGTAAAAATGTCTACAAAGTACCTATTATAAAGCCTTCCATCACTGACTTCCTAATTAGTCTCTCACTTGTAAAATGCAAAATGTGTCAATTAGCTATTAAAAAGAAAAAAGAAAATCCCAGCATAGTTCCCCCACCAAACCTGTGGGGAATTTAGGCACTTTTGTAATGTAGTGCTGTAGGGTGTCAAGGCAGCATGCTGAAAGTTGCTGGGGTAGAGCAGAATTATGAGCCCTGGTGCAATCTGAGGTACTTTCAGGGGATTTCTAGGCTGGATTCAGTCCTGAAGACACTTTTATGACATTTCTGATCTCTGTAGTGATACTGAAATCAAAGATCCAAACAAGACGTAGGCATCACCCTCTGAGCATCTGGCTTTCCAGAGCAGGCTAGTAGGCAAGATGTAACTAAGCACCCTCATTAATTTTTCTTCAGCTTGGATGCCTAAATTTGGCTCCTAGATCTATGCAAGTGACCTATTTTTTAAATACGCTGAGTGCCTGCAATTCCCAACAATTTATGCAATCAATCATCATTAAATTGTATGAAAATACTGATGAAACCTAAGTTGCCCACAGGCATTTATTTCTGTTCATTGTTACTATTAGAGAAACAGCATTTATTCTGAGAAAAAACTTCTTTAAAACTAAAGAACAAAAATGCATGTTTAAACGCTGAAAAGTTGCATACCATGAATTTTGTTTCAGGAGGGAGGAAATATTCTTATGTTCCTCAACTATAGCACATCACTGAATAATAAAATGAATCATATCTCCAAAATTTAAAATGGTGAAAATATAGAGGAGCATTAGCAGATTCTTGAAATAAGGTATTTTTTGACTGTACTCCTTGGATCAAGAGAGACATTTTCAGAACAGCAGGACAGACAGCCCTTCAGCTTCCTTGAGAATTACAATCACCCTCTCTTTCCAGGACCTTAAGAGCACTAAATTTCCTTTCAGCCTTTGGTGAAAGGAACTAGAGAACTGATGCAAATGTGGAGCATGGAAATGCAGGTATTCAATGCAGGAGGAGCATTTCTTTATAGCAACTGAACCAACCCAAGAGCTTTCTCACTTTTACCCTTCGGATCCTCTCCCCTTTCCCACAGGGGAGCGGGAGCAAACAGCTGCGTGGGGCTCATTTGACAGCAAGCCACAAAACCACAAAATAAACACATTTCAACTAGGGAAACAGAAAACAGAAACTGGACTTCTTCAGGTCCCTGGAAGAGCAGTTCTTCAAAACCTGATATGAATATATTTGATATGTGCACTTTTAGAAATACGACCACATGCCTCCTAATTTTGCACAGGCCTGATAAGAGCACATTTCCTTGGAGATGTGAGACACTGACACCCCTGAGACAGCCTGAGCACTCAGGTGAACCAGGAGGGTTAATGAGTGGTTCACATGCTCTCCATTCAGGTGTCTGAACACCAGCACATCTTGGTCCTTGTGGACAGACTATGAATACAAAAACAAACTTAATGACATTTATTTACATCTATGCTGACATTTTTCTGTATGCAGAGGAAAATCATCAACATATTTTCTCAAAGGTCAAAAGCCTCTGCATAATATATTTCACTGCATGGAATGGATACCCTCTGATATAATTCAATAATGCTGTGTTTACCCTAAAAAACTGATTCTTTACCCTTTTTAATGTACTGGTGTGTTTTCTTTATTTCCCATTTTGGAATTTTTTTTTTATTCTCTCAGCACACAGCATATGTTTACTGTTCTGTTTGAATTGAAATACTTTATTTTTGTGGTTTCCCTATCCATTTGCTCTATCAACATTTATCATATTGTGACGAATATTACAAGTAATGGATACACCTTCAAAAACAATATCCTCCTTGTTTCTCTCTGCAGATTTCCTGGTACTTACACATCCTTAGATATTAAAGAGACCACCATTTTTTTCCTTCATCTGGATGGAGCTGACACTAAGGTTTTTTAAATTCATTCAGCATTTTTCTTTAGGGATCCCACTTCTGTACCTTTGTTTGTGGAAAAGCAAACTGCAGTGAGATGTTCTGTAGCAAGCAGAACATCAGGGGAAGAGACTTGACTGGTATGCAAGTACAAGGATGGAACTAGATATTTTTATTTTAATCAGTTATATTGTGCAGGATAATGTTTCCCAATCTGCTATGATATCTGCTGCTCAGCCTCTAAGTTTGTCCTAATCAACTACTGCATACAAAACAACAGGGAAAACCTTATTCCAGATGGCTGAGAGACAAAACTTAGCTGAGGTCAGAATTTAACAGAGGAGGGGGAAAAAAAAATGTAGTAGAAATTGCACCATTTACAGTCTCTGTAAATGTGTCTCATTTAATTTAAATGCAGGGAATTAGTTTACAACAACTTCAAACTTCTTGTTTATTCTTTTGCATTATTAACCTTTGTCCTTTAATTAATATTTCAATTTTATTTCATTTAATCTCTGTCATTTCTTATTTTGATAATATATGTTATCTTTTATATTAATAAGGAGCAAATACTTAACACACCCCTTCAAAGCCCGTTTTTCCAAAGCATCCTGAGAACCTGGTGGCCTATACAACCCTCCTCTCTAAAAACCTAAGTACAATCAAGTTACATTTTGCATTTTCATGAAAACAAAGCAATGGTCAATTCATTCTGCCCAGGGAATATTTCTGGGGACAGCATACTGCTATGGAAAAAAAAAACAAACACAGTAATTAATTAGTAACTGAAGACCTTATTTAGGCCTAGAAATTAGGTACAGTTCTCAGGCTGGACTGGTCCCCCACAAATGCCTAAAATGTTTGTGCTTAACACCACCAACTTCTCCCTTTTCCAGTTCACAGGCTCTTTTTTGCAAAGATCATTTTCATCATTATTTTCAGTACCAGAGATACATGACTTTAAACAAAACTTGCTCTTTTCACCAATATTTTCCTTCTCCAGCATTCCTGCCACAGTTATTATGGCAATTGCTTTGGTATGAAGCAACAGTGAAAGTACATGTATTAAATTTATATTATTTAAAAGAGGTTAAGCTACCTGGGCCCTGAGAATGGTTAAAAAAGTGACAATATTTATGGAGACTTGAATGAATGAGTGGATTTAGTATATTAAGTGATTACTCATCTGATTTCCCATCTAAAGATCTTCCTTCATAAGGCACCACCTAAGAATCAACCCTGTGCCAGAGCAGGAAAGATTTAAGGGGCAGAAACAGAGTTTTGTTCTGGGATGGAATTTACAAACAATGTACAATCTCCACCAAGCCCGAATAACCAGAGAAAGAACTCAGTCTTGGAGTTCCTGTGTGCCAAAGCAGAATTAATCATCCAGAGAGGATGAGAGGGAATTTCTTCAGAGGACAGGCATCTTCCCTCTCACAGACACAAGTGCACTTGGCACACTCCTGGAGCAGGGAGGGTATTGAGGGAGGGTTCAAAGGAGACACATGAAAGTAGGAGCACATTTTCTCTTTCAGAAAAACAAAAGTGGATCTGGGCTTGAATCATCCTTCAGGTTTCTGAACAGTGGTTTGGGTCAACAGCGACCTTTATACAGAGGGGTGTCCCACTCAAAATTCTGCTGAGAGCTAAAAACGTACATTGTAAGTAAAATTGAGAATTTACTGTTATTACATCTGAAATGTTCATAGCTGAAACAATGAGCAATGATTAATTCACATTTAATTACTGCAGAAACATAAAATGAAATACTAAGGGAAAAATTCCTAATAATAGAGTTAAAATCATTATATGCACCTGCTTGATATCTCTGGGTTTTTTCTGGTGTCCTTCACTGCCCCTCTGCATATTAAAATTAATCAGTCTGATGTGTGGGACAGGAGACACACAGTGACTCCTCGGCATCCTGAGTCCCCTTCTCTGGGAGCAGCATGATGCTGGTGATTTCTTTCTCTTCCCCCCTCTGGAATGTGCTTGGGGTTATGCTTGGATATTTTTTAACACATCTTTACACCTTTCTTTATCGGTACACAAGGCAACACTACATCCAAATATACCATCAAAGGCTTTACATGTGTTGGATGGTCACCTTTGGTTTCTTTGCTCTCCTAAAACTGTTTGTGCCCAGTTCAGGTCTATAATCTATAGGTGCCCCCTCCAGCTCCCTTTTCCTAAACATCTCAGGTCTGTACAACTGTAAATACCTGCCTGAGAAGAACTGGCTGTAATCCCAGGACTGTCTCCCTCCACAGTGCATCAGTGCGACACAGCCAGAAATATTCCAGTCTACACAGAGTAACTACTTCTTCCAAGTATCTGTGTCAAAGTCATGGCCATACCCACCAAGACAAGAAAAGGAAAATGCAAAACACTTCACTATGGGAGGAGAAAGTCCAGGCACTGACCAGCTGGAAAGGAGGAGGTCCTGGTGCACACCCAGCTCACCATGAGCCAGCAATGCCCTCCTTGAAGGAGGAAAGAGTCAGAGAAAGACCCTTCTCAGAGGTATCCAGGCAAGAGGCAATGGGAACAAAGCAAGGCATATGAAATTCCATTTAAATGTAAACTAAAAGCTATTTTTGCTATAAGGGTGGTGAAACATTGGAGCAGGTTGTCCAGAGATGCTGTGGGATTTCAATCCTTGGAGATATTCAGGATATTCTGCCTGAGAAGGGGTTTGGACTACATAACCTCCACAGACCACTTCCAGCCTTTAATTCATACACAGGATAAAAAATGCATACAGTAATAGACATGCACCTACCAAATCTACTTGGAAAAATACGCTGACAGCACTCTCATGACAATATTTTGTGCTTTCTTGGGTTTTTTTTAATGAATTCTGTGTGCAGCTGATAAGCAGTGGATCATAGAAGCTCATACCTTTTGCCTCAACAGGAGCATAACAGACTTCATGAAGTCCATGTTTTGACTTGAGTACAGCAGCTGCTGGAGGTCACTGAGCATTTTTAAATGCAAACTTGTATCTTCTACCAGCAAATTCAGAATATCTAATGTGTATCCTACCTAAACATTCGCAGTCACTTCCTAATTATTTTCAGGATGTTTCCTGGCATGACAGATCATGCTAGCAGCTTCATTAACTCTGCTGTGCAGCACCACTGTATGGACAGTGTGCACAGCCTAATCTAGGCAAGAAAAACTGTGCAACTCCCCAACTTTAACAGAATAACTATTACTCTCTCTCAGGATGTTGATGAGATTGGAAAACTGATTCAGGTGAAGCCACCAGCACATTAATACAAACTGTTCTGGTTCTCTATACAGTTATTTTTTGTGCCTGTGCATAGCACTGTTGCTTCATTAAAGAAAACTGATAATGATGCCTTTGACACGGTTCCTTCATTTACAGATTACACAAAAATGGAGCTTGGTGGTCTCTGTTGGTAATCATGAAAATTTCATTCAATTCGTGTTTAACTGTGAAAGATCTGATTTTTTTAGTAAATTTTTACCTAAACACTCAGTCACTGAGCACAGTAAATTTTTATGTAAACACTCACAAACACTGAATATAATAGATAGTGTAGAGACAGCATGTTCTTTTCTTCCAGCAGTCTCTAAAATTTCACCTTCATTTGTTCACCTTACCAAAGCTAAATTTCTGTAGTTATGGACTACCACTAGTAATAGTTGCTGGAAAGAGGAACAGTTATCCTTCACTATATGACCTAAATTAATTTGCCTGGAATTATTTTGTCAGTGAAATGACAATAAATAGCAGTAACCTGTGTTTCAGGCTTTCCTATCATTAGTGGGCCCACCTGTGTTACAGCATTTTAAACCAAGCGGTGAGTTGTAAATGGTCAATAAAATTGGAAATTTAGCAAGATTTAAAAAAAAAAAAAAAAAGAAAAAAGAAATAAAACATTGAGACATTTGCTTTGACACCCTATTTAAAATATAAAATACAAAGGAAAGATCAGCACAAGACAAAGCCACCTTTTCGATGAAAAAACACACCTAACTGACAAAGTATTTCATTTTTACATTCCAACACCTTTTAAGAATAAAGTTGATGCTTGAGCTGATCTCTTCTCCAAGGCAGTGTTTTTTTTTTTTTACCTGCTGGCAAAGTGCTATGTCAGACTTAATTATCCAGTCAAGTTTACACAACCTTGTCTTGACTCAGTTCATTTTGTGTGCAGTCCATGCATTGATGAATTGCATAATCAAACTGTGGCAGCATCAAAGGGGAATCACCTTCTGGCAAAGCCTGAGAGAACTGTGTTCAATCGTTTCCAGCTGTAGTCTCTGGCAGAAACAGGCAAGCATCCACTAAATCGATACAATAATCAAAGCTTTATAATTAGATCAATGCAAAGAACAGCAGCAAGGCCTGGCAAAAATCTGCATTAGACCTAGGTCCAGATATATCCAGGGCTGAGCTTGTCCTAGGAATTTTTCATGCCTTTGAACAGCTGTAGTGAAGCAGAAATTTCAGAGCATTTATAGATCCTGCTGTTCCCAGCCAAAGAATATCGAGACAGGCAGAAGCAACAGATTTCACTGTTACATAATACTTCAGCTTTCTCTGTTTTATGAGAAGCAACCACAAATCCCATCTCAAGCCTGAAGAACTCACTGAATACAGGATGTACTTTTATTTTGCAGAGAGGTAGAAAATACTAAAAATTTGAGTCTATCAAGACATATCCATCAGACAATCCTCAATGCCTGCAGTGTGGACACCCTTCTAAGGAACTGCTGCAGCTCAGGAAGAGCTTCTTAATTATAAGGTTTTGTGCAGAAATTCTGGAACCTTTTAAGAGAGTTGTAAGATGTTTTCTTATGTTTCTTTTGGTGACGGATAATACATGTTGTTTTAGCCCCAATTAAAAAAGAAAAAAGGGGGAAAAAAGTCTGATTGCAGAAAAGTCTTTGCCAGAAAAAGTAGGGGATTGTATACAGAATTGTGTATTCTGCACAGTGTATAATGTTCTCATGTTCTCTCTATCAGGAAATGTTCTTTCAACTCAAGGACATCTTCTCAGGAATCAGGGTCCCATTATGCTCGGACCTGTGTATTGACAGACAGTTGAGCTGCCATTGACTGCAGAACTGTGTATGAGCACACTGACTTCTGTGTGAGATTAAATGACTCTGAATAAATCCAGGATTATTTTGTCTGCTGCAACCACACTTAAGTTCTATATTTCAAAAATCACCTGTGCCACAGCAGAGCAAGCACCCTGGTAGTCTTGGGGAAGGCTCCAAATTTTTACTTAAAACAGAAACCTTTTCTCTTCTTTTTTCTAGGTGTAAAAATATTAACGTTACTGATGTACTCCTACTCTAATATCAGGAAGAGACAAGAAAGAAAATTAGTCACCTTGAGTGGAAACCTGAGCCAGCCCAGGTTATATGATTTTGCTGAGGTAAAGCAGAATTTGCAGCTTTCAAGGTTTGGCTTCAGCACTGTTGTTGAGAGGAAATTGAGACAAATGTGTTGCTCTGCCAATACCATTGAGATAAAAGGAGGCTTGTATTAAACAAGAGTGTTCCACTTAGATCATGCACCCTGTTAAAGCTGGCCATCTCAACCTACCCATCGAGCACAGAGGCCACCCTGATCCTTTTCTCAGGAGTCTGGCTGATTTGAGCTGTAGCAATTTCTGAACTACAAATGATCTGAGCTGATTTGGGCCAGCTGCACTTTAATTGAGGCCAGAAGGCATTAACTATTTCACTGCTGCTTCATCCTGCAAAACTCACCCCAGGTGTGCCACCTCTTGTGACAATACACAGACACAGAATTCTGGCAAAACCGGCCAGTGGGTAACTGCACAAAAACTTCAGTAAAAGCCATCAGAAGAAAAGGCTGATAAGCAGAAGGAAAACACCCGACCACATGCATTATGTTCCCCCTTTGAACAGACAAAAATATTTACAGCTTTTTCAAAGTGCTAAGTCACACACTGAGGCATATCAAGCCAAGCCTTTTAGAAGCTTTTCAATTTAGGATGCGTAAGTGACAATGCGTGAGTCCCAGTGAGTGGCAGCCATTCAGTTCAGTGGGGCTCCTCACATGATTAAGAACTAATCAATAGGCTCAGCTCTGATCCCTGCTTCATGTCCCAGCCAAAGGGATCAGGAGGGCCAGAGATCAGTGTGGCACAAAGGGCTTGTGCAGCAGATACTGCTCAGAGAGCAGCGTGAGGATCACCTGCTGCGAGGATTAAACTCCCCCAAAGGAGGGGGCAGTGGCAGCCAGGCAGGGAGGGACAAAATGAGAAAGGAAGAAAGTTTCTTGAACTAACCAGCCACACTGAGAAGGGCAGGGTGAGAAATGAGGCTGCTTATTAAATTGAATAACTTAAGGTGACAGAGAGTTCAATTTTTTCAGAAAGGCTGTAGCACCCAACTGAGATACTTCTTCAATGAACACTCTTAGCTCATGCCTGCCCACATCCCTACCCCACCAAACCCTCTATCATCTCATCCTAGAAAGGAAAAAGCTCCCCCATAACATCATAACATTCCCCAAAATGTATCTGGAACATAAAAAGACTCAAATTTATATTCTTGGGAGTGTATGAATTCCGAATATTTTTGCCTTCCGATGAGATCTAAGCTTTTTCCCAGGTGTTATCAGCAGAAAAGGAAACAGATCATGTGCAGACTGCCTAAGGAATCGAAAACTTTTAAGAAGCAGCTGGAAAAGGTGTCAACCAAGGGATTACAGCAGATTAGCCTTGAAAGATTTCATTCTTCTCAGGTCTGTCTGTTCACAGTTAGGTACCACAGGCTGGCCATTAATAGATGTACAGTAGAGGCAGCAGATTTTCAAGATACGTGGTTATCCTTGGCCACCTATCTAGGAGGAAAATCAATCCCCTTTTCATACTAAGCTTCCCTTTAGCTCTCCTTCCCAACTTGTTAAAAACAAACCAAGGAAAAAACACACAGCAAATCTCTTGTAATACCTATATGCACACACACAAATGTACAGGCACACGTATATCCTCTTCATGCTGGATTTCCACTGCAGAATTTACTGCTGTACCTTCTACAGCGGCCATTGACTACATAACTTAATACACCTGTAATTGTTACCCTGATCCTCTAGGAGGTTGTCCAGCAAAGCACATCAGCAAATACAAAACAAATCTTTAAAAAATATTTTTTCATTAGCAGACATAATTTGGTCAGTTATTTCTACAAAGAAACCTTGGCTATACTCACAGGTCACACATGATTAACTTGTTTTACACATTCAGCATTCAAAATCAAACTTGTTTTGACAAGACACAACAGAGAAGCTCCTGGAGGTCTGAAATCCTTCCCAGGGCCTGCAGATTGTTAGTATTCCTGACATACATATTAACTCACAGGCTCCAGTATTCAAATTCAAATATTTTGTTTACTGATACCCTTGTTAAGCTTTACCAGCCAGCTTAAAATTCAAGCTGTTTCCAACAACTGGCGCAACATAGAGATACATTTATTTTAAAACACATATTGCACATGATTAAGAGAAAAGTGGAAAAGATAAAAATATTCTTCTCCCCTCCCCTCAGAGCAGATTGGTCGCCAAAAGAATTTAAAATCTTGTTAAGAGGAATTTATGCACGGGAAAAAATACTCCTGATATGTGCAGTTTAATTAATCACCTCCATAAAGCTCAAGGCCATCTGTTCAATGGATAGTGAGGAGAAAAAAGATGAAATGAGATTGGAGAAGACAATCGTGGTGGGATTCAAGTGCACTTAGTGTGGTAATTGCAATACAAAGATACTCAGAAAATATAACAGAATATTCTCATACTTAAAAAAATGCTCACAGAGAACACAAATATTTTTAGGGGAACAAATTGCTAAAGCAATAGTAGGTTCTGTTACAGCAGCAATCAGTTTTCTATTTGAAATGCTGACAAAACCTTGAGTACAAAATTCAGCTCTGACAGTGATCACCCCAATCTGGCCTTCATTCCAGGACATGGAATGGGGGGGTTTCACTGGAAACTGCCCCTTGAAACCTTCATTTTCTCCCAGTCTGGCAGATTCTTTGCAAGTATAAAAGCCAAAATGTCACCTTCAGTCCCACCTCAAGTAATATATCACCCGTATTTAAAGGAAGTAACACATGGATTATAAAGTTGCATGTATTTCTGAAGGCTACTGATCCCAGCAGCAAGCACAGATATATTATCTTTGGGATTTTTATTTGTTGGAGGAAAAAAGCTACAGAAAATATAAGAAAACTGAGAATTCAGTTTTACCTTATATTCTTCCAAAATGGTTAATTCATACCCTGAATAATAAATGTCATAACTTCTCCATCAAGGTTATGTTTAGAGCTTTGTTATCTGATACAATTTCCCAAAAATAACTGTATACAGCCAAACTCCAATTCCCACTACATAATTTGATATGACAAAGCACATATTAACCTTTCTTTTATATCCTCCACAAAAAAAAAAAAAAAAATTGAGTGCTCCACTGCATTCTCTGGCAAAATTGTTAGTGTACATATTAATATAATTGACATGTTGAATTGATACTTGAAACAGCTCACAGCTGGTAGCTTGCTGAGTGAGATTTTATTATTTTTCACATCACAAAATGCCGTCTCAGAGAATTTTCCTTGTGTGCACATTTTTGCTCTGGGAAAACTAACAACTGGCAGGCTTTTGAAGTGTTCCACGTTAATTAATGACTCTGATTTACATGTCTACAGGACATTACACAGACACATGTCAGGCTGCAACACTGAGTGCTTAAAAGCTGTGATTCCCCCATCATCAGTCTTGGATTTGCACGTAACACATACCAACAGAAAAAAAATTTTTACCCAGCTCAGTGATGGCAGGACACGTGACAGACTTTCCACCAAAATATTCTCTGCACATGGCAGGGAATCAGCCAGCCCACAGCTCACAGGGGAAGTCAAGACATCACCTGATGCATTTTTAGGATGGACCAGAGCTGGCAGAGGGTGCTCATTGCAGCTCGCTGCTTTTGAGCTGTGTGGCTGCAGTTCCTGTCACTCAGCACCAGCAACATAAAAGCCAAACCCCCTTTTGATTGAGCCACAGCCCAACTGCAGCTGGCAAAGCATTCCAAGCCCGAAAATCTCCCCAAATTTCAGGTTTTATGTAATTTCACAAATGCACTAAGCTTACTTTTATTTTTTTCCAATTTTCCGGGGGGGGTTTGGGTTCTTTGTTTCAAGCCCCTCCTTACATCTGACCTTTACTCCTTTTTTAAACAAATAGAATAATCTTGGGGTTTACCAAACCAGCTTGACAGACTTTTTCACCTTGTGACAGTTTTTTCCCACCTTGCAGAAAATACATCCCAGGCTGGAGCAGTCCTAATACTTCATTCAGCTTTCTTCTCTAAGATTTTAATACTTTTTACATGAAAAGTAATATAGAAAATATGAAAATAGGGCAGTCATCTTTAAGCTAGTGTTTTAAAAATAGCAATTAGAATTGTGTGATTTTTGGGCTCTCTCCATCCCTAGTAATGTCACACTTCTTTTTTGCTTAAGGAAGGTTAGGAAGAACAGAGTGTAGTGGGTAAAGCACCCCTGAAGTCTTGCACTTCTTCCACACATCTACCTCATTTAGGAGTGCATTTTCTCATCTCTGCTATTAACAATATCTTGTACGAGTTGCAAAATGCCATTGTGAAATATTCATTTTTTAAAAAGAAAAATTATTCCCAAAGAAATCCGAGGAAAACCACTCACTTTAAACATTGCATTTCAAGTAAGAATTTTTTGTTCTCACAAATAAAACATTTTTTCTAAAAGCACGCAAACTAAACCTGCTGGATGAGTCACAAAGAGCTCACAAAAGTGTGTTTTTACAGGTTTATAGGTGAGACCAAATTAAACTTGACAGTTTCCTTTAAATTAAATTACTAAGTTAGACATCATAGCATAAATAGTGCTTGAGAAAAAAATAGCTTTCTTATTCTCTGAAAATGTACAGAATTAGGGAAAAGAGATCTTACTTTTCAACTGAATGAAATACATTTATCAAAGTAAGAAAGAACAAGTGGATACAATATGAGAAAACAGCTCTGCATTCATTTAAACTGTACTTCGTAGGGTGATAAAGGACTTTTTTCCTTGACTTTTTCCTCGTGCTACACAGGCCAATTTTAAGGCTCTCTCCCACTACATATGCCAATTTAATTTTTGTAACGACATGAGAAGGAAAAACCCATGCTTGGTAAGAAAAGGGGAGCAAGGAAATTCTACTAAATTGACACTGATTTAGACCCAAGGACTAGAGGAAAATTATTGACAAAGACTCATAGCAGGATATCTCTTCCTCAGTAAACACCTGCATGATCTCCTTGCTTAAAGCAAAATAGAGTTGTGTTTATCTCTTAAAGTAATTATCAATTAATGAATTCTATGTATTTATAAACTTCATTATTAATATGATATCCTTCATTGTATTCACTCCTTTCCTAATAATTAAATGTTTGTGTGTGTCCCCAAGGCAATTAAAAAGATATCCACAAGAGTAATTATGAGGACATTCCAGTCCCTTTTACCTCAAAAGAGATAAGAAGTTTTCATGGAAGTGTTTTGAAGTATCATTTCAGAGCTGATAGACTTTTTATTAAAATAATAATAAAAATTATAACAGCTAAATGGTCATTCCAGCTCCAGAAGTTTTAAGATTTTAAGAGACATGAAACAGGAGGGAATAAGTTTCCTACAATGACATGAAATACTGTAGGAGAGAAGACTTTCAAATCTAGGTGTCATGATGACAGCAAAGCTGAAATCCATGGTTGTGAACAGCCTGACTGTAGCAGCCCCGTGACAAATGAAGCTGGACAGGCTGAAGGTATCATTTGGGAATGGGGACTGGACTTGTTCCTCTACAAAGACTGATTAATACCAAAACTGAGGGAGGAAATGAAACCACTTTCAGCAATTCTCCCGGTTCTACATCACCTGTCTGAAGCCTGGGAACTGTAATGTGTAATTTTGGTGCTGGAAGTCTCCTGTAATTATAAATTGAGGGGAAGGTGGACAGCTCTGGAAGTGTAGTGGCTTAACCAATCCTTGCTGTCCTACAAATGCCAAGGGATCTGGGATATTAGATTCTGCTGGCTTCCTTGGGGAGACAAATCCTTCTCATCTTAGACAGTACCCATGAGCACATCAGCAAGGAGACTGCTCACAACAGGCAGTGACAAGTGAGGGGCTCCATCCCTGTGTCCTTCCATGCTGCTCCTTCAGGGCCGTTTTCTCTTCTCAGTACTTTGAGTAAAACCAGAGCCTGGCTTCTTGAAATTAGCACTGAAATTGACCTCCCAAAATAAGTACTGATTTTTAAAAATATACCACTTTCAGTTTTAATTTAGTCAACTTATGTTTACAATTGGCCTCGACGATTTTAGAGGTCTTTTCCACCCTAAAAGATACCATGATAGTTCCATTATATGTTCTTACATTCTGTTGTCTTTTCTGTACCAACTCGAGCTATTTAGGATGTGTGGTACCGTATATAATGTGTTGCATAAAATACAATTTCATATCTGTACAGTGAAGTAGATGCAAGTACTACTTTAAGAATCTGACCATCAGAATGTTCCATCAAAAATAACTATATGGGTGATGACATGAAAATTACATGCATCTAAATAAAAGAGCAATAATGAATATTAGACAAATGAGATATTTACATATCACAGTGAAGCAGAGGTAAAGGAATGTCTCAATTATTAAAAGCTTTCCAACCAAAAGAGGATGCCATTGTCACTGACTTTTGACTTTGTACAGTCACAGTGGTGTGGTAAGCAGTCACAAGGTCAAAAGATCAAATACTTTAATTAACTGGTCTTCTCTGAATGAATGAATTAATATTTAGAGAATAAAACTCATGGTTTGTATTCAAGAATATCTCTATTTATCCAAGCAGCAAGACAAAAAAAAAAAGCCATTATCAAACGTAATTATATTTCTTACTGAAAATCAATTAGTGAAGCAGTTATCTCGAGATTAGATAAAGAGCCAAGCTGAAATCCTGTGATTTTCATCACATGGCCTGACTAAGGGCTGCCTGCATGGCTGCCAGACACAGGAGAGAGGTAAAACCCTTCTCCCCCTCTGTATCCCCTATACCTGAAGGTCAACATTACAACCACCTTGTAGGATCCTCTCCTTCACCTTTTAACTTCTTCCTGCCAAATAATCTCATCAAAATATTCCTCTCAACAGCAGTTCTCTGATCTTTTCTGCTTTCACTTAGAAAGAACCATATAAATAACAGAAAATTTCCCTTCTTCCTCCAAAAAAATTTAAGAAACAAAAACTGCATGTGATTCCCAAGTAAATGTATTTCCTGATTAAAAGCAGAGCAACTCCATCTGCTCCATCTATGTGTAGTTCCAGCATTTAGGGAGAATATGTGAGAAACCTGTCAACGCTCAGCAAGAGGAGGAGGAATATGGTATTATCACACAATTTCACTGAATTTCATAACTAGGCATAAACAACTGAGTCTAATGCCCATAGGAAAGAAAATATTGCACTTTTATTGGGTAGTCTTTTTCAGCAGAGAAGCACCCACAACAGGAAGTACAATGGGGAATAGATCAGGACATGGAAGTTTTAAAGGTCTCTCCCCTGAAGTATTGATGCCCCTCAGAACCAGAATATCAGACTTGGGCAAGGACAGTGGAAGATAACAGGGGAAGTGACACACACTGGTGACATGGTAACTAAACAAAAGTTGAAATAAAGCAGCAGGAATTCCCACACTTAGTTCTCTTCTTTCCTTGGATTTAAATGGCCTCTTAAATAAGATTATCACAGGGTTGCCATATCCTTCAAAATTTTATTTCTTCTGAGAAAAAGCCTATGAAGGGTCAAATGGTTGTTTACTTGGCAGTCCTTAAGCCAAATACTTTTTCACACTTAATGGTGTAGGGAAAAAATATGGCTGGTTCTATGTACAAAACATTTTATCTGTTTGAATAGGAGCAGGAATGAGGAAGATGCTCAGAGCTTCAGCTGTCATCACCACAGGCAACATGAAAAAACCACATTTGACTTCCTGCTGTCTATTCTACATTAGACCTATAACATTTCTACTGAAAATATACAATGGAAACAAAGGATTTGGATGCAATAGAAACCACTGGATACGACAACAGAAAGGGCCAAGTCTTGAGTGCATGTTACAAAAACCTCTGCTGGTTGAATGGTTTGATAAACCCTGGTCTACTCAGCATTTTTCTTATGATCTTTTAGAATGATCCATATTTCATTGAAATAAACTTCTTGTTCTCAAGTCATCCTGATATAAATTAGGCTTACAATATCAATACTCTGATTTTAATTGGTTATCAGAACCTCTCTCCATTTATTTGTACAGGTATTTACAGGGCATTATCCTTTCCCAGTATTATGACAATATAATTTAATATGAACATTCTTCGCCCTGTATCTCTTTTGATGGGAGATATCTTAAAATAGACTAACAGACATATTAAACTGCACTAACCTCCACTACAGAAAGAATGAAACCATGCTGTACATCACCAGCCTTCAAGGACAAATCTTAAAGACTTCTCTCCATCCTGCTTTGAGCCCTGAACTTATCATTCATAATGAACTTTTCTGCCAACAGGCACAGCTGTCAACAGGTGACAAATCATTGCATCAAGTGGCAATTTTTCACTTTTGTTGCTCCACTTTCCTCTCTGGCATCCTCTTATAGGATATATATTTGCTACAGAAATGAATGCATGATCTATTACCAGCCCTTAATTTCTCCAAATTCACTTTCCACATGACACGATGAACTTTAGGTTTTGCTCTTACATGGGCAGAGGGTGATAGGACTAGGGGGGGTGGTTTTAAACTAAAAGGGAAGAGATTTAGATGAAATATTAGGAAGAAAAACTACTCAGAGGTCAGCGAGGCACTGGAAGAAGTTGCCAAGAGGAGTTTCTGAACCTGTTGACAGATTTTCACCTCAACAGAAAGCAGAGGTACAGAGGGTAGGAGATTTGATAGAGGTTTGTACAGTTGACACTTGCAGGGAACTTCCCCAGCACAACATGGGACACCCTGGAAGTATAGCAGATTCTGGGATATAGGGATGCAAACCTGTGCTGCTGCAGGGATCCTGGGAAGCAACCATGGGAAACTTTGAGGGGAAAGAAAGCAAGGTGCACACAAGAATCATAGTTTAAAAAAAAAAAAGCCTTGCTACATTTGCTGCTCCCAGAATGCTTGATGTTTTAAGTAAGTTACACATTTCGTGTGGTCTAAAAAGAGCCAAACAAAACCTTTGGGAGCCAAGTACTATCATGGCCAAACACATCCTTTTGTGTCAGGGACTTTCACAGGTGTGTGACCTAAGTGCCATTGCCTTTTGAATTATTTTCAGCTGACATTGACCTTGAACAACTGTCATGAACATTCCCATATAATTCCTGGAGTTCCATCAGTAGGCCCAAGGCTTACTGGAGAGTCTAGGAGATCTCCTCCTAAAGAGCTGCACCTTCCTGCAGGCAACTATGCTGTAGTTCTGTTAGCATTGTTTAAAAGAAATACTTAAGGAAAAAAACATGAGTTTTCTTCTGGGATACCATCTAGAAGCCAGACCTGGCCTTTATGTAAGGAACACCAGAATTATCCTTCTCCTGGCCAAACTCACAGCCTTCTCCAGGGTCCATTTCTCTTCTGCAGAAATTAACCCTGTGTCTCTTAAAACGTGTACTTTTTTGAGCTTTTCCACTAAACCAGTTGCTAAACCAACTTGACACATTCATACAGCAAGCAAATACCTAAAGTGCACACTTTGTTCCCAGAAAGCAACAAAGAAATGTGCACAAGCCCCTTTTGATTATGTACGTGATCACACCTTCCCTTTCCACTAAATCCTCAATTACCAAAACACAGCATTCTACCCGCTCTGGCCATTTCTCTCTCAAGGTTTCCAACTTCCTGATCATACTACCAACATAATTTGAGGAAGAAAAACCAAATGGCACAGGCAGAACTGCAAAAGATGGGACAAGGGATGCCATTAACCTTTGTCACATCCAAAATAAAGAAAAAAAATCAAATTCAAAACCACCTGTCTGTGAGAATAGTAGTATTTGTACAGATTATCTTAGACCACCACGAGCAAACAAACACAGAAGTGGGAGTTATTTGTGCTTGATTTTTATGTCTTGACATTAACAGTGCTTTTAAGTGGGATTTTTTTGTTGTTGTTGGAAAGATATATAAATCAAGAAACACACATAAGCAATGCTGTAGCAGCTTTCACATGCACTGGGCAATTATGCTTGTAGAGAAGACAAATAGGCAAACTGTTTCAGCAGGATGAAATACTAAATTTTCCACAATGAAGGATTTGCTGCTGCCTCGCAGTGAAGGGGAGTGAGAGAGAGATGGGGAAGTGACTCAGGAGGGAATTCCACATGTGATTTACTGACACACTCAGGGCACATTTACAGCCATTAAGGCAATCCTTCCTCCAGAGGCACCCAGGAGATTCCTCTAATGCTTCCACTGGGATTGTCAGGAATGAATCCTCACAGCTTCACGGGACTGTTATGCTTTGACTGTTTGCATTGCTGTCCCTCTCTCCTGCACATAAATGTAATTCTCATTACGGCTAAAGCGGTCGTGTAGAATCAGTGCAAGGAAAGGAAAACTGCAGACTGGGGTCAGTAAAATTAGCATAAATTGCAATTGCAATTTGCAGTTGCTAAGTTGCTCAGAAGGTCATCCACACCTAGGAAATGCCAGCTGTCACCACGTGGAGCTGATGTGCACGTTTATGATTGAAGAAAAAATAGAATCAAAAAGGGAACTGAGTGGGCAGACCAGCAACGGCCCTTTCAGCTCCACCACTGATGGTAAAGAGAGGCAACCAAGCAGTGAGTGCCTGGGTAAAGGAGTGTCTGACCTATCTCTGGCCCATTTCTGGCCCATTTCTGTTACTCTGCAAGTTCTGCTACATGAATACACACCACTGCTCAAAGAAGCACCTACCCAATTTCTACTGGAATCCAATTTCACTGGAAACACATTTTTAATTCCCAAACAGACCTCCACCTTGATCAAATAAAGTAATAAAAAGGCATACTCCCTACCCACAACTAAGCCCTTCAAAACAGGGTAACACATAAGCTGATATTTAGGGCATATATTCCTCTAGACAGTAAAAAATGAAATTCGAGATTAATAAAACAAAGCAAAATTAATCATTTCTCCCAAACCCTACTTAAAAGCTGTATTTTCCAGGCAAGACAAAGGGCATACATGGATCACAAATGAAATATTTCTATATAGAGAAGTCAGGGCTTTTTTCTGTATGCTGTTGCTGGATGGAAAGCACATTTTTCGGAAGAAAAAAGAAATAAAATGTAAGAAAAGAATTATAAAAGCAGACAGAACTTATTTGTTGAAAGATCATAATTGGTCATAGTATGCAGCATTCATTTAGAAACTGTCTTGGGCTTGCTAAATTATATATAAGGCTTACAAGGGATGAAATATTTGAAGAACACAGGTGTTTTTTATCCTCAGCAACTGAAAAAAAACCCCTCTTTTTCACACTGCAGAAAGCCAAATGCACCATCAGTGTGGATGGAGCAGTTAAAACGAATGTCAGGTATTACAGCATATAAAAGAGCAATCCACACTTCACAAAAAAACAGGTGGATAAATGGATTTCCTCCCTTGGTTTGCCAGAGTCAGAGCTGGTTGGTTTTTAGAGTGTGCTGTAGAACTTTATAAACATGATTTTTGCCCTCTCTTTCTCTCTGTCACAGACACACACAGAGGTCAAAGAGAAGGAGCACCTTGAGTAGCAGTCAGGAGGTATTTTCTGGGGACATAACTGGTGACCTATGATCAGCTGTGGACATTAATCTAAAGTAATGCACGCTCATGGTTAAAAAAATTCTGTTTAATAGCCACAGAATACGTTCTGATAGAGCAGTGTCACATTATAATACTGATTTAAGTACATTACATTGTAATTGCTGAGGTAATAATGACTTAAACAATACTGAGACAGGATTTTTTTTTCCTGAGTTCTGGATTTCATCGTATTGAGACTTTTTGGTGAGTTCTGGGTTTTGCTTTTTTAACATTATTTTTATTTTTAAATTATAATTCTTGTCCTAGCAGTGACATGAGAAATGCCACTTAAAAGAAATGAATTAAATATGTTTGTGTTTATATGGCAGGAGTAGCTGATTGGCAGATGGAGCACTTCCCTTTTTGGTCACTGGTAGGAATTAAGTTCAGTCAAAAGTTAAACAAGTTTTTCAGTGCTGTGTGAAGCAAGGTAGTGCCTTCATTATGTTTATAGTAGCCAAATACTGATGTTCAAATAAAAAAAAAATCAATGAAGATATCGTTATCGTCAGTTTTAAGAGAGAATCTAGAGAAATTCTTGACTCTGCACCTCAGATTTATGCCATATTTTCAGACCTCTTTCCCTCCAATTCCTCAGCTTTATAATGCAAAAACCACACATGGCTACATCTTAATCTACATAACAGTCAACAACTGGAAAAAAAAACAAAACAAAAAAAANGCTACATCTTAATCTACATGACAGTCAACCATTGGGGGGGAAAAAAAAAAAAAGAGAGAAAGAAGAATGATTCTGATTCTAAACATGACACATTTAAGCCCTTTATCAGTAAAAAGTAGTCATTGTCAGACCCCCCACACAGTAAAGTCCCTACCTGTACAGCTCTGAAATATCTTGACTCCAAATTTTGCTTTTCAACATGAAAGAATTCCTTCCAATAATAAGGAAGAAGATTTTAAAAATTCTTTTCCATTTGGAGAAAATGAAATACACATTTCTCTTCAAGATATAAAAAGCATGTTTTGCTCTGATTGAATTTATTTAAGTTATATTAAAATGCTTAGCATACCACTTTATTATATATACCCAATGTAATTTCATAATATATTATTTCTTTGAAGAGACTAAATTATTCTGCTGGATGTCTGAAATGTTTAAGAGTAAAATAAATTCTGTTATGGCCTCTGCTCACATGCTTTTCTTCCTTTGTTTTCTTTTTTTTTTTAAGTGCCTGTCAAGGATTGCAATTGTTTTGAAGCATTTGTTTTAGAAAAGTATCTTCCAAAAGTTTGGAGAGATCCAGCTGTGGCTCTGTTTTGTATTAACCAAGGTCAATGTGAAATATTTTTGTTACACAGGCACAGGAATCAAGGGTAATTAAATATATGGCCAATCATTAATATTGTTAGGTTTCATTGAAAAGATCAGGGGGACAGGTTATTGATCAAAAATTATTGCAGCAATAAGGACAGTTTCATTCTAGTTGTATCAGTGGCAAATTATTTTTCATCAACTCAATATTATGCATTTTTATCAGCACGTAGAGTCTACCCTAACAGGCGTTTTACATTTTGCTCTTTTGTAAACTTACACAAATGCAGAAGTTGTTTAAATTAGAATATATTAATTCTAACAACACTTTTCAAAGTCTAAAGAAAACATGGAAGGAAAGATTTTTGAAAAGTACAATTTACTAGAGCTACAGCAGTCTAAACATCATTTTACACCAAAGACATTTCAAGAGCTTCAGCACCTTTTGTTGCTGGTAGGGGACCAATGAGTATTTCTGATTCTGCTGCTGTGAACTTAAGGGGACAAAGATCAGATGTAGTTTAAGGAGGTGTCTGCCTCCATGAAAGCTAGCACCCCAGTCTGGAAAGAAATTAAAGGAACATTACTTTTTTTTAAATATTGATTTTTGTTTTATCTGATTTCTCATCCAGGAGAAATATAGTTACAAAATGCAGATGTAAATGCTGTATTGTGAAAAGTAATTTTACCTTGACATTAAAAATTGTATCAAGGAGTTAAAATATAGAAATGTTCTCATCAAAGATTTTCCACACACAAGGGGGTGAATTTAGGTACAATACTAATTTCTGACTACTGAGAGGGATTTCCATCTCAGCTGTAACCATGTATTAATTCCTAATAACACCTTTCCTTCTATGAATATAGATGCCCTTAAAAAGTGAGTCCAAAGTCCTGAACAAAGCATATGGGTATTTTAGGGCTGTGGAGAAGCAGAGCTGATCTGTGAGCAAACTGTTAGCAGGAGCTGTAATTCAGGCAGGGATCACAATTCCTATCTGAAGGACTTCCCCAGGCAGCCAGCCCTGAGTGGGGGAAGGCAGAAATGAGATTTTCTGGATGAAGCTGCAGAGCAACAGCAGAAATACAGACTCAGCCCAGTAAATCCCTTTCCCTCCCTGGGGAAAAAAAAGGAGAAACTCTCTCAGATCAGAGCCAAATGAAGGACATTGGCAAACTGCTAATGCAGCCATCAACAACATCCAGAACAGACCTCAAATTACGAGTGTTACCTGGTTATTAAATCTAAAAGGTCTCTCTGTATGCAGCTCACTTGCTGCTATTGGCTATTTTCTCAGAACACATTTCCACAGGGATTCTGTCTTCCTCCTCTCTCTGTGGCTCAGGTTGCATTTGCTGGGAGGAGAGCATTCCCAACGGGAGCACCTGAGAGCTGGTAACTCGGCTTGTTCTGGGAGTAATGTAGATAGAATCAATTTATCCTTAATTCTTTTACTGCAAAAGCATCTTGGTTCTAGGCCTATGTCTATGTAGGCCCGGGCCTAGAACAACTTCAACTAAAGTATTGTCTGTATAAAAACATCATTTTGCTGTTTTCTATACAAAGACTGAAACTCATCAGGTCTTCAGAGCCCTCCCCAGCTTGGACAACTCAGAGCTTCTGGCATCTTGTTCTGGCAGGGATTCTACTACACAGAAGCCCCCACAGTCTCCCCCCAATAATGAATACATTATTTCCTTTCTACTGAATCCCCTTAAAACAAGAAGAGCCATGTAAAGCTTCCTTATGGGAGGACTTTAAAGTTGATTGAGCCAGATGGTTCCAAAGACTCCTTCTGCAAATTCATTTCTTTGTAAGAAGGGAAGAAGAAAAAAATCCTACATTAATTCTCCAGAGCTATTAAGGAAACAAAGCTAACCTTCTTATATTACTCAATGGCAATGAGTATCTATCAAAACATCTTCAATTAAGTTGTTTAATTTTCTGAACCCAGATACTATCATCCCACACAAGTTTTACTCCAGCTTTTAGAGAATTTTTTTTCCTTTTCTAATTAACAATACAATTATAAATTAAAATCTATGTTGGGCCAAAGGTTAAAAATGTTATGGCTATGTACTGGTTCTGAAGTGGGAAGCAAGACTATTATTTTCAGCCAACGACAGGCTATTTATGATCTTCAGCAAGTTAATTAAAGACCAAACAATAAGAACCTTCCAAGCTTTTTCTTTTCACCCTGTGGTTTATTAATACATATTAAGCTTTTGGGGCCAGAAATCTTTTCTTATTAAATCTACATTCCGAGTTTGATAAAATAGGCATTCCTTCCACAATACCTCATTTTACCTCAATATCCACACAATATAGTAACAATAGGAAAAATCTCCTAAAAAAGTTGCCTGCAGGAGAGAGCTAGGAAAATTCAGACGAGTAATAAAAAAAGAATCTTTTTTAAAAGTGCACCTTTAGGTTCCTTGATCACGTGAAATAATTTTAGTTCATTTTGTAACATTTTAGTTACATTCATTCATCTTTCATTCATACTGTTCATTCAACACTCAGTAACATTCATTCATCCACATGAAAGCAACCTATTGTAAGGGGAAAATTGCAGTAAATAAAAAGGCAAATGGCTCAGTTACTGTTTGCAATAATTTAATTTGTCAAAGGCACGGAAGGATGTCAAGCACAGTTTCGACTTCAGATGCAAGGTAGGAAATGGAGCCACACTCTGATCAGTGCCTCCAGGCAGGACAATTTAACAGGCAAAAGCAGTTTTCTTGGCTAGGATAAAGTGCAGGTGGGCCTGGAAGTGGGAGATGTTTGCTTGGAAAGAAGAAGGGGAAGGAAAAAACCTACTCAAAACAAAATTCTTCCCCCACTGACAGCTACACACATATTTACCCACCATCCTTTCATTTAGGTGGAAGTCTGTCCCTCTTTTTGCTTGTGTCAACATGAAACTCCGTAGGCATTAGATTGCTGTTTGAGAATGTCACACTGTCAAGAAGTGAAACAGCAATGATGGTTGTCAGAAAGGGAAGGAGGAATATCTATCATGCTAAAGAAACCAGATAAATAATAGATGACAGAATGTGTTCTGTGGAACAGAGCATGTTAGGAGCATAATCTTCAGGAGGACATTGGATTTGGATCAGAAACAGAAACCAACTTAAATATTCTCATGTGTTCTTAATATCAACTACAATAAAAATGGAGAAAATTTTGAAATTAATGTTACAAACATTCCTGGAAAAAATATTTGCAAAGAGTGAATACCAGCTTCAAATTAAATAGACTGACAGACTGTCTAAAAAGTGGCAAGGAAATCCCATAAAAATTCCTAGCTATATCTTCACAGTTCTTGTTTCACCACTGAAATGATTCTTGAATCTAGTCCATTATTTCTAGCCTTAGATAAAATATTTCCCTTTCACAATCATTATATATTACATTAAACACATCTATAATTTTAGTCACAGGTGTAATGAGGAAAAAATAACCCAACTGCCTTAATCAAAGGCGGGCTATTTCCACAATCTAGAGCTAATCTGAAAGCAGACAGATGGCTTTAAGAAACGCTGCTTTTATCACAGTACCAACAGATGTTTGAGTGGTTTTCTGGTAATTGTCAGATAACCTTGCCTGTCTTGTGTGTGAGCTCTCTCTTAGCCTCTCACTTTAACTGTTGCCATCTTTGTCTCAGAAAACTGAAGCTGACAGCTTGAAGATGGCAAAGTCTTTGCACATTCGGCCGTGGGAAGGAAAAGCAGCCCCAAGAAAGGGACTGTGAAGCTGTCTGAGGCCAAGGAGGGAGTGCTGGAGCTGCTTTCAGGTAACACAAAGCAGCTCAGGCACTGTCCCCATCCTTAAGTCTGGAAATACATCCCTAAATAAGCTCTGAACTTTTTTTTACTGCTTTAAGGAAGCCAGAAATATTACTGCTGTAGTAGCAGTCTCAATTTGAGATCTTAAGTACAAACAGAAGATTAAGATTGCAAAGTCAAAAATCAAGTTAGGTGCAGCAGACCCTTAGGCAAACAGACACATGTGGTACCTTACACAGATGTGTGAAATCTGGCAGCAAACATTTGGATACCATAAATGTGGAAGTGTGTCAAAAAAGAATGGTAGGAGAAAAAAGCATAGAACACTGGCTCAAGGACCGAAATGTAACAATCTGCATCTAAAGATCATGGAGGCTCTGGAAATTATACTGATAAGAAAAACTGAGATGATGGATTACTTGTAAAAAGCTACACAATTCTATGAACTATTAAATCAATGAAAAAAATACAGATGTTTTCTTTTGATGAAGATTTTGAGAGTTCACTTAAGTCCAGCCATGTAGGAATTTTTGAAACATTCAAATTCATACTACTATATATTATTTGTCATCATTATAGGCTTTTAAATATTTGTTTAGCACACCTCCTGCAGTATTCTCTCTTTATTCTCTCCTTTTAATACTGTAAAATTATTTAACTTACTGTACACAATACATATTTAGCAATTATTTTTTCACAAATCTGTAAATTTTGAAATTAGAGTTCCCTTTAAAACCTCACCATTTAATACCTGTGAAAACCAGTGTATCTGAGAGACTTAAGTTATTTCACTGTGCAGTTAAATCACAGTGACATTCTGCATGCTGGCAAATACTAAAGGCTAATATGCAGGATTGATCCATCCAGATTGATTCATGGTAAAACTCTGACTTAAATAAAAATATGTATATTCTTACAAAAGTGTAAAATCAACACTGCTTTCCCTTGGTGAGAAAACAGGTACTCTTGGGTCTTTCTCAGGATTTGAGGGAGGTCTCTCAACTTAAACTAACAAAAATTCAATCTAGAGCCATATTCTGACTTATGTCAACTGAGATTCCAGCCTGCTGACAACTATGACTTCACTCCCAGCAATGCTTATATTTCCACCTCATGAAAGCTTCAATTTGAAGAGGACTTTGAACAACAGTTGGGACAAAAAACCCCAAGTATAGACATTTTTTCCTCATTTAAAAAGATAAAGCAATAGATGTTTAATGAAAGCAGACAAACAGGTTTATAATCAAGATTTTGTTCTTTTTATCCACTCAGTCCAGTGGAGATATTTATCCTAAAGCCTGTGGATATTTGAGCAGGTCTATAATCCACTTGGTGCAATGGCCAGGGAATTACCTATGTTTACATGAAAGAAAATTATACACACAAAAATCAAAGTTTGTTTTTATGTGTGTATGTATTTTTTTCCAATATTTCTTAGAATGGAAAGTTATTAGAAAAACCAGACTATCTCCTGGCAATAAGGTAATAGCAATTTGGAGAAGAGAGAAGACAGTAATTATTTCCTGTGAAGAGAAGTTCACTAAATGGATGGGAGTGCAATAATTGAGATGAAATTGAGCACTTACAAATGACACTAAATAGCAGGAAAAGCTCACAAAGCTCTTCTGAGAACGATTCTTTCTATGACTGTCTGCAGCAACAGCTCCAGAGGCATTTGCTTGGGTTGGTTTCCATCCTAAGCACTGAGTTTTTTTCCTTTTTGAGAACCAAAAGCTTTGATCTTGTTCAAGGTTTGCAATGACAACTAAAATGAGAATTATCAATCAGCTGTGGCTGCATTATTCCATCTGTAAATGACCCACCTTTGAAATACTGGTATGTAATACTTATAATCACTTCAGATCTTCTAGAAGCAATATCTTAACCAGGTTTCTCTGCTATCCAGGGACTTCTGTATTTGTGTAATGTAATGGAAAATGGACATGTATGAAATATCTACTTTTCATAGATTTCTTCCAAAAATCATAATTCGTAATCTGCAAGTTTAGATTAATAAGCAAGAGGTTTGAATTGCTTTGAGTCAATGAAAACCAAGCCCTTTAATTATCTGCTGAGTGTTGGAAATTCCCATGCAGACAAGCACAACTTCAGCGGCACAAACAAGCACAGAGCCCAGGCCCAAAAAATCTTAAATCAAAATAATTTCACAGGTTTCTCATTTCTTTAATGCAATCATACAGAGCTGAAATTACGTACATTTAGATTAAGGCAGAGTGATAGGACAGAATATAGAGTAATATTTTAAATGACATGGATAGATGAAAGCTTTGAAAATAAGGTCTTTTTCCTCTTAAGAATATTCATCCTTTTTTTCCCAAAATGATACCAGTCACTCCATCATTGTCCTTCTTAATCAAATACAGAAATTAAATCAGTGGCACTGATGAGGAAAACCTCAGCAGAAATGTACTTAAGCTTATTACATACTACTTTCTGATTAGAGATCCAACATCACTTCACAGACAGATACATGATTATATTTTCAATTTGGTATGACTGATATGTTTTATTTTCATTTCAATTCCATGAAATTCCTATCTAAAAATTAGAACGTAAACCAGAACTGAACTGCACTCCTAGGACTGCAGTTTTACAGGACACTATGTGGGTACAGTGTTAAATTTTCGTGTTTGTGTGTATCTTATTTATATATTTAAGTTGCTTTTTCTCAGGAAGGTCTAAATGGATTTCAAGAGTTCATGGAGAGAGAAAAAAGAAGATGCAGCATATCAGTGGAAAATAGCTTTTGGGAACAAAGATCTTCGGAAATTACAGTGTCCACTGGTGTGTTCCACTCATTATAGATAAAAGTCTCATTTTTAAATACAGAACAATATAGTACAGTGATTTATCCCAGACTGCATTTGACATATTTGTGTAGCTCTATTTGCATCTTATTTTTGAATATCCAAAGAGATGGTCCCAATGAAGGTAAAAAGAACAAAGCTCATATACTTGAAACGTTTATATTTAACTTTTCCAGAAATTGTCAATGATACAAGAGACTCTGTTGTTGTGAAAATACAGAATATTTGTAAGATACTCTTCTAAATTTAGGAAAAAAATATGTATATATGCATAATATATGCAGAAATAAATTTAGTTCTAGTATGAATTATGGCTTATAAATTCATAGTATAATTCCCTTATTAATCAGTTATTCTAAGAATGCAGTTCTCCTCAGTGTATCATTGAACAGCTTCATCCTAACATGGATGCTGTAGAAGAAATACTTTATGAAAATTAAGTGTTAAATGTTAATTAGCTAATAGGTTAATTAAACCTTTTAGTTGATTAGCCATTAGTTAATTTTCACTACGTTTTGCCACAAGATTGACCTGCAGTATTTCACACCAAAAGACAACATATCTTACAAAAGCCCCTCCTGTACTGGTTTGATCATTTATCCTCTGGTGAAAATGTAAATCCTTAGGCCACTAAATAGGTAAAACTGCAGGTCTTGAACTGCTAAATTTACCTTCTAATTCTGCAGCTGGAAGGAAAATATCCTAGGCAAAAAAAGCTGTCAAAAGAGATGTTCTACACTGAAACAATCTGTCCTGATAAGGGAAGAAAATCAAGCCGACTGCTTTAATGCTGTGTAAAACTCAGAGAGACACAGCACTCAAACTTGCATGGTCACCTTGTAACCCTGACTAAGAGAAAGAGGGGAGAACACCTGGGGGGAGTGGAAGCTTCACTCTGCTAAATTCCTTCCATAATGCAAAGAGCCATCCCTGAGAGAACCACCCGAGCGTGTGGCACAGATTGATCCCGCTCAGAGGACGGGGAGCTTCAGCTGCCAGGGAACAGGCTCCAGGAACAGCCATCTGCTGGTGCATTTGGCCCTCACTCCTTCTATTCCTGGTTTTCAGTCCAGCTCCTGCCTGGTGAGAAGTATTTCTGCCCTGCCTTCCCCTGGAAGGCCTGGCACGGGACACAGAGAAGGAACACGCAGCAACGCTCGCAGCTGCTGTCCGCGTGGCATTTTATGGGCCATACTTTTGGGCAAACAGCATGAAGGCAGTCCACAGGTGTAAAATCAAAGTGATCTCTTTGTAGGGGGACTAGAAACTAACTCCAGCTACCATTTCAGTCATGTATTGACAGACTGACTTCAGCGCTCCCTAGGAGCACTCCCTTCCCACGACTTCCACGCCTCTCCACGGCTTGGATGCACAGCGCCATTACTGGCACTTCCTCACCTCTTTCTTTGCCCAAGGTTTTCCCTTCAAAGCCAGATCAGTGGGTTCTTATGTACAGGACAGCTGGTCCACGGCTGTTGCCACACTGAGCCAAATCTGCCTTTTCCACATCTCCTTCCAAGCAGACAAATGACAGCAGCAGTAAATCCACTGGCATCGCTATCCACCTGGATACAATCAGTTGTGGTGGAAATGACAAAATGCATTGCCCAGTTGCAAGGGTCATTATCTGTGCCTGTGCATCAGATACTTCCAATGGATACAGAACCCAGGGCAGTACCAGCATTCCCTTCTTCCTCCCAGGTCAGAATTCCTGCATAAAACAGTTTGTAAGAATAACTATTCAACTTATGTTAAACTCATAAATTTTAGAAATAGACCCTTGTGAGCCTGTTCCTCTAACTACATCAAACACAGCTCACCAGGATCAAATTATTTAAAATGACTTTTTCATAAAATCCTGGGAACATCCTTGTAAAGAGATAATAATGGGACTGGAAGGAATTACCTGCAGTCAGGCTGTGATGAAATCAGGCCTTGGCTGTGACCCTGCAAAGCACGACACACGTGTGCCATTAAACCTTACATCTCATCCCCATACTATGGCACCATTCAAAGGCCAAAATCTTTGCAATTCTAAGAATTAAACTGTGTAGATAAAAATGGAATGGACCTACTTGCTGCCTTCTCAATAACAAAAAATAATAAAACAAAAGCTATATTAAAAAAAAATATTGTATGAAAAGATTAAATCGTCCAACACATTAAGTACTAAATTGGGCTTGAAGTGTTCTGGATGGTGAAGCAAGTGCTACATGCAGTCCTGATTGTTACACTCCTTTTCATCAAGAGCTGACTCCCAAAGGTCAGCAAGGAAATCTATTGATTCCAAAGTGGGTAGGGCTGAAGGACTACACATGGAGCCACAGAAAGCTGCAAGGTGACCCTGCAGCACTCAGCCACTTCTATAAAGGTCTGCACATGGAAATGAGCCAAAAGCAGTTTTTGCACCCGCTCTGCAGGCAAACAGCTTGGCTGGAAGATGAAACTCCCAACAAAAGAGCTGAAACTCCTAGGTGTCAGATTGGAAGTGTAACATGAGTGACACACAGTTGTGAGGCACTGGAACTCTTTGTGGGGGATTGCAAGGAAAGGGAGAGGTGCTCATGTGCACATTCCCACTGTCACCTGAGATGCTCTGCAGGTGGGAGTGACCCAAAGGGCCTTCTGAGGGAACACAGGGTGCTTCCAATGCCATGCTGAGCAGACCCTGCTCCATAAACACCTGCAGGATTTTGAAAGCTGTCTCAGTGTCATCTCACATCAGCCCTCCGAGCCTCTGGGTCTAGGCAGAAGGCAGCTGTAAGTAGGGAGGGTGCACTACCCTTTCTCCCAGTTCCTGCTCGGAAAAGCAGGTGGGAATATACTAATAACCTCACCTATATACTCTGCAGAACATGCATTTTGTATTATTGCTGTGCAGATTATACTCCTCAAGTGCTAGGAGAGGAAGAGACAGAGCCTATTGAGCAGAAGAACAGGAGCCAGAGGAAACTGGGGCTGCACCCAAGCAGAAACAGGCAGCAGAATGAACAGGTCTCCAGAAAAGCCAGAAATGCAACAGCTGCCCTGTGCATAACATTCCCTGGGCTGTGTAAAACAAAAGAATCACAGGATCTTGCTGCTTTTATCCCTGCTCACCTCTAGGCTTGAAGAAAAGGGAAAGAAAGTAAGGATGATTTTCAAGGAGGGGAGGACACAAAACATCTCCCAAATCCTCTGTCAGGTGGGGACACATGCAGCAGCAGCAATGAGACCAGAAGGCACAGCACACATACTCTTTGCAGATCCACACCTTTAGACATTCCCAATGGCAGCAATTCCAACTGAGATACTGAAGATAAGAATTCACTTCTCATTTCCTTGTTGGCTTTGCTTTTGTAAAATACACACTTTCTTGTCATCAAGACATATTATTTTCTTTGAGACAAATGATTACCAGGCTGCTATAGTTTAGAAATGTAACTCACCCCTCTAACATCATATCAGAAATAAAGGTTTTTTGGCAATGTCTCTGCAAAACAACATTGCATTATTGGTCTGAGGAATGGAAACGTGGGTTATGTTCCTTTTGCTCATTGAAGCTTTCTGACACATGCAATACAGATGCTGTCAATACAATGATTAACTGCAATGACTAAAAAATAGCTAAGTATGTTTGCTGGTGCATGGATGGTATTTGTTGCATTCCTAATACTCCCTGAAAGAAACCTCATAAATGACAGACTCTTCTGATTACAATCAAAGAACAAGAAAACCTCTCTATATTAATATGGGTATAATTTGGAAAACATTGCTTTTTCATGGTTCAGTGATAATATCGTTTTATACATCCTGTATTTTAAATCCTTTTCAAAGTGCTTACCTACTTTCTGCTTAGGGCATTAGAATACATGGCTTGATAAAAACAAACAAACCAGCATAGCCCAGGGTGATAAACTTGAAAAAACAGGGAATGCACCACTACTAGAGCTGCAGCCAGATTTTATGATAGAATTTACTCCACTGAAGCTTTTATCAGGGCATTGAAAAAAGGTATAAGGTAGAAATCTTAATATTTGATGTACAAAAATCCTCTGACCTATGGGAAGACAAGATTTTGATTGCATCTGAGTTCATCTGATCTGTTTCAGAAAAAAAAACAAAAACAAAACAAAACCAAAAAACAACCAACCTCAAAACAACTCACCCCAAAACATTTTTGGCTATAGGGGAGATCAATAGCAAAAAAAGATTATAGGTACTTCAGGAGCATCTGAGCCAAGTTTAAGTCCATTCTGGAAAAGATGTTTGAAAAATGCTGTAAAAAAATAGTTTCATAGTAGGGTAGTCACTACTAAGAAGATCAAGATAAACCTATGATTCAGTTTTTGATGTTCTGCAGTGTAAGATCAGACATAAAAGAAAACAGAGACTACTTTGCAGAGAGCAGGAGGCAGCGAGCTCGCTCCGTCCTGGAGTGACTGAAATGAAAGCAAAAGGAAGAGCCCTACACACTGAGGGTGGGAATTCTTTTATGCTGCAAGAAACTGATGAAATTAAGTGACTCAAATGAGAAAAATATCCCATAAAACAAGACAGGCCAAGAAGCATGACTCAGAAAAGCCTTTACTCAGCTTCCACAAGTCTCTAAACTGAACCCCTGGGTTACAGCATGCCCCATTTAAACTGGGAAATTCAATCCAGACCATGCAACTATTTACTCTCTACCCCAAAATTGCAGTGTTGAGTTCCTTGGTTCTTTTAATCTGTTTCATTCTCATTAGAGTTTTGTCTTCTCCATTTTTAGAATTCAAGCAGAGCAGGATTGTCGGGGCAGTGCCTGGCAAGGGGCAGCAGAGTGGAGGGGAGCCATGGAGTTCTGCAGGTTTTGCAGAAAAGAGAAGGGCAGTAAGAAATGCCCTCAGGATTAGGGCAGACACAAAGCCAGAAAATGGCAGTATTTTTGCTGAGGTTTTGAGAGTTTTCATTCTAAAGGAGCACATGAGACTTTTTTAAAAAAATGAAAACAATCTGAAAACTCACTTTTCTTCAAGGAAAATCTATTAATGAGTTAACCACCAGCTAAAGCAGGGACTGACTCTGTGACCTACCCTGTTAAATATGCCAGTGGCACACTCTGATGCTGGCATTTCTTAACTTGATTCTTGACTTAAATGCCCTTTTAACGCGCTCATTAGTGAAATTTTCTAATTAAAAAATGCAACGGCTAAAAAGACGCCCTCTCCTACACAAGTCACATGGAACCAACCTGAACACCTACACGGTTCATTAGCTGAACTGGCAATTTCAGATCCCAGGGCAGTTCTCCACCACTTCTGCTAATTGAAAAACTTGTAACAGAAGTAGGCTGCTATCTTTTTTATACACCTGTCACAAAAGGCAGAGCATAATTTATTCTATGGAAATAAAGTTTTTGCTGCCTAGAAAACCTCAGGAATCCAGAGGCTTGCAATAATTCGGCCATTTTTAAGAATTATGGAGGAAAGTGCTGTCATAAGATTATCTGCCCCCTTCCAGACACCTTCTACCTACTCCTTTTCACCCCTCAGCCATCTGCCATGGACCCCTGCACATGTAGGGCATCATCTGGCTTCATACCCTCTCCTGTCTCACTTTTCTTGTGCCATGTTCTCACCCCACTTCATTTAAATCCTCTTCTCCCTCTTCAGCAAGGTCAGGACCCTACAGACACCAATACCATTGCCACATGGACGTTACTGCATTATCTGCAAGTGTTACCTGCATTTAAATGCATTCCCCTCCCCACATCTGCTTCACACATTGTTTCTATAATGTGCTGTTGTGCAGTTTCTCTGTTGGTTTGGTTTTGTTTGTTTGGGTTTTTACTTTGCATTCATCTTCACCTTGCACCATGGCAATCTTTCACTGCTTGTGGACAGACATCGAGTTTTTCTTCTTCACAGCTCCAGAAGCCAATCCATATCACCTTTGCATCTCTCTTGTACCTCACTCTGGGGCTGAGTTAAAGCTAATTTTCTTCACATTGACTGGTATGGGGCTGTTTTTCCTCACCATGCAAATTTATTTTAACTGACAATTTAAACCAAATCAGTTTTCCTCGAGTCTGGTTTGTCTGTGACAGCAATTTGTCAGTGATCTCTCTGCACTTATCTCCACCCATGAGCTTTTCTATTTGATTTTCTCAGTCTGACCTGAGTGAGGAGCAGCAGTGTGGCTGAGGGGCCTCCCACAGCCAGCCAAGGCCAAACCACCTCAATACCTTCAGAGCCTGCAGAAATTCAGCCTCACTGAGGACTGGAGCTCCAGAAAGAACAGCCAGATCCTTCTTTTGCTTCCTCACAAGCCTTGCGAGCCAAAGGATCAACACTAAATACCCAACAGAGATTGCACTGATTACCCAGAGGCTGAAAAAGTAAAATGCAAATTATTTACCATTCATTCCAAAAAAGGATGCTATGGGATTCAGCATTATATAATTTTATATTTTATTTACAAAAGGGTCATTTTTAAAAGTAAGTATTTCTTGTGATTTAAAATTTAAAGCATTATGGATGCATTTCTATTTTAAGACAAAGTTTCTTAGCCCCTAGACTTATGAAAAACTTATGATAGAATTTGGTGCCATTTTATCAGTGGCTCAAGGTCTTCCTGCAGAAATGCACAAACCCCACTTGAAAATGGATGTTGGCTTCCCTGCCCACAGGCTTGCTTTGTGGCCTAAGAACCATGTCAAGAACACAAAACCTGCTCATTTACCACTAATAACCACCTTTCTGAGTTGTCTGATATATCTGAATGTCAACATTCTTTGTACCTCTGCTAAAAATAAAGCACTTTCAGATATATGGAATGGTGAGGTCTCAAAAAGCTCTTCAAAGACCTAAGGATCACATTATTTCCAGTCTCATGGGTAAAGGTGGAAACCCCAATAGAGAATTTTTGTTACCTACAATATTGGTGCCTTAAGATCTAAAATTTATGTATAGAGCAGCCTGAAGCTTGTTAGCAGCAGTTATTTTCTGTGCCAGACTATGCAATTTAGAAAGGTGTTCCTTTCCTGCAAGTGCAGGGATACTCCTGAAATCCTGCCCTCATCCACAGCCTAAACACAGACAGGGCTTCAGGAGAGATACAAATGCACACTCGATAACCAAAGACATAATAAAGCCATTATTTGATTGCAACCTGAAAAAAAAAAAAAAAAAATCATCACTTCTTAAATAATACCTCACAACAAAGAGAATCTGTCCAGGCTGAAGAAGACTGAGACCCAATGTCTTTCTCTGTCTGAAGGAGATTAAACCAACATCTCCCAGCATATTTAGTGTCTGGCAGTGCACGAAGTTGGAAGAGTCACCGATGCTCCCCTCAGTGAAATGATGACATCTTGCTGAAAAGAACTGAAGATGTGTGAAAAAGAGAAGTCTGGGAATGCCAAAACTCTTTCCCTGGATTGTATTCGAGGATGAAGCATATCAAACCTCCTCTCTCCTCCTGCTGTGGCCATCTCACACACAACAGCCACAAGTGCACACACTCAGCTCACTCTGAAACCATTTCAGGACTTGTCGAGGATCCCTGCAGAGCCCCACAGAGCTTCAGATTCCTGACTGGGCTTAAGGAGGATTTAAGTGTTGAGCTGATCAGACCAGAGTAATTACAGCCATAAAAATGTGTAAATGCAGCCATTTCAAAAACTCTCACATCAAAAAGAGCTACTAATGAACTTAGACTGAATCAAGAGTTCATCACAACTGATTGGAGGCTTTCAGGAGCCAAAGCTCCAATTCAGAAGCTTCCCTTTGGTCAAATTGCACTGGATCCTAGCTAAATCCATGTGTGCCCTGCAGACAAACCTGGAGGCAGAGCTGCTTGTTCCCTGGGGGCCGCACAACTCCACGGAGCACTAAAGGCACCCACAGTGATGAGTGCTGGACTCCCAGGCTCTCCTCACAACACTCCCATTCCTTCTAGTGAGGAAAGCTCTTGCAAACATCCCCGAAGTCATCCTCACCCTGCTGTGGGGAAAGACGAGCCCTCTGTGGCAGTGGCTGGGCATCTCTTTAGGTAGCTGCTTTCTGGTTTTTAGTGACATTCTCCAGGGAATTACAAGACCTATTCACAAGACCAGAGCAAGGCTTACACTGGAGCCCAAGTAACTCTTCTTTAGATTAAAGTGAGTCTTGGAAGGTTTATTTGATCCACCACAGGTTTATTGATCTACAAAAGGCTGTTCTTCAAAGTCCATTGGAAAAAAAGGAGGAAGGACTTGCTAAAAAATGGGAAGTGCTTTGGCCTCGGCTCTGTTTTTGCTCCAGTCCTTGCATGTATTTTAACTTAAAAACAAGATGTGTGGCTACAAATTAAAAGGAAAAGAGAATCAATCATACAGGACCCTCTGCTATCATTTCACCTCAAATCTTTTCAAAACACACCCTGCTTCGCTCATCAGAAATGTGACTCTGTCCTTGGACATGAACATTCATCTAACACTACAGCTAAACAGAAAGACATTTTCTTCCTATTATTCAACCCATTTTTGCTGAATTAAAAATATTAACATGAAAAATATATTTTTTTCTCTGAAAATACCCCAGAGGCTTCATGAATTAAGGTAAAACTGAGTGCCACAGTCAGTAAAGTGTTTAAAAACAACCGTACTCTTCACCACAGGCATCACAAAATTTGAATCACCTGAAAAAGGAAGAGAAACTTTGCTTTTAACCTATCTACCCACACTTCATTTAGCTGCATTCTGAAAATTAATTCTATTCCCTGATGTGATTTTCCCTTGCCCATCCAACATTTCAAATCTACATAACTTAATCTATACACTAATGGACTCCTAATTTTCTGGGGTAGTCAACCACATAAGACACTAACACAGATCATTAAAAGAAGTGGAAAATCTAAACAAAGACATAACAATTAATTCTGTGCAAGCAATAGCTCCACCGCAAACCTATGAAAAAATATTTATGGCATTGTTTTTCCAGACAGGGTGTAATTTCAATAGCTAATTCTTCCATCAGTTTATTTTATGACTGTCACATCTTCAATGTTTGAAAAGAAACAGTCTCTAAATCTGTCCAAATTTCTAAATTTGTTGTTGTTGTTGTCTTTCTGTTAACCAGAATTTAGGCAGATTATTCAATCAGTCATTTGGCCTTGCTCCAATTCTGCTTAGCACCTCTAAAGTTATTTCCCAGTGGTTTCTTTGTCCTCAGAGACAGAATTTCATTACATTGTACCATGCTGGTAAGGGCTTGGAAAAGGGAAACTTCATCTATGCACAGTATCAAAATTTACAGGAAAAGGGAACTATTGCATTAAAACAATTCAGCCCACTCCTTGTTAAAGTGACTCACCAAAGAGCTAAGAGTGACTTCTTTAAACTGCTATTATTGGTTTCTCTGTTAACAAGAAGAATTGGCTACTGTAATTTATCAGTAACCAATTAACTCAGAATTATCTGTCTCTTCTCAGCCACCCTCACACAATAGCACAAACAAAGAACGGCAAAGGAGATTTGTCTGTGAGATCACCTGTACAACATGAATGGCATCAGTAAAACCTTTTTTATGGGTGGGCATGAAGGAGCCGTAATATGGGAATAAAATTGCTTATCTAAGGCTCAATTGAAAGCTTAAAGCCACTGTTAAATCAGAGAGCAGAGAATGAACCACAGAAGCAGCAATAACTATAAAATGTAATTTTACTTGGAATGGAAAATGTGTATTTGATTAATTGTAATACTCTAAAATATGCAGTGCAAAAATGTCAGGAGTTTTCCATTTACCAGCTAAAATGCCAGGATGGGAAGCACTTCCTCTTTAATTTTAATTTTTTTTTTTTTTTTTAAAGAAATGTCTTGATTCGTTATCTCTGGCTGCTCTCTAACATTCACATTGGGTGAAAAACACTGCATTATCTACTTCTGGTAAGCAAGGTTCTTTCTTTCTGACAAACAATTCTAGGTAACTCATGAAATGTTACTCCGGGCAAATGAATGAACTATTTTCTTTTTTATTGCATTTCTTTGAGGCTGTCATGGTCTAGAAAGCACCATTATGGCATGCATATAACTTAGCACCAACGAATCTGAATTGTTTTGTTTTCATTTCATCAAGCTCAATGTATATCCTACATATTTACAGAGGTAAATAACATTCTTCATGAAGCAAAGCATCAATTTCATCAATACAGGACTTCCAACACAAGTAGATTGCTCCACTGAATTTTAATTTTTTTAAGATAAACAACTTCCAAATACTGCTTTTTTTTTTTCTCCCTGAGGGCATATTTTCTTCAATCATTCAAACAAATATATGTGTGGTACCTTCCAATTATTTTGTTCAGCATTCCTGTTTCTTACCTACGCTTTAATCAATTTCTCCCGTAATTATCTATATTGTCAGAACACACAAAATCAAAAGCCTAAATGAATGAGCCTTGTAGTTAAGCAACAATTTTATTGAGAAACTACTTGTTTGGTGCTAAATGGGTGTAGGATGGCAAAGTATAAGAGTAAAGCTGATGCCACTGTTGATTGCCTTCAAATGTGATTGTTTTTTTCAGCATGTGCCTTCTAGACTTTACAGTTTTCCACAAAAAAAATAAAATTGACCTTAAAAAGCACATAATTCTGAGTTACAAACTCATGTCCAGGTCTTATGTCTATATCAAGTCAAAGATTTGGGCTTTACCGTGTATTCTTTCGGGGTTCTACAAAAAATATGATTTCCAAACAGCACTGGGGAAAAGGAGGAATGTGCTGAAATGTAAAACAAAAGTGTCTTTTGTTCCCTTCAGAGTCCCTTCACTCATCTCCTTTGTTAAGGTCCTTCCAGTGCCTGTTAATTAATTGCTGTGATTGAGGTCATGTTTGAAGATGATACGGGGTTAATTTTAGACTCTCTGGAGAGCAGACTAAGAAACTCATTACTGCTCCTGAGGCTGGAATGTCAAGTTAGGCAGACCTATAATATCTCAGGCTCTCAAGGATACTGACCTTTCTGTAAAGAGCTGCCTTGGCCTGGGTCGTGGAGGTCTGTGCTTACAGTACTTCTTAAATTTCTTTGCTCCTGTTGCCAGATTATAAATTACAAGAGAGAGCTCAGTGTTTCTAATTAGTCTGGTGTTCTCCAGGGGGGCTGGTGAATATAATGCAGCAACACATGTAACTAACTACCACTCAAGATGCTTTTAGCAGAAAGCCAATTAAAAAGAAAATGAAAAGAAAAATTGCTCTGTGCTTACTCCCTGCTCACTACTTCGAAATTACTCAGTGAGTCTGATTGTTGGCCAGCAAGAGTCTCACTGATTCTAAGGTAAGTTTATACTTGGTAAGTTTATTATGAGGGAAGTTCATAAATAATTTATAGCCTGTGTTTTTATTATGAACTTTTTCTAGCAAGTCTGAAATATTTACGAACTCCACCTCTTACAAAGTGACAAGCAGTGAGAGCAACCACTTCTGACATCTTTTGTACCAAGAGTCAGAATGCAATTTGTAAAAATGGGATGTAGCCAGTTAAACCTATCAGGTCTTTTAGACACTGGTTTGGTATGGGTTAAAGTGCTGCAGAAACACCAGGCCCTTGTCTCTCTTTTCTGAAAACTTCTGTGGCCATACATGAAGAGATATAAAGCTGATAAAAAGCCAATCATACAAGAAAAAATGGTGACAATGCAAGCTGCAGTTTATACTCTGTTCATGACAAACACTTCAACATGGAGCATTTGCAGCTCAAGTCCTCTGTGGCTTATGTAAAAAAGGTATATGAATTTTTCTGTACATGAATTTTCACCGAGCAAACAAGTCACTAGTCCCTAAAACTGCCAGTGACTTTCTCTCATTAACCTGAATTTTGTCAGAATTCAAGGTTATAAAGGCAGCCCAACTGTATTTTTATAGAAAGTCATCTGAAACAGCCAAACTTTAACCCCATGAAATTCTTGTAGGCATGACCAGCAAAATACCAAAACCAGGTGCCCAAAAGAAGTTTAAAAAAAATATTGCCTTAAACTGCTTTCAAACATATGTCTTTGTATTTAAATCAATATACTTTTTCTTTGTATTTCTCTGTCTCAGTGAGGACTCACATTAGAGGGGATTCAATTTGAACTCAGCAAGAGCCAATGGAGCTCAGAGTACAGGTTTAGGTGTATTTACAATATACTGGTGGAAAAAATACAATCCAGAATTACTGATAATAAAAGAAATAAACTGAAATTGGATTTGATTCTAGCAGTCATATTCACTCCAACAACATATACACAGGATAATGAGGCTTCTCTTTTTAAGAATTGGTGCTTGGGTAATCAGAAACAAAGATATTATTTACGATTAATATAGTTGTGGTTATCCACTCAAAGTTCTATCATTTCCTTTGCTGATACAATAGCTACAGTTTAAACAGCAAGAGGTTATTTGCCACTGGAAAATCAAAACATGGAAAGGAGATCCAGTATTTATAAACCAAAATGATTAAAGTCCCTGTGTTCCAGCATGTGCTATCCACCTCCCCAGCAAGCACGTCCGAAGCAAGCTGTCAATCTGAGATGCAATAAAACAAGGCAAAGATATTCTCTAGCTTCATCTCAACCAAATTTACAAACTGCCACATCAAGGCATCATCACTCCTCAGCCTGTCCATTTATTAATGCCACACAGGGGACAGGGCCTTCACCGCTGCAGGCGTGACAAAGACCTTGATAGCTTTACTCCTATTGTGTGGCAAGCAGGCAATATTTCTTTCAGAGATAATCCACAGACAATATTTCTTTCAGAGATAATCCATTAGGACACTGCTCCCCTACTCCCAGTGCTGCTTTTCTTCTCTGTCCACTCAAGACCCACTCTGCTGGCTGATTTTGCATTTGTAATGTGGTTTAAGAGCAGCTGCGTGAGGTTTGAAGTCAATTCTTTGCTTGCCTTTACTAACCACGTGCTGTTTCAGTTCTTCAGGCAGTTTGGGAGTGTGTTGGTACCATCAAACCTGCTCTGGCTCCAGAGTCCCATCTGGGGGATGTCTGGGCCTGGCAACCAGACAAAATTTGCTCTAAAATAAGCTCTGAATTGCACAAGGAGGAGTTTTAGGGGTCTTGGCACAAACCACCTTAACCTACTGCCCTTTCCCCACAGTGTGAACTAATTCTTAACACAGACATTACGGCATTGAATTCCCACCAGAAACCCTTAAAAGTAATCATAAAGTTCACTTTTTCTTGCTAGTCACCAGAGTTACAAGGATATGTCTTTTATTACACAAGAACAGCAGAAGTTTCCTTGGTTTTACTGTTCTGCAACATTAAGGCGTGTGGAGACAAGGTATTGTTAATGCATGTTCAGGGCCCCATTACACCACCTCTATCCCCAAAAGCCATCCTTGTCCACGGGAGTAACAGGGAGGTCACACACAGCATTTGCCTGAATGAAGATCAATTGCTAAATGACTTGAGTTTACCACAGCTAGCATCCAGGAATGTTACCTTTTTATTTAATTACTCTTTAAAATGCTAATTAGCTCCAGTATGCAAAGTCACCAGAGAACTGCAAAATTCTCATGCAAGCGGTTTTGCAGTCAGAAGAACCAATCTGGATCCCACTGGTTTCCCTATCAAAAGTAATTGTTCTGCAGCTTTATTGCAAATTGCTGCTTTGCAACAACAAAGCTGAGCATTTGTACTTCTTTTCAAGTGCAGTTGTGAAAACAGAACCGGGAGAGACCGTTCACAGCTGCTCAGCTCTTTGTGCTCACCGTTTTGAGGGGCAGCTGGAATTCTACTCATATCCAGGCACAGCAAGGAAGGGGTTTTTCTGTTCCCTCTTGGCTGACTCCTACTCTTCCTGACAACAAAATGTTGTATTCCATGAATGCATTTGTATATTGAATGCAGACATATGCACAAACCTGCCTCTTACAGATTCAGATGGAAGATACCACCTGAAAAAAAAAACCCAGGAACGTGAAATAAAGCATGGGTTGGACCTTTTTTTTTTATTATTATTTTTAGCTTCAATATCATAATCTCACATGGAAACACAAGCCACCTTTTTTATTTCACCCTGGAAAGATCAGGAAGCTGACTGCAGACTCTTGCAACAGCAGTTCCTTCCCAATCAGTATCTTCAGCTGTGATACCTTCCATGGTGCTGCTACAAAAAGGATTCCTTTAGCCCTCAGCCTGCTCCCTGACACAGAAGTGCAAACCAGAGGCACAATCCTGCCATGGGTCCCACAGGGTGGACATCTCTGGCTGAGAATAACTACTGCCCTAAAGAGCTTTGAAATGTGGAGGGGGAGAATCTTACCAGGCACAACAAGAAAAAAGAGTCTTAAAATGTTCCTCCTATAACCTGCTTTTGTTGCACATCTTATGTAAATTATTTTATATTTTTTGTGAACTATTTTGTAAGTTGCCTTAAATATATTATGATTGGGAAAATGCATTTACACAATGGCTTTTTTTTTTTTTTTAGAGAAGACGAAATTTGAAATTAGACCAAAGAAATCAGTTTAAATAGAAAAGTCAAATGGAGTGCTGCTACCATTTGGTAATTTTTAAATACTTAGCTACTGATAAAGCTTTCCAAAAGGAAAGGGCTTATAATTAAAACTGTGATAAGAGGAAAAGCATTTTCCTGAACTGGGATATTTGGGGAGACGTAGGGAATGGGATCATTGATCAGCAATATTTCTAATGAATCTATATTCTTTTGAGTCATTTCACTATGTTGCTTTTATAAGTTTGCAAGTCCAGAAAAAGCCTCTTTGACGTTAAACTAGAAGCTAGAAAAAGATCTTTTTAATGCTGCTCTATTAAATGCTGTAAGTGCTGGACACTTCCCCTTGGAATTGCTAAGTTTTGGTTCCCTTCTCTCCATTATATTCCTTTTAAAGTACAAAGGGTTCACTGATGGATGGCAAAAACGATTAGAGGCACGCCAAGACTTGCCCCTTAAGAAATGAGCAGGCTAAGATTGAGATGTTTATAGATGAGACAAATAAGAGAGGACACTCCAGAACAGTAATGAATATTGTAAAAAAGACAAATGGAGTGGAGGTGCTCCTATTTGTCACATCTCATAACAGAGGAAGAATGGTTACTTCAATGGCACTGAAATGCAACAGATAAAGGATCGTTTTCCTCCCATAACAACTGGTATAAGTCAGGAGATTAAATTTTATTTCATTAAATTCTTTGAAGTGTCAGATTTGAAGTTGAAAATTAAAAACATGAACCTTCTGAAGTAACAGCTCAGAAAATTTAAGTACTCTTCAGAGGAATTGAAAGCTTGTCTTATATTTCCATTTTCACTTAGCAAGGAAAAAAAGAGGAAAATTTTAACACTAAGCATGTTTCTGAACCAAATTTTAAATGTGTCACTCAGAAAAGACTGAAGCATTTTCATGAGAGAACTTCTTATTTGGATTTTTCTGCTAAAACTTAAATTGTTACAGCATTATATATAAAACTTGACAGAACTGAGTTCTAGGTGAAATAGTTGCCAACCATTTTTACTTTGAGCTAGGAAAAACTATTTCCACTACATATTTTTACAATCAAAAGAAGAAATGTAAATGGAAGGGATATACTTTTTTGGATTAGTTAAAAAACAGTGGCTCTAGGTCAGAAAACAACGAGGCTTCTTAAATCTCTAGTAGCTGTGTCTGGTAATCAGACTAATTAGAACACTGAACTAAAACTGCTGGCTGTTATTTTAGTTTATGCACTCCTGAATTCACAGCTCCTACGTGTTGTGCTCATGTTATTTTCTTCCCCAGAGATTTAGAATTCATTTTCTAGGATGAAAAAAGGTGCAAGACACAGTGCAAGCTGCTACCTGGTGAGAAAGAAGGTAAAAATATGTAAAGGGTTATTAAAATTCAAGCTATATAACTCATTCACTAAACCTATTTTTCCATGCTTATATCAAGTTTACTATTAAAATAAGGAAGTAACCTTAAAGATAGAAAATGCAAAATAAGCTGTGGCAGCATGCAGATTCACAGCATTTGACTGCATGAAAACTTTTGCTGTGAAAAATTCAGAACAAAATAAATAATAATACACACATTCACATCTATTTCTTATTTAGTGGAAAAACTAAACTTACTTAAAACTGTCCAAGCAAAATACTTTGTTTTTTCAGCCTGAATAATTTACCGGCATTTCGCTGATTTTAAGTGGTCAATATAAACCACAATTGTTTTATTTTGTGTACCAGGAAAACCATTCACTTAGTTGGTAAAAACCAATTTTTTACCAACTGTTTCGGCTGACAACCAAGCACACAAACAAGCACTATGCACCCACGACTACAATTCTGCACAACAAATTTTTGATTCTCTCTAGCCCCTGTTTAATGGTGTCATTAACAGCATGTTATGGCTTTAACTAAGTGTGGCTCCACTTTGTTTTGACTACCCTGTCATTATTAATTCATTTAGAATCTGCTGTAGTAATGCTGATCATAATGAATTCATTTTATATTAATGTGCATGTCATCCTCATTATCATGGGGTTTTCCACTGTAATTTTGCCTGAATGAGAACGAAACCAATTGCCAAAACAATTTGTTTGTTGTGATAATGTACTAAGAAGGAGTAACCTGCCTCCAGTTTTCACAGCACCAAGTGGCACAGGATGAGTGTCCCTTCACAGATTCCTTCAAAGGCATTTTTTCCTAATCACATTTGAGCTGCCGCAGTAATCTACAGAATTGTGGGCTGCTCATGATTGCTGGTACACAGTGTGGTCTTGCCTACAAGGTTTTTTTGTGTTTCCTAATGTTACATCGCTGACATCATCTAAAAAAAAAGAAATTTTATGAAACCTTCCTGAGACGTTTGCATGCATTAAGGACCTGTAACAACTTAAATTTTATTGAGTAGAAAAATCCAAATAAGTTGTTCTCTCATGAAAATGCTTCAGCTTCTTCTGAGTGAAACATTTAAAATTGTGTTCAGAAACAAGCTCAGTCTAAAAATTTTCCTCTCTTTTTTTCTTGTTAAATGAAAATAGAAATATAAGACAAGTTTTCAATTCCTCTGAAGAATATTTAATTTTTCTGAGCTGTTACTTTGGAAGGTTCTCTTTACACCTTGCAAACCCATGCTGCCATCACCAAGCACAGGGCACTCACCCTCCTCACACCTGATGTATCTATCCATCTCCATCCCACAGAAATCCAGAAGGATTTTGGTTAGGAGGGATAAATAAAGATCTCCAGCCCAACCACCTGCTCAAAGCCTGACCACATCATTCAACATCTTCCACAGTTACACTCTGAACTTCCCCAAATACAGAGCACCCATATCCTCCCAGCACTCCTGCTCATTCAATATCAAAATTCAGCACAAAATCACAGAAAGGCCCATCTCTCTTTGGGCTCCAACTTGCCTTCTGACTTTAGCTTTTGAAAAAGAGAACATTAGCAGAAACATTTCCTACAGTCCACTGCCTATGGAGTCCACATCTATATTAAAAACCTCTTTAGCTAATAATAGCCAAGCTCGGTATTTTCCATGTCCAAAAGCTGGGGCTCTTCCAGATGGTCAGTGCCTCCCTCAGCCACTTCCTGGAAAAGATTTCCCTGAATCAACTCATACTGTTATGAACATGTTTAAAGTCCCAGGACCAGTGGCTTCCCTGAAAAGTACCCCCGAGGAGTCCACAGGAACTGTACTTAGGAGCACACAAGATTATCTTTTCAACTGAAAACTTCCTAACAACTGCAGTCCTTGTGAAGATTCTGAATCTTAGTTACGTTCATGGAAATGCCAGTTTTAAACAACAAAGAAGTGGTTAGAATTTTATAAGAAAAATAAAGGAGATGGACTACAATTTTCAGCCCTGCTCCATTTAAACGAGTGCATTTTAGCGACAGCTGTCCTTCACAACAAATTATTTTTGTTCCAGTTATTTTTGCCATGATCTTAAATTACTTGGATTGCTGCATTTTTGGCTCTCCCACAGAGCTTCCATTAGGATGTGACTTCTTCTACATGGAGCTGTTACAGCACATAATCACTGGAAGGGTGAAATTTACAGATAAACAGATGCCACTAACATTGAAAATTTTCATTCAAGATAAAAGGCGCACGCATTGTAATGCAAATTTTCATTGTTAAACCATAGAGAATTAAAGCACATTTTAGAATCAAACCCCTGTCCAAATTCACTGGAGAAGCTGTAGAAGTTTCCTATCACAAGTAATAGACAAATCTATTATAGCAGCAGTGGCCCAGTGTTGATGAAAAACCAGGTCCTGCTGTCCCAAACATACAAGTGGAGGAGCACACACACTCTGAATCAAAGAGTTTTGAAGACCAAGCAACACCACTTTATACAAAAAAATAAATCATTACAAATCAGAGGTAGAGTGTAGCAGAAAAAAGGCAGGGGCATTTGCAATTGAAATGTAAAATAAAACTGTGTCTTTGCTCTATCCTTAGTTTGGGCACATTTTATAAAGTAATTTCACTTCGGGTGAAAACAACCTCTGCCTCTTGCTTCAATCTCACACTTTCACGTAAGGCTGATGCTTATTTAACCTCTGGCTTACAAGCCTGTTTACTATCAATATAATCTTGATTATTTCCATTTTATTTGTTGAGGAGATGAACAAGTGAATACCATACCCAACGCTGCGTTTCACAGACAGCCCAATATATCACAGACATGCTCTCAGCCTCCCTGGCTCTGCAGCAAAGCAATTTTTAATCCCAACATAGACCAGCCTGTCCTGAACACAAGAATTACTCACACCCAAGGGCCTGACCTCTCCTGTGTCACAGCAAGCATCTCTGACTGCAATTATCTTAACTTAATATTCAGAAAGCACAAATGAGGGTTGTATGGAAAAGACAATTCTGCTTCATGGAAGGTTAGAATGATTTGTTTTCTTTTTTTTTATGTGGAAACCTGGGCCCAAGCTTGGGCATGGAGCTGACCTCATCCAGCATGGATTCGCAGGCAGCTCAAGGAAAAGGACAAAGATTATAAAAGTATAATTCAAAATACCTTAACTCTTCAGTCAGACAAGTTGCATCCACCCTGGTTTTGGGCTGTTTCTTGACCTCTGGTGTTAGAATCCTTCAGCTGAGACTCTGTAAATTGCTGTTTCCCAGTTCAAGCCAAGAGCAGCCCTGCAGTGAGTTGCAGTGATGAGTAACAACACAGCTGTTTGTCATTCTCTGATGATTTAAGTATGATGCCCCACCTACCCTCCACACCCCAAAGGGCAGCTCCTGCAAGGCTGAGGTGCCCCAGCCTTGGGCTGTTAGTAGGTTTCAGAAAAAGATAAGAGCTGTAAGATTATAAACCTGTGGTTGTGCTTTGGCACTCACCTAAATTTTTAATGCTTTGAAATAATAAGCTGCGCAAATGAAATTGTTTACTCTTCCAAAATTAGGTTTCCTTCCATTTCAGAAAAAAACCAAACAACAACCAAACAATAAACTGAGTGTCTCAGCACAAACTCTGAGTATTTCAGAACACCAGAAAAGCTTCCCAGTTTCTGGTGGCCCCCACTGCATGATTCTCAAGACCCTAAAACTGCACAGAAAATTGCAGAAAGTTTCACAGTAGAGTTTGCTGCAAATACTCAAAAATTAGGCATAATTAAGTTGTTAGACCACTTTATCAAAGGTAATCAACACCTGGATAATTTTCTGTTTTGTTTTTCAAAACCATGAGTGGATGTGTTTGTAAAGCGTAAGTTGAAGTTTTGCCACAAGTAACTAAGTCCAACAGAGAGGATGATTGCTTAATTCAAAGAGTGAATTTATTTGACTTACATTATGCAGAAGGTCAGACCAAATCTTCAAAGAGGTTTCTTTTTCTCTACAAAAATCAATAGTTCTATTGGCCTCCGAGGCAAACAATAAATGCATCTGAAAAAGGCAAACACCTCTTTAACTTCTGAATTATTTATTTTAAAAATATTCTATCTTCATGTGGATGCTTTTGTGAAGATTTTAATGTGCAATTTCTGAAGATGTATATTAGAAAGGGGGAAAGAAACAAGAAACTGTTGGGGAAAACTGCAATTTTGAGATCTTTCACAAGAAAATCCCAATAATAATAATAATAAAGAAAAACAACCCTGTGAAAGTGCTTGCGTATTTCTTTTTGAGGAGGTAAGAATCATTAGTCCCCTAATCAACTGTCAGATTTTAATTTAACCCTCAGAGTTGATATCATAAAATGCTGCTTCACCAGGGCTGAAATCTGTGTTGAATTAATACCTGGAAGCAGTGGTCAAAATAAGATATACTGGATTAAGTAACAAAATCAACAGAGGGCTACTCCCACTGCATGTTTAAGGTACATTTGTTTATATAGGGTACCCAATGTATTCCTTTTTTCCCTAACAGCAAGGATTATACAATATCCTTCAGTGCTGCAGAACTTGCAATTCAATTTAAACCCAGCTTGTTAAGGCAGGCACAGAGCCATAATTACACCCTACACTGCTGCTTATTGTGCTGCAGCTGATTTCTGCTGGATAAATGGATGTCATACAACCTGCAGCACACCCAATTAACATTCAAAAGACAGAACAAGAATGTTTAGTCATCAAATACATTCAGAAACAGTCCAGTGCACCAGCTTCGTGCACTGGACTTTACTTTTACTGTTAAAATTCCTTTCTTGTCTTCTCTTGTTCTCCTCTCTCATCACTGTGTGTACTAAGCCTCCAAGGAAAATGCGGCAAAGTCTGATAAATTCTAAAATGAAAAATATTAAAAACATTATTTTCTCAGCTAGACTGTATTTCCCAAGTCTTCCATGGCAAAGAGGGAACACAGCCTTGCAGGAACATTTCTCGTGAGATGGGCACACTGCATGTCTAGTGCTCAACCAGCCTTTCAACAGTGAAAAGTAACTCAACTTTTTTCTGTGAGTTCCGACGTGAAGGTCCTAAAGAAAGCTTGTCAGGGGCAGTGCTCAGAAATTCCAGCAGAATCCCAGGCTTATCCCAGCCTGACCTCGCTCTTGTATCAAGACCTAAAATTCCAAACTTCTGGCCCTCTACAAATGCCCCAGGGCATTCTCAAAGAGCAGATTCAGTGGAATTGGTCTAAAATGTTGGGATCTCATTTATTTGTTACTGAGTTCAAGACTCATTAAGAATGCCAATTCCATCTCAGCAGATTTACATTTACATTTACAGAAATAGTGTGGGTTTGTTGTGTTTGTTTGGAAAATACACATCATAATGCAATATATGGGGAGTTGAACCTTACTCCAGTCCAAGGCTTGCATTTTGAATTTTATTTTCCTCAGCAGTCCTGTTTTCCTGTCTGTGGTCAGCTTTCCCTTAATTCCATGTGTTCCATGGTGATTCATGATGCCTGCTAATGAGATCAAGAAAATAAATGCTGGGGAGGTTGATTACAGATGGTATCTGAGCTCAACCTCAGAACGCTCTGTTGTTTTCAGGATCCTTCTCTAGTGTTCTTCAACTTCTGTTGTTATGAGTGTAAGTTCAAATTAATGCTCTGGACCTGACTGCTCTTTTTTCCCCTCATTTTAACCAAAGGGAAAAAAAAAAAGGGTGGGGGGGTGGAACAAAACAAGAACTCCATCCCACTAAAACCTACAGGTCTGAAGTTCTTGGTTGCACTTCACCCATCATCAACAAGCTGCTGGCAGTGGATTCCTTCCTCCTTTTTGGATTTAAACAATCTTATGAATTTTCTGCCTCACAAAGGCTGATTTTTTTTGATCTACAGATTATCAGAGACTCTGATTTTTCACATTTCAGATCTAGTAAATTTCAAAGGCTAATTTGTAAATCTCACTGTGTTAATGTACGTCATGGATATTAATGAAAAAGAAGCTCACAGATCGAGTGGCTCATTTTACAGAGAGGCTGCTTTGTACAGGCAATACTGTGAGAGTCTTCTAAATCCAATCTCAATTATTTGCTCTATCACACATTCTCATGTTCTTTTCAAGGGTGTTGTAAAATTGGATTCATTACCAATTTTGGATATATTAGCACACTTAAATCATACTTGATGATGGTATCTTATGGTTCAAAATGTCAGCCTGTATTTTTAAATTAAAAAAAAAAAAAAGAAAGAAAAACAGCCAAAATAAAACCAAAATAAAACAAACAAAGAAACAAAACCTGCAAAACTAAACAAATAAACAAAAAACACTTTATTTGAACTGTGGAAAAACTACCCCCAAACCACGTGGAATTATATAAGCATTGTGTAGATAGAGCTGCAGAGAGACTCTGCTGCCAGCTTAAGACAGCTGATGTGAAATGTATAATCTACTAGAATACCATATATATTATATAACATATCCTTTTAGAACATTTTTTGGTTGTCATGCATCACAACGAGATTACAGCAAAAGCATGGGCCCCTGGCAGAGTTTTTTTATTATTTATTTTATTTTTCATGGATTTTTTAGATTTTTATTTTGTGACTTAAGATAGATGGTACTGTGGTGACTGGAATCAGAGCATAGCTTCAAGGTTTTTTTCCAATAAAGGGCATGGTGGCTTTTACTTTCAGGACTAGAAAAAAGAGCATTTGTGACTGTGTGCCTCAGAGATCCTAATAAACACCATGTACAGCCCTAAATACATGTACAATGAGTTCCTGTTTCAATCCAGCCCTGGCAGTTCATCTGAATCCCCCTGTCTCAATGCTAAGCCTCAGGAACTGGGATGAGCAGGTCTGGTAGTACAATATATCTCCTCAAAATCTTCAGTAAGTAGCTTCTTTTAGGATTTAAAGTTCATACAGTCTGTCTTCTGGGTGGACTCTGAGTGAGAATTATATCGTTTTTTCCTATTTCGATCTCTTAGTTCCTATAATGGAAAGTTTGTGCTAAAGCTGCTATCAAGTGACTAAGGAAAAGGAGTCACACGCAAAGTGAAACATTCTGTAATTTGTTCCCTTGACAAAAAAAGTTGTCACTATCTTCCAATTCAGACCACAAATGATTTCTTCATCCATTCACATTGTGCTCCAGTTTGATTTTCCTGGGACTTAAGAACATAGAAAACAGAAAGTAAATTGAAAGGGACTATCTTTTATACGTTGCTGACTGAGATGTTCTAATATGATGATGTGAATCCAGCTAAAAATAATAAGATTAGGCTCAAGTAACTGACTAGGTCAAATGGTTCACTTACTTTATTTTCTATTTCTGCTATAATAATGGAATGGGCTGAGGAAACCTGAAATTAAAAATAAAATAAAATAAATGCACATCATGTTAATCACCAAAGCCTTACAGTAATCCCCAGGGCTGATTAGCTTTCAGTCACTTTCCATATCATTTGACTCCTTCTAATAAGATTAAACCAGGCTTTTTTACTTCTCATCATCATTCAAAAGGTCCTATTGACTATTCACCTCTCACACTGTAATTCAACTGCGACTTTGAATGAGTTGTGGACTCAGCTTTAGATAAATCTCACCAACCACATCTGAGCCACGTACAAGCAGTGAATTATTGCAAACTACAGCAGTGGTCATATTACTGTCACTTAGGACCAGCTCTAATCTCTTAGCCCTGTGAAATCACTACTTGTCTAACTCATGACTGAACATTCATTCTAATGAATGAGAACAGTTATTTAAAATATGCAAAACCCAAAAAACTACTGTTTCCTCCCCCTTAACCTCATCATACCAAAATCAGCATTGCTTATTTCTGACCGACTCAAACAGAGCACCTTGGATGTCAGTGACTAGAACTGAAAATCATCCAGGGTCTGTGGCTCCTGGTCAGTGTGATGAAGGTAACTCTGCTGAACAGAGTTTTCACAGCTCAGTGGCATTTCTACAAATGTCCCTCTAAATCATCATGGGTTGGTCACTTCACCGAATTGACATTCATGCCCTTTTTGTTGTGTCATCTTTTGGATGCAGCACTCACCTTTTTCCTTTACCTTTTTCCTTTACCTAATCCCACCCAGCCAGGGTTGCAGAAAGTGAGATGTGACTCCCAAACTAAAAGGATAAAGATTAAATAAATATTGCTTCCAGATGAGGCTGTACCCCAACCTAATGAGGGCAAACCCTGAAGGGAGCCGTGGCATCTTGTCAAGGCTCCTAACGTGGCAAATATTGGACTCTTCAGAAACTGTGTGGGAAAAGAAGGTGCACATCACCAACTGGGGCCTGTTTAAATTCATAGAAAAGCTGTTTTTTTTTTAATTAGCCATTAGCTTCATATCCCTGAGGAAATGCCTCATCTATTGCCTCAGAGGAACTGCTCACATGCTCTTTCTATCCTGTAAAGCCCGCAGACCTTGGGTGACTTTCAGCTGAGCAAACTCCTTCAGTGCCAGCACCTTTACAGGATGAAGTGCAGCTCTGCTGTACCTTACCAAACTGAGCCTAAAAAAGCATTTGCAGAGAGAGAATCCCAAACATTTATATTTCAAATCATTTCCACCTAAGCAAAAAGTGACTACAGGTATAGTTTCACCAAGAAATAAGCATTACTCTTTTTTAGTCTCTATATTGTATTGAGAATTGCACTTTTCCACGTTAGTATAAATTGCCTTTACTAAAAAAAAAAAAAAATTAAAAATAAAATTAATCTTCTTTTAGGGCTTTTATAACAAATGAATCAAACCCTTTACCCACATGTTTGCCTAAAACAACCGAACAGTAAATGAAAATGCTCAGCAAAAAAAATCCACAACCTAACAACCCCCAAACCTTATATTCCTCCACAGGACATCAGATGCATTAATCCCTGAAACATAATTACAGCTTTCAGGGCAGATGATTAACAGCTGTATCAAACAAACTGTTGGACCCCTGTATATCAGCTAAGAAGAATTTCAGGTCTTCTTTTAATCTTGCCAAGCACTTCCTAGATAAGCACAGGGTATTAGATTCACCTGTTACTATTTCTGTAATTCATGATGTTATCAAAATTGTTTTCTCCTAGGAAAGCACCTGCATGAGACAGTTTATATCCCATTTCTTCAGGCTTTTTATAGTTTTATTTTACTTTTTGTCTTGAGCACTTGCTTAGGATATTCATTCACTCTCACAAAATATGTAACTTCTCTATTATTGCTTGGCGTTTCAACACCATTCTTAAGAACAGAAAAGGCAATTTATAGTCTCATTATATCTGATATTAATATTCTTACTGTATGTCACACTGGGCACGAAAGAGAAAGGAGAACATTTAGTTTAAAACAAATCCATCCCTGAGAAAATAGCTTTGACCTAATGATACCCAAGCTGAAAAAGGAAAAGTAGCATTAAATACACAAAGGGGCAACATTACTACCACCACTACTCTGCTGTGATGGGCATCACCTTGTTCACATTTCTGAACAACTATCATAAATAAAACTTCATTTATTTATTTGTGTATCTCGGTTACTGGCTCTCTGAAAAATAAAGTATCATGGTTCTGTTGAGTGCCCAGCACTATTTTTAAAAATACGTTGAAATTTTTAAACTTGTGCGAATTTAATAAATATTTTGGCTCCGTGCTGAGAAGGGTTGTATTTAACAAGGCATTTAAAAAGAAATGCTAACAAATGCAAAGCCATCTCAGCCTTTCCTTCTCTTCTGTCCCTGCGAGAGGGGATCTGGAGCTGCACGCCCTGACCTCGACCACGCCATCCAGACGGAGACTGCCACCATCCCTCAGTGCATCAAACAAGCAAAAACTGCTCAGCCTCTGACCGTCCGTGCTGCCTGCTGGTACCCACAGAGCACAGGAACAGCCCTGGCTGCAGAAGGGCTGGGCCAAATGCATCCCCTGCTGCCAGGTCTGGTGGAGCACTGCCAACTTCCCAGATTTAGGCAGAAATTAACCCAAAGCAGGCAGGGTGGAGAGCTCCCAGCTCTGGTGACCACGTGCTACATGGGCAGCTCTAAGGCACCTCTGTCTGCAGGCAGTGGGTGAGGCCACATCACACTGAGCAGCACACACGACAGCTTCACCTCACAGTTTTGTTAGAAGAATAACTTTTAATAGAAGGCCACGGAGCCACTGGCATCCACAGCAGAATAAATACCTGTCTTTTCCCTTATACACACCATCACCCCAGATCCCCGTGGCTAATCTTTGGATGAGGATCTAATCAAGGATTTTCTATTTTGAGCCAGAAGCAGAAAATTGGTAGCCAGTCTGTAGGCAGCATTCTTTTGCTTCACTTTGTAAGACATAGAAATGGCTTTTCTTATTTCATATTCTAATACCGTTCTGCAGTAATTCTACCTCCAATCCCAGTGGGGATGTATTCAGCAATTATACCATGTATTTGAAAGTGCATCCATTTGTGTGCCTAGGAGTATCACTGCATTATTGTTAACCACAGCTGTGTAAAAATCTAGGGTCTTTTTTGTTAGTCAGAAGCATTTACCTTACGGCACGTTGGGAATTATACCAGGCAGCTTTTTTATTGCTCTTTTTTCACTATTTCTATGACTGAAACTTCTTAAATCTGTAGGGTTTATATCCTGTAAAGTACAGTATGACAGAGAGCACGGCAAACCATCAATTAGTTATAAATAAAAATACACAGTGTAAATAAAAAACCACAAGGATGTAACTTAATGATTTAAAATTATTATGAGCTGGGGGACATGTGTAAGAGGAACAGAGCAACTGGAAGTGCAGGGTTATTCCTGCAGTGTTTACTCTCATGGATACCACACAATATTCCTTGTACACTACAGGAAAATATAATATGCAACCACAACAAAATGCTACTGCAATATTAGAGCTTTCCAAAGAAGGTCAAGCACAAATGCCTTCTACCCAAAACAGATGGTTTTAATTATTAATCCTTATTCTCTGTTAAATATTTTAAAAACTATAAAGTTGGCAAAAAGTGTTATCTTACTGGTCTGGGTTCTGGGTTTGTTTGGAGGTTTTATTTATATCAGTAAAATACAGTCTTAAAATAGCCAAAATTCTAACCAGTGTTACTGCTTCTGACAGAACATTGGGGGTTTTTGTCTTTGAGAGAAATGTTTACAAAATTATGACATTTTAGCTGCATTTTCTTCTTGTTCCACGGATGGCTTCCCATCCTGAGCACTCATCAGAGTGCTCAGTAGCACTCCTACCCAGGGGAAGACCTGTCACACAACCACTTAAAACAAAAAAGCTTTTCATTTCTCCTAAGACTGCAGCCATTCCCTGGAACCCTGAATGCAAAATAAAGGTGTGATCAGTGTCCTGCCAAGCAGCCAAGGGTGTGTTCAGGCACCTCTAAAGATGCTGTTGGATAAATGGTCATTATCTCTGGCTGAAGGACTTTGTGAGGCTTCTGCAACACTGGACTCTGCTAAAAGCTCACCAAGGCCACCTGGAAAGCAGCACATTTGCAATTACCCTGTTGGGATGGGAAAGGAAACCACCTGTATCTGCTGTAGCAAAATTGCAGAATGCATCTCATTTTCTAGCATCAGCTGGAGGGGTGGAAGTTTTGGAGCACAGCCTCAGGTGCAAAGCTTTACTTCCCTGAGAGGTGTCACACCTATGGAACACAGTTTAATGCACCTGTGTGTCCTGAGACATTGCAGTTTCTTGCTATTTATAAAATGGAAATGCTAATCATAATCTGTCCTACCCACTCTGGTGTAACAGAGTTGCAGAGACAAAAAAAAAAATCTATATCCTCTCACCTTTATCTCCTCTGCCTCCAAAATGGAGAAAGAAGATAGATTTTTTTCTGCAAGGATGAGGGCTGTCCCCATACCTGCTGCACCCTCCTTTCCTCAGGATGCAGTAAAAATGATGGTCACAGCCTTGTTCAAAGCATATGCTCTGTTATTAGGAGAATATGAATGCCTAAGCATTATTTTAACTTGCAAATGAGAGGATATAAAATTCTGCAAAATGAATCAGCGAGGATGGAGAGGACAGAGAAGTCACTGTGAAACTCAGTGTTACACACAAAAGTGCAGACAGCTGAAGAACACCACAACTGGGAACCATTACAGTTGTTTTACAACCAGTAGTGATAATTTTTCATGGTAAAGGCATCACAAAGCTCTGTGCTCTCCCTGCTAAGGGTTTTTAAATGCAGAATCTTTACAGAGAGCAGAACAAATGTTACAGGAAGAGGAAACAGCTACAAAGAGCCTTGCTTTTAGCGAGACTCCACTGAAAACAGAATCTTTATTGCTCAGTAAACCTTGGGACTCGTTAGTTACATTCTTCCAGCATTGATGAAAATATTGTCTGTTCATTTCTTTGGGGAATGTGCAATAATCTAGGGGAGAGCATCACATCTCTGAGTGAAAGCCTGACGGTGGCAGGAAGACAACAGCTCCTAAAAACCACAACTCCAGGTGACAGAGTTATCTCAAAGCCTAAATCTTGTCAGCAGCAGAGGAGACGCTGCAATTACCGCAACGCAAACAAAGACAACTTTTCAGCCATGGAAGTTAACATGGCTATAAAAGTCAATATATTTACAAAGGGGAGAAGCAGAAAGAGATATAAAGGGAAGCACGAGGGAGTATCAAACAAATTACACTTCAATTTTTATCCTGATGGTGATCAGTTACAGTAACACTGGGGTTATTTAAAGCTCTAAATACTGCTGTCACTTCCAATTGCCCTGACACATCCAGATTATACTCAATAAAATATTTTCCATGCCTGAATATTTCAGTTTAAGCTTGCTGCAAGGTTAGAACAAGCTGCTCCTTGGCTCCATATGCTTTATTTCACTGCAGATTTCCACTGTAGTTCTGCATAACATTTTCCCCAAAACACATATTCTGGCATTACATATTCCAGAAAGGGACAGAATTACCATGAGAAATATTTTGTTACCACTGTATTGGGAAAAAAAAAAAAAGAATTGATGAAAGGCTTGTTTATCTAACCCAGCATGACCAAAAGAATTCAACATAAGTAAGCCAGCAGAAATTAGGAAAAAGCAATAATGTTGGATGTGAGCCAACTACCCTTATTTTGAAAGTATGCAGATGTTTGAAAAGTTGTGGGTATACTTCCATTTAATCTCCATTTTTAATTTTACTTTAGAAGCTGCTTATTTTGAATAGGTTAAAATGCAATAACATAAATTTTTATCCATTTCTCAAGGAGCTTTTAGCTTTGGAACTTTCCAGCTTGGTGGGCATGGCAGTGTGATGGGAAAAGGATATCACTTAGGATATGGAAAGATACCCTCAGGGACAGAGCAGCATCACTTTCAAAATTATTGAATAGTAAAATTGTAGAAAAATGAGAGAACTTAGCAAGTCTTTCTGTGGTTATTCAGTTCATTCTTACACGAGTTTTGATGTTATTTTGAAGATAACAACCAGACATTTCCCAGATTTTTAAATCTCACTCTGTCCCTCTCTTTTCCCCTACTCTCTGAGATGTCGTGTTATTTGGGACACAATTCCAGAAGCATTAAAAAACACCCCTGAATATGCTGCTGAATTCCAGTGACATGAGGAAGGCTTCATGCCACTGGCAGATAAAATTTCATTTTTTATTTGTCAAGGCATATTCCTACTTCAGGTGTATTAATAACACTCGCATTCATTATATGCTTTAACTGATTTATTTTTTTAGAATCATGCAAAACTAAAGTATTTGTGGAGGACTTTTTTTACTATCAATTGTGAGGGCAAAACAAGTGCACCTGTGCACGCTGGTTCAATTTCATATTCATTTTGGATGCACAGGAACCTTAGTGCATTGCCCGGGTCTGGAGAAAAACAGCAAATTATTATTTATTGTTTATCCACTGTGTTCGTTCACACTTCTTTTGCTGCTTTTCTTCTGACTCATAGGTAGGTAGCTTGATATGTTTTGGGGTTTTTTGGGGGGAGGGGGTGTGGCTGAACAAAAATCTTTTTGTTCCAACTATGTTTGCTGCCTCCAGCATGTTTTGATGCAGCCATGTACAAAATTAGAATGCTGTAACTATTTTGCTGTGTTTTATAAATAGCTTTGTGCAGAAGCATGAAACACCTCTTCTACTAATAATCTAGTTTTAATGGAATTCTGCTCACCAGTTGATTGCAGGTGCTGATGTCCTGCTGAAAAGAAAACAACTCTGCAACACCCCAACACCAGGAGAAGCTGCAGCATCAGACACCAGAGCTTCACATCAGACATCAGAGCATCCTCAGGAGAGGGAGTCACAGCAAATTCCAGATGCAGAAATTCCTCAGGCAGCACTGAAACACCACAGTCCAACTGTGAGCCAGGGAAAAGCACCATTTCCCTTATTCCACTGTGTGTATCAACCACTGGTCTGTCACTTCCATCAGTTATCTTTATACAGCCACACATACATAAATATTTAAAAAAATACTTATTGTATAAATTTTGCATGTATTTTATACTTCTCAGATACCTGAGCTGCTACCTCAGAAGATGCTGATAGAAAAATGGATGCCATACAATTCTTTAGATTTCTGATAATTTCAGATAATAGGTCATTTAGTGTATACTTTTGATTATTTTGTTCAAAAGAATAAATGAGGAACCCCAGATATAAATAGTCACTTTAGGTAAGACCACAAATGCTTTTTTTGCTAGCTTTTCTAACCAAGCCGTAAGCAGAGACAGCTCCAAGTTATATTTCTGATCATGCTAAGTGAGAGTTTTCACTCCATAGGTGATACCAGAAGCAGGCTGGTACAGGCATTACTTTTTGCTACTTTCTGGCTGAATTTTCTGGCATTGTTTTGCTTAGAAATACAGAAAACCGTTTTTATCTTCTAAAACCTCTTCTCAGAGAAATCCATGCTATTCATGCTTAAAATTATTACCAAAATATCTTGGCAGCAAACTGCCTGGATTGAAATAGTTTAGACAGGCATTATTCTGATAATTGTGATGCTAAACTTACTTACTTTTCAGTGCTAAACTTACTTGGGGGTGAAGCCCCAAAGTTTAATTCCTTGAGAACTGAAGTTCATACAAGAATACAGGAGACTACACCACGGTACTTTGACTATTTTCAGGAGGACTCTGTGGCTCTGTCACAGTGAAATGTACCTGCTAACGTGTTGCTTTAGTGACTCTAATTAAGTGTGTATCGATCTATGCATTGCCAAATTATCTTCCTACCTACATTATGGCCGTAAAATTAAAAAACCATTACAGCTCATTGCAAGTGACAGCGTCTGCTTTTAAAAGAAAAGATTTCATGCTAAATGAGGGGTTGTGCCAATTACCATCCACTTTTTTGTTAGTTTTTTTAGAAAATCTAGCTTGTCCCTTAACCACACCAACTTCTTCCCTGCAGATTTTAATTGATGGTTCCAGCCTCTAATTACCTGACTTCACTACAGTCCGGGCTGGACTTGTAATATCGTTTCAGTATTTGTTTTTAATTAGCCCAATTATTGGCAATTGACCTCCACTTAACAGCTTCTAAATCAGATGTAGTTGTTTCCCTTGTCGGGCTGATTAGGAGACAAGCTGAGAGCCTTTTGTTGCCTCCCTTCATCCCCAGCCCTGGCTCCTGAGCAGGGATGCTCCCACCGGGCTGTCCCCATCCTCTCCGCAGCTCCAGGCGTCCCGGGAAAAGGCTCCAGCCCTCGTTAGGGAGGTCGTTTCCCCTTCACTGTCCCTCTCTGCCAATCCATTTGTCAGATCAGAGGCCCCTCTTTTGCGAGAGCCCCTCTGACCGAGTTCAGCCGGGGTCAGCTGCCTCAGAAATCAGAGAGAACTCAAGGAGAGGGCTGAGGATTAGTGCGGGTGGGATTGCCTTTGATACAATCTTCTGCCAGGTTTTTCTACCCCACTCTCCCCCCACCCTCCACAATATTTGATTGATTAGAAAAGTTTGGAAAAAAATCGGAACAAACACAAAAAATGTGTTAAAACAAAAAAAAATGGGTTTATAAACAATGTGTATGTAGAGCACTGTAAGACTGGCAAGTGAAATCACACCAGTGTTCAACCAGCATAAATTTAGGAAAGATTAAAGGCTCACCAATCTCTGCTGTAAGCTATCAGCACTGATAGATCTACAATTATATCATAAAGGACATCAAATTATTGTATTAAGGACAGAAAGCCTGAACTGTATTGACAGAGCTTGAATGCTTCATGTTCAACAAGCCAAATGACCCCAACATGGATAGCAAGACATAGTTTAGGGCATACTAAACTATTCTACAAGTAAAGCCAAGTTTCACTGTGTTTAAGCCCTGTATTCTTGACATCTGAAATTTCCAAGTTGTCAAAATCTTTGCAAGTGTGTTTCTTCATATTGCCAGCCCTCTTTGAAAGTGGTTGGTAATATGATCACAGGAATTCAACAGATGTACAGGAAAAAACCACTTTATTCACTGGCTAAAACCACAGGCATAAAGTAAGGCTTGACCTGAGACTTACTGATATTGATAAAGTCATTTCTATTAAATCTGCTGGATTCTGACTAAAGTTACTTAAGAGCACAGAAGGCAGAGCACTGCATTGTCCTGCAGGTAGCTGATGTGATGCCCTGATAGTTTCCAAGAGCTACATCAGCCCTGCCAAACCGTCTCTGGAAGGCAGCTATTTTACTCAAAATTCCCCTTCAAAGGAAGTTTCCCACAGAAAGGCAGGTTCTGGAAATTCTTCCCCCAGTGTGTGGTGCTGCTGAGTCCTGCAGTGCTGCTCATTCTCGAGCTCCAAGTGCACATCTCTGTGCTGAGCCCTGCACAAAACAGCTGCCTTTGGAGCGTCCCCAAGCTCTCATTAGATGCCATTTCCTAATTCAGGAAAAGCTGGCAAGCAGGGTGCACAGGGGCTCCTGTGCATCAGAGGGGAGCAAATGTCAGGTCACAGAGAAACAGGGGACTCTGAGGAGCTGCTGGCTGGTAGGATTTGGGAAGCACAAAAAGGCAAAGCCCTAAGGAACTGCTCAGAGCTGGGGGTTACACGGAGGCGACTGCAGAGCCATTTCTGTGAGACTCCCCATCCACTGTGACGGAATGAGATTTGTTCTGCTGAGCTGAGCCTCTTCCCATGGTCAGCTGGCATTTGCTGGGAAACCCAGAGCACTGGGCTGGAACTAAGAGCAGTTAAAAGCAGCACGACAGGCTGCGTGCTTCACAGGAAAAGCAGCTTTTCACCATCCATCCAGTGACAGAAAGCAAAGACAGCAGAAATGCAAGGACAGCAGGGAAAGGGACATCTTAACTTCTCAGGATAGACAAAATAGCTTAGGCATCAAATGATGTGGATTGTTTCCAATGCAGATATCCCAACAGACTTCAGACTCCCTCATGGGGTAAACTGCAAAAGGCAGACGAAAGAAACATCTACATTTATTGAGATTTTACAGTTAAAACAAACAAAGGCATAGGAACAATCTCAGACTGTGAAATTCTGTTGTTTTGCCACATATACCTTAAATACAACATGCATAGTAACAAACACATAATAGGAAATAGAAACATATTTTTAAGTAGCTACTTACTTAGTCATAAATAAAATAAACTTCCTAGTAATCCTGGTATTTATAATAATAGTTTATTATTATAAAATTCTTTAAAATTTATTACTACAAAATTCTTTATAATAATTATTAGTATGTAATTCATTAGATTCTAACAATTTCCCACAAAGAATTAAAAAAAAAATCTGGTCTTCTGCAGTGAAGCATTGCTTTGACTGATTTTTTACACAATGAAAAGAAAGAAAAAAACAAAAGGGGAAAAAGAGAAAATAGAAAAAATAAGGAGAGTTCATCTGGATCTTAAAATCACGAGGAAGCCATTTTGGCCGAGTTCCAATTGACAGAAACCTTCACAGCCTTTACACAGACTAATAAATTTTAAAAGTTTAATATTTATTGCTCATTCATGTTTCACAATAGTGAAGATTTTACTGATAATATCCACTAAAAATGTATTATATTACATCCACCTTACACAACAGGATGTAGATGTGCTCCAGTCTAATGCAAATATAGGGAAATATATATATATATAAAGGTACCATTTTAACTATGGGAATGGAACTTTATAGGAACTTTAAGAGGAAAAGTAGTGAAAGCAGCTGCTGTTATTCAGAGATGAATGGAAATGCATCACTGAGGGGTTGTTTTTGCATCTGTGGGTTTTGCATTTTCGCAAGGTTTCTTCCTCTCAAGCTGAAGTGGAGAAACTGTGAATTCCCTCAGCAAGGGGTGAGACTGAGAAAAAACATTCAGGAAATTAAATGGGGGAGGAAAGGGTTTCTTCTTTTTGCAAAGGAAGTTTTCATTAGTTGTTTCATCTGCCTCTAATTAAAAATGGGGTCCCAATCAGTTCCGACATTGACTTTTTTGGGGGGGGCATGTTCTAACTCACAAAGAAGAAGAACTACAGGAACTACAAATGTCATGGTTTGTTTAAAAAAACATTGGACCCGAAGGAAACACACCAAACTATTTTCAGCAGCTGGTAAATCTGTGCTATTCCACAGCAACAATCTCATTGGCAAAGTACTGAATATCCTATTCAAACAAAACAGTTTACAGGCAAGCATATGAGTAGTTTGTTTCTTTTTAACTCAAATATCACGAAAATAGAGCAGTTAAATGCTTAAAATCCAGTGCATGCAAAATCAGGCCATTTCTGAAAAGAAAACACATCCATGACATAATTAAAGCCCCTTTTATTGCTTGAGCTGCTCATGTCTAAAACAAAGGATTTCACAGGAACAGGAATTCTGTTCCCTACTAAACTGATAACAAACCCAAATGCCAGTGCAAATGAAGAGAACAAATAAAACTGCTCTCACTCCTGCAAAGACCTATGAAGTCCAGATGGGATATGGCTTTGACTTTTTTTTATAAATGGGAACACTTAAGTAATCCATCTCAAAACATTTTTGGGAATACACTACAACACCTTAGTCAATTCTGTGTAGTGGAACTCCAGCATAAAATCAGAGCAGTCTTTTCTCCTTACAATGAAATAAATAGCATTTCTGTAGCTCCTGGGGAAAAATAATAATTTCACTCATTCAGAGCACACATTTCTTGTATAATAATGCAAAAGAACAACAACAAAAAAAAAGCAATTCAACAATTTAGTCCGCTGGCTGTGAGCAGGGGAAGAGGTAGAGAAATAAGTGCCCATTTTCTGTTGACTTTTAATAGAGTGCCTATTTCTACACATGCCTTTGAAAAATGTTTCCTCCAGATAATTTACAAAACCATACTAAATCAGTTCTGAAATTGGAAATAAATGGCAGCAAAAATGTCTCAAACATTTAATAATATACCTGATCAATGACAATATAGCCATCTCTCAGACAGTGTGAAATACAAAAATGGATACACAACAACATTATTTTCAGGTCTGGATTCCAAAAATGCGTGTATTTATTTTAAAAAGTTGATTCCTTTCCAGTGCACAGCTCAGATTAAATGCCAGGGAAAACTCATGAACTCAAAGGCCTTGTGAACATATGAACAGTTGCACTGCCAGGCATAATTGTTTTCTGATGCATAGCTGGCTGCCATTTAGCACATGCCCTGGTAGAAAAGGTCACTACTTACAAAAAATAAATGCCTCACATCTTCCATTAAAGCAGGCAGCCTTCATGCCGGGCAGCAGAGCACAGCAACACAACAATGTATTAATACATTACTTCCTGAAGCCTTCAGTTTCACCATGCAGAGTTGTTCTTAAAATGTGACCACGTTAATTAACCAGAGCATGAGTGACAAGAAAACCAACACCAGAATGAACAGATTTCAGGTATTCCTGAATATTAATCAACCATGCTCAATTTCAGCAGTAGCTGATCAAGTAAACACGTCAATTTACAAGGTAAGAACCCGTTTGCCTGGATACCTTTGAAAATTTTGATGGGTTGAAATTAATTGTGATTTGGTACTACAAAGTGTGACAAGTTTAGGAAGAGGTTATAGGTTACCTAAAAACGATAAGGTGAGCATCACCTCAGCTTATTGTCACACAACTGCCTTGGACGAGTGAAAACTCAGCAGTAGCAACAACTGTGGTGTTTAGACACTTATCACAAAGGCTTTTGACACAGAGACAGATATAAAATATATGGTTTGCAGGAAAAAAAATCTTTACTGAAAGATGGAAGGAAGGTTTTAACCTCATTGAAGTGAGAAGTTATTTATTAAGCAGTCAAGTGAGAGAGAGAGCTCCTGGTGAAATAAAGCAGCACTCACACATTTACAGAAGGGAAACAACCTGTACTTTAGGACAGAGAAAGTCACACTGTCTTGTCTCTGCAAGGACAGAGCTTGAAGGACTCAGCTATGAAAAATTAATTTTGCCTGTGCCCAAGCCTGCCTGTAATTTTGTCCAGAACTTTGTTTTGTCTCAGTTAAGTTGCTGTTGCTGTTTTTTTGAAAACGTTGGCGTGCTGGAGCCAGCATTTAAAAGCAGCAGGTTACTGTGTCTGTGCTGTTGCACTGAGAACGCTCCAGCCACACACAGAATTTTTCAGTTTTGCCTCCCAGAGCATTCTGTTTGCTACAACCCAGAGTTTAGCCCGTATCACTGACACTTATCACTCCTGTCAGCAGATAATTGATTGACTATACGATTATATCTTTAATATGGCTCTGAGATAATCCCTGTATTCAGTACAATCTCAGGGTCAAGGGCATATCTGTGCTCTTCTTCTCCACGAGATATGCAATAATCTTTTGAGACTCTTCTAGAAAGCAAACATAAAATAACTTCCTATAAAACCTGTGTAAGAAAGCTTTGAACTACCACAGTCCCACTTTTCTTCCCCTTTCCTTTGTTTTCTGTGACCTTTTCTGAAGTCTTCCCAAATTCATTCTTGCTCCACGCTCCTGACACCATGTGATGTTCATCACTTTCCTTAATGACCAAACAGAGATGAGAAGAATAGCAATGTGCTTAATGTTCAGCAGGAATTTATAACTACACCATCAAGTCAGTCATGACCTTACAAATTTCCATCAGGCTCTCCCTGGGACTTGCAAAAGAATTCATATTCAAATACATTGTCTATTATGTTGTCTCCCTCAAATATTATGCTACCCTTGCTTGGCTGCCGAATTTTACTGTTATTTAAGTAGCAAGTAAAAGACTACTAAGTTCAATATTGACTCAAAATAGAAGACAAAAGTACTATTATTGCTGACTTTTGTGGACACAATTTAGTAACATCACAGGCTTCAAACACTACATGACAGTTGTATTATTTGGATATGGTTTTTCCATATCTCAGTTGCTTCAGTCAAAGCAGAACATAAGTGAATATGGCAAAGGCCTGCTCTTTTCTTTATGTCTGAGCAGAAGAATCTGGAACAAAGCAGAGCTGTCCTGAGTCCATCAGAATCAGGAGACAGCCAATGAACAGCTCATTTCAGCCACAGTGCAGGGAATCTTCCACATCCCTCTTCTCATTTCAGCAGGACAGTTCCTCTAAATCAAGGAGTCAGACTTTGCTTCCCAAACAGCAGCAATGAGTCCCATTCCCCTTCCCTTCTCCCATTTAAAAATCCTATCAATATACTGCTCTGAGCATCAGTCACCCTGTGTATGATGTCTGACACGTTTACTGAATTTGTGAATTAAATCCAGCTGCAAACAGAAAAGTTGTGACCTATGGACAGATAAATGCACTCTCAATAGCTTATAGGTGTAATGAAAATGGACCAATTCTGCTCTAAAAAGAAGAAGGAAGGGAAGGTTGCGGGAAGGTTGCGGGAAGGTTGCGGGAAGGTTGCGGGAAGGTTGCGGGAAGGTTGCGGGAAGGTTGCGGGAAGGTTGCGGGAAGGGAAGGGAAGGGAAGGGAAGGGAAGGGAAGGGAAGGTACAGCTAAACCAGGTCTCATTTCTCTCTTCCTCCTTTCAATCTCTTAAATCATTTCACCTGCCCAAAAGCATAGCAGGCTGACCAGCAGTCTACCACTTCACATTGCCTAATTGGTTTGTTTCAATATCCATCCTCCAGAAAAAGATCCCAGCTTATTTCAAGCAATTTATCTGTCATGTTGTGTGCTGGAGGGGCTGAACCCTTTTTGTCCTTTGCCCTGGGTGACCTGTGCATACAGTTCAACTTGAAACCTTTTCCTTTCTAAGGCTTTCAGGGCACTTCCTTCACTAAAATGCACCAGGCCTCCTTCCTCCAAGGGAGCAGCTGCCTTTGTTTTGCCTCCCCTTACTCAGAGTCATCATGAGCAAAACTTGTGCTTTCTCCACCAGCAGCCAGAGGTGTTTCCTCTCTGTGCACCAGTCCAGGGGGACAGGCAGGTGCTGTGAGGCAATGGCAAAGGGGTGTCCCCCAATGTCCCCCGTGACACAGGGGCTGCACAGGTCTTGGGTGTTTCTACCTCTCCACCTCTCCTCTTGTATCTTCAGAGGGCTTTGTGGTATTTGCTCAGGAAGAAATCCTGCTGTGAGTGATCTGCAATTAGGCATGGATAGTTAAACAGAGCTCCTTCCACGTGAGTGGAGTGGAACTCCCCTGAGCTCATCCTGGCAGAGCAGAGATTATGAAATCCAAGACACGCTCCGACAACCGTAGGCACGGTACCCTCAGCTGAGGGCAGCGCACAACCCGCTGTCACAGTGACCAAAATGTGTCACCAGGGAACAGCCACGCTCACTGCAGGAGTATTGTCTGTCTGCCAGAGGAACTGACTGTCCTCAGGTACCTGTGACAGCTCCTGCCAGGCCTGACCCAGCCTTCACATGACAAGACTTTATTCCAGCTCTCCAGAGGGCTGGTGAAATGCACCCCAGGAGCTTTCCAGCGTCCTCTTACACTGGAGACAACGGGGCTCCTGTGACTGCCACACACTTACTCACTAAGAGTTATTAACAACTTCTCTTTATTCTATTAAGATGAAAAGTAGGTATTTTTGCCAGCTGATACTGGTTTAAAAAAATAAAGCATACTCCGAACACCACTCCTCCATCACCCATCTCCTCATCCCATCTCCATTTATCTTTTAGACTTAGCTTTTTCAAATTTGACATCTTTCTGATATTTTGGGGAGCTCATTATTGAAATTTTAGGCATTCTCATCTCAAACACCTGTCTTGTTACCTGTTTCTCCTTAGACAGTTTTCAACAGGACAGTTTCCCTTGAAACTACTATTCAATTACAACTTAAATTAGAATATCTGTTCCTAGTATTCTGCAATAAAATTCTGTGTGTGTGGTCTGTAGGGTCTAGACAACTTCTATCAGGACTTTGTTACAAATATACGTAAGACAAAATTTACTCCCTATTATCAGGCAAAAGGACACCCATCTTCCCCACTCTCTGTGTCCTTTGGGTGCTCTGTTTGCCATGAGAGTGTACTCCTGCCTCAGGCATTTCCCCTTCCTGTCCCAAGTAGTTTTAACAGGATAACATGAAGTTTCTAAATGTCTTCTGTCATAATAACTCATGACTACACATTAATTTTAGTTACAGGACATAAAAAAGACCCCAAAACAATAAAACCTTTTCCTCACCAATCTGTAGAGCCTAAAATTTTGCAACATAAACAAAAAACAAAGTTCAGAAAGTACTGTCTTTGCTGGGTGACATTTAGTGCTCGGTATCCCATTATCCCATGAAATTTCTGTCACTGTATCATTATTCCTCTGCAATGAAACACCCTCATTTGTATACTCCAGCCTTTCAAGAGAAAATGCACTGTATTATACAAGAGACTCATCTAGCAAAAAATCTACAGTGAACACAAACCTTCCTCCTCAAAATAGCACTCTTCAGAATCCTCTCTATGAATTCAACCTAGAAGTAAAGAAGACAATTCTAACAAGTGTCCTTTTTCATGACAGAGATAATTTAGAATTGTTATCGAGAGACTTGATATTTCATGAATGGTCTTTAATGAGGTTTTTTTAAACTGCAGTATCATTATATGAAAAGATTTTATGGAAGATAATCAGGTAATAAATATATCATTCCTTCCATTATTTCATCTATACAGAAAAGTAGTTTGGTCATTTTGGCAAATGGGTTTTGCCAGGAAATTTCTGGTGCCCATAAAGTTGTTGTTTAAAAAAAAATCCAAGCAGAAGAAAATTCTTTCATTTCAAGAAACAAGAAGAAAGAATCTTTCTAGAGCAACTATCCTATTGCTTTCTAGGATACCCTTTTGCAGGCTTTACTTTGAAGTGTGCGTGTCAATAATTGTGGAGTTTGCTACCCACACTGTGTAACTTCCACTGAGGATTCACAAGGAGGATGGGAGATCACACAGCAGCAGTCACATAATGCCTAAAAGGCAGGTTACAGCAAGGCCCTGCATGGAATTTTTTCCATTAGAGCTATCCAGTCAAAAAGCAACAGGAAGGAACCAAAAGGAAGGAACCAAAAAGTACACAGTACTTCAAAAGCTTCTCAGCAGTGCAAAAGCATCTTCACAGTAACCACAGAGCAAGTGAAGGGTGTGCAGGGGCTCAGTGGGCTGCAGAGGGAAGGCTGAAGGGGAAAGGATGCTAGGAAGTTGAGAACTGGAGTTTCCCCATTCCCTCATTATCCAGAGGTTTTGCTGCTTTCATGGACCACAGCAGTGGTTGGACTTTTCTAGTCCAACTTCCTCCTCAAGGATCCAGTGCAGCCTCTACCTCCTCCTCACCTTCCAAATTACCCTGGCCTGGTTATGGAAAAATGTGGTTATAAATCTGGGAAAAGGGATCACCTAATAAAGTTCTGTCACTTTGAATGATGCTGACTTAAAAGTATCCAGCAAGATGATCTTTATCATGTTCCTGAATGAAAAAAGTTTCTAGATTTTAGCATCAAATAACACAGAATGCATTTTGACTTTTAGCTGGCATCACAAAGTTACAAAGGCATATCTGGAGCAATGGTTTTAATTTTTTTCCAGAAAGTTTTTATTTGAAGTATCACATTTGTCCTATTTCTAACAGGAGCAGTGTCCAAAATGCCCAATTTTTTATCTCATTTCACCTCAAGCACTCTTCAGAGACATTGGAGAAAAGGATACAAGGATGACAAATCAAAAGAACTTAGGTCCTCCCTTAGGTCCTGCCAAAATACTAGTGAATATCCACTGATTCAAGCCCAGAAACGCATAATTTTAAGATGCTCAAAAGTGATTAAGTTCCACTGTTCCACCTTCAAACAGCTTCAACCAGTTTTCATTGTATTTCTCATGTTATCAGCATTTGCCATCAATGAATATCATCCACTTTGAACGTTTTAATTGAGCTTTGACACACATTTGAGGAGAGTAAGCTTCATTATTCTCACTGAGCAAGCAGGAAAACTGAAGTACAACCACCAATTTGGCCATTTCCTGCACAGTCCTGGAGTCCTGGGGCTGTGCCACGCAGTGCTGACAGCCAGGAAAGGCAGCTGAATTCTCTACCTGTTGGCACTGGGAAATGTCTATCATTCTCAGAGACAGCATAAAAATCCTCTTCCCACTTCTATCATTCCAGAAGTTTTTCTAACTCTTCCAAACCAGGTGACAGAACTGCAAATAGGTATGAAACTCCTGAAGGGGAAAAGAAAAAGCAAACCCCAGCAGTAGCATATTAAATTTTGTGGTTAAAGAAATTTGAATTTAGGCAAGCGTGACTGAACCACCATGCACATGTCACGTTATCACCCAGCTCCTTCCACAAAGTCTGCTTTTACAGTGATTTTTTCTATCACTGAGCAGCAGTTTTACAGTGTGCTTGACTTCATGGCACTGCAAACAAATTGAGTTTCTGCACCTTAACAGTGAAGTGGTGTTGATCCAGTGATGTATTACTGAAAATGTGCAGACTGCTGAGGGAATCAACAGGGAACCTGTGCTTTTTAAATTAGGTTTTTTTCAGCTTGTAAGGATTGACAGTATTGACACCTTATAACTGAGGGTAGGCTTGGTGTATTTTACTAACAAAATGAATGTTACTTTCAGAATCAATGCTGTGGTGGCAGGTTGAGCCTGAGGCATCCAGTCACCTTCTCCTGTGCCCTACATTCATTCCCTCCCTTAATTAACTACAGAGATTTGGTAACACTACAGATTTGGGGATTTGCTTTAGGTATTTCCATCACTGATATGTATTTGCAAAACGGCCCCTTAGGAAATAAACAGAAAGGAATTGTTAAATAAAATACAAAACCAAATACATTAAAATAGTCTGAACCTTTTGTAAGTAAGGAAGCACCCAAGTTTCAAGTCAGTCACTTCATAACTCTGAACAATTACTGCCTTTCACGAATTTTCATTGTCAGAGCACCCCGAGATGTGGTTTGATTCACATAAACTTAAAGCTGTTCAATGTCCAAATTCATTAGAAAGGTTTGGAATACCACCAGCTGCTCAAGGAACACAATCAACAAGAGATCTGCCCCATCCATCCCATTGGGAAAGCAGCAAACCCTTGTGCCTTAGAAAAGCACTTGTTGAGGCATCAAAAAAACAAAAAACAAAAAACAAAAAAACACTTCAGAGCATGTTCCAGTTGTTACGAAAATAATTTAATTTTAGCTCTTCCTTGACTTTTTTTCCCTCTCCTCTCCATCTTCCACAGTAGTCCATGGACTAGAACAGAGTGAGGGCAATGTGTTGCATGAAATTGTTTGGGGTTTTTGGGCACAGATGATTTATCTTGCTGTCATTCATAGACAAATGAATCATCACATTAAGAAGGTCATGCCATAACTTGTTCCCAGGATGGGAACAGGTATAGGTGGGGTGGTTTCCTGCTTTCCTCAGAAACCCAAAGCATGGGGACTCCACAAGGCTTATATGGGCTCCATCTTACTCCCTAGCTCCCTAGCAGGGTCTGCCAGACACTCAGAAGATAAATCTTCCAAAATCCAGTATATTTTGTTTGGATTTGAACACTGTACGTCTTACAAAATTTATAAACACACAGTTTGTAGGAATCAAAAGATCTAATGTATTTTGGGACCTCAAATGTAATCAAAAAGTTCTGAAATGCCTCTCCTTTCTCTGTCACTGGAAGCAAATTAAAGAGTTTTGTCCAGCCTTCTGCTGCAAGACATGCTGTGCTGAAAAAAGGGATGGGAGTGTGGAATAATCAAGAGAAATGGATCTTAATTTAAATGTAAACAATGGAAGGACATATATTATACATACACCTACTTAGAGTAAGAACGAAAACCCATTTGTAAAACCCAAATCCAGCTTGTCAAAATCGAGATGGAGCAGCTCTTTCAAATCACTCTGTCTCCCAGACAGAATGACAGGGTGGCAGGAGGAAACGATTCCTGTAGTCTGACTACAGAAATAATGAATAATCTGCTCCAAGTCGGGTTTTTTGCATTATTTATACTCAATACACTGTCTTTGTAAGGATGATTAGTGCACCATCTGCCTGGACCACAAACAGACATAAAGGAGACAACCTCCTGATTAAAATCTCATTTCTTTTAAACAGAGAATATGAACCCACTATTCTTTCTGAACATGCAGACCTCCAGTCTCCTAATTAATCTACATCAGTCATTAGATATAGATAGCCTGGCTAGACCTCAAGTTATTTAAATGCATCACTGAGCTAAAATATAATAGAGCCAAGCCACAAATATGAAGTTCCTTATCCTCTGCAACACTGTGCTCGAGATTCTGTGTCTCATTAGGGCAGAGCATCAGAATTAATCAGGAGCTCTGAAGCGAGTTTCTAATTTTTATCATCACAAGCCTCTGACTAATCCTGGGATTCATCTGATAAATGGGAGTGTCTGCCTCAGAGCTGGCCACCCCAGCTTCCTCTGCAGCGACCTCTTCAACAGAGACTCAACAGCATCTCAGGGGCAATTTGTACAACATCAGCATTAAAAAGGGACACAAATGAGTTGCTGCCTGAACAGGACTACCTGTCTCAAGAGAATACAAAGGAACTAGGAGTGATCCCTCTAAAAATAAATATACACGCTTTTGAGCCTAAATTAGATTAATTTCAGAATCTTGGCACACAATACCATTGCAAAGGGCTGAGGTTACAGGCAATTTGTAATTTCTATTAAATCTATAATGAACAGTACAAAAAAATATTGAAGTTCATAAAATTTATTTTAATTCACAGTTTTCAGTTATAATTAATAATCATATCCTTGTCCTTACCCATTCATTACTTCTGTCTTCATTTCGTATCTTCATTCTGCTCTGCTCCAGCATTTACAAGCACTTGAGTTAAAATAATGCCAAAAGTGTCTACCCAGCCCAGGATCAGAGTATTTTATGCAACAGCCATTAAAACACACACACACATTCTCACACATATACGCACACTCTCATCACTATCTTTATTTTTGCAGCACAAATTAAGGGCAATTTTTTTGTCCAAAAATTCAGGTGAGAACCACTTTGAGATTTTCTGTCCTGAAAAAACCACACATCTGTCATTACTGTGTTCATAAACTAGCAAAAATACAAAACCACTTTATAGATCTATATAACAAATGCAAACAGTCTTTATGGGAAATGTAGAAATAATATATTTCCTTAGATGTCTCCAAAGCATTTGACAAACATTTATTACATTTCAGATTCTCCCTGTGGGTGAGCTTTATTTGCAGAGTACTTCACAAACTGATCATCCAAGGCATAAACTAAGGCAAATCTCTCCATTTTGAATTGAGAGAGTTTAAGAATCCATGAGATTTGTCTACTATTGAAAACCTCCTTCAGCTGTCATTAAGAGAAAGCCTAATAAATTTATAGACTTAGAGACTAACTTATGTTGGAATAACCTCTGGTTCATCCACAGGATGGGTACATTTCTTCCTAAGCCTTTCCTCCTCTCATGGGTTTTATAGAAACTATTCTGTGTTTTTGTTACACACTTCCTTGCTGCTCACACATTAAGTTCTCATTAAAAGAATTTTAAGTGTTAATATTTTCCAGGCAAAATACACAGTTGACATAATTGCAAATTGTAACAGTTTTTAATGCTGGCACTCGAGAATTTCTGAAGCCATCAGGGTGAATTACACAACAATATAACATTTATAAAACAATAACATAAAAACCTTCCTTTCTTTCCTCTCTCTCAAGTATTAGAACATCCAGCTCTGGTTAACATGCACACTGGCACTCAGAGACCAAGGTGATGCTGGAGGAAATGGAAGCATGAATAAAGAAAGAGAAATTGCCTGTTTCACGGAGGAAGAATGAAATTCTATACTTGCTTTCATTTTTAGCTCAAAACAAAACCATGCTGATAAAAGAACTTTGAATTTACAGCAGAACAGAACACAAAATGGCTTGAGGTGCTGTGTTGATTCTTTTTTTCTCCCCAGAGGAGCAATGTGAGCACAGGGTATCACAGTGGCTGCTTAGAACATTATTAACAACAGGAAACCTGCCCATGGAATTGTGGATCACTTGGAATAATGATTGAAAAAGAAATAATGGCTACATCAACTGAACAATTCAGCACACTCTGGTAGGCAAATGCAGGCACATTTGGCTATGATTTGTGGCCTAATGTGGACAGAAATCAGTATCATCATTCAGAATATGTTTTATTTAAATGCTGACTTGCTGTGAAACCTTTGGCATGTCAGTTAATATCCATGTCTGTTGTCTTTCTGTCCTTCACTAGCTAAGAATGTAAAGAAGAAATGCTTCCTGTAGAGGAAGGATCTAAAGCAACTAAATGGACCCTTATCTTAACTCAAATCTACATGCTCTATTAAAATAAAAATCAGCAATATAGTTCTCATTATTATCATTGGACAGTTATCTTCAGACCTAAACAGAGAAGCTTTAATAGGACTAGTCTAAAAGAAATACAATTTCTATTGCATTTTTATTTTCCATTTCTCCTTTATTTTATAATAAAATTGGAAACTGTACTCAGTGTCAAGCTCCCAAGTCTCATGTCTCAAAACAGTTTTTTCTTATTTATAAATTTCCTTTTATATAAGAGAAATACCGTAAAATAACTCTCCTCCATCCTTAAGAAAATTATTGTAGAATTTGCCTCTGTGAAGAACATTTTGCAATAAAAGTTTCATAGTTGAAAGAAGTTTCCATCCTTTATGCATCCTTAGCTACATTTTTGGCCAGACCTACATTTTCCACCACTGGCTATTTGCCTGCATCTGCAAAGCAACTTTTTCTCACTCCACTTTAAAAAATACTGTAGTATCTGATAATGCAGTCTATATAGTCCTCTCAGGAAAGGAAAAAGATTTTTGCAAATCAAAAAGCTGCAGTATAAATTCCATCACATCATACTGCATACATAAATAAGATGAAGAAACCTAATCCTGAGTCAAGAAAACTTCTATTACACTATCTACACTTTTTTTGGATGCACACAAAAAGTACCAGAGCTGTAACTAGTTTTTCTTGCTCACAAAGCCACAGGTGTTAGGCTCCTTTCTAGAAACAAGGGTATTTAAGGCATTTATTCTTTCTGTTTCTGAATTTGGATAATGTGGAAAGACAACTACTGCTTAGAAAGGAAAATTTTTCCAAATGTCAGCAATATATTTCTGACATATTTATGGTTTTTATCAGAGAGATCCTTAAGATCCCTTCTAACCCAGTCCATTCTATGATTCTACTAAATCAGTAAAATTTGAGCTTTAGTTTTACCTACAATAATGACAATTCAAGTGAAGCAAATAAAAGCAGTCAATACACAAACCACACAACCATTATTTGCCTCTGAAACAGCACCAAAGAACTTAAATTTTAAAGAATTACACATGCACGCAGCAATCACTTCACTTTACAATCTGTTAAAACTGGAAATAAACATCAAGATCTCTAAGTCCTTAACTACTATTTCAATTGTAAACCTGAGTTCTCTTACAAAACAAGAGTGGGGCAGAACAGAAAGAAGTGTTTATTTGTACTACATGAGCTATTAAACCCCAAGTATTAGATGTATTTCAAGGATTCCAATATACCAGTGAGAACAGTGTCCATAGCTGGGGGCTTCGAAGTTTTATGAATATTTCTGAAGCACTTTATGTCCTTTTATGAATTACTACTCAAGTCAAATAAAATACAATCTTGTTAATAAACAGTCTCTCCTGGAGACAGATGCATCAGCTCCCAGGAGAAAGAACAGCAGTCACTAAATAGTAATAATCAATGAAAAGATAAATTCAAGCACACGTTCCCTGTTTGGGCAGCATTAAGCATAAAATTTTGTTCCACTTCTCTATTTCCAGTCCCACCTGGAAATTGATTCTCTGCTCACATTAGGACAGTGCAATGTAACATTTGAGGTGCTGGACAGCTTGTCCCTATTATTGTTCCATTTTAGCAGACAAGATTTATTTTCCACAGAGGATAAACCATCCCTCCACTGCATCTTCTGAAAAAACAACTCTGATCTGACCTACCAGGACATTTCTCACATGCCAGTGTTCCATGGAAAAGAACCTTCAGCAAATTTGGGGCACAATCCTCTTTCCATTCCATGTACAGACACACTAGCACTGTGACACACCAATTTTGATAGGGACACATGATTATAACAGAACAAACAAGTTTTAACACTTTCATTATTCCTATATTTCTCTTAGAAAGTAAAATTTTCAAACACAGCATTAGCAGAAGTATGCAGAAAATAGTATTTTTAGCTAAAAATTCATCCCCCCTTGTGAATAATAAGCTATTGTTCAGTGCAGCACAGGTGATGCTTCAACCAGGTTACGGACACATAAATCTTGAAAGAAAATTAAAAAGCCTCTACACACTTCAGTTACTTTGAGAAGCCAAAGGGAGAAGAGAGAACACCAGCAAGCTGAAACAATTCCCCCTGACCTCTCTTAACAAGAGAAATTTGTTCTTCAACTGGTTTAATCAAAATGTCCTATCATTTCCCTGAAGAATTCTCTCTTGCTGCTTCAGCAGAATTTCCATTCTCCTTTTGCCCTTCAACATGATGCTGTCTCACAGGAGACCACGGCCACTTCTGCACTTTATCACCATCAGAATCCCCAGGTTTGTTTTCCAGACCTTTGAAGGTTTTCCTCTCTGTTAAATTAGAAAATGATGCAGCACTATAATCCTCAAGTATATTTGAAGCTCACAGAAAACACAGACCCCAGGTAAGTGGCTCCTTCTCCAGAGGAGTAAGGACCTACTGAATTAAATAAAACTTACCAGGTAAGTAAGAATTTGCAGGATATGAGAAACTTCTGGAGTTTTAACACATAGATACATACTGAAAAAACAGAGATAAAACTCAACCTATTACATAAAAAAAAAAAAAATTGCTAACAGCAGAACCATCAAGACGACATACAAAGACAGCAAATATTTTTCATCTGAGTGAAACTATTACAGTAAAGGGCAATATGAAAAGTTTTCATTATCTGTGAACAGGTGCTCTCATATTTTTATTCAACATTTCTATATATTGATGAATATCTGTCATAAGGACCAAATTTGCAACTCATTTTCTCAATTTGCTATGTGAAATCTTGTATAAACTTGCAACACATCCAATGCTTTGCCCATTTCATCAAAGGAACACCCATAGAATTCAAATTTATCTCATGTAATGTGGGGCACATAAAAAAGTCCTAAAGCGATTAAACACCCATTTTAAATGACTTGTATTTTTATTATTTTTGGAGACTGTATTTTATGTAAATATCTCACTGCCAATTTACAAATCCATTACAACAGCAGAGAGCCTCTAAAAGCAGGCAGCATGGAAATTCAGAAACACAGAAATCAGATTAAAGATATCACAACTTTTAAAACTCATTTTCTGGGCCATGAAGGTTTTAGCATATAAACAAATGCATATTTTCAAGGGAATAGGTATCAAAAATAACTTTCAAACTGTACAACAGCTTTAAAACCACATTTTGCCTTTCTTCTAATGCTGTTCTAGGTGTGATCAGCTTCCAAAGCAAGGCCAGGAATTAGACAAGGCATTAACTCCTTCACAGTGGCTGGGAATCAGGTGGGAGAGTGAAGGATGCAGATACAAGGAATAGTGATGCTCTCAGGGAATCTGTGTTCCAGTTGGAAATCCAGAGCCTGGAGGGCTTCTGGCAGGCATAAATCTTGCCACAAATCAGGCAGAAAATAGCCAGCAAACTTACCTGGCTGAAAGATTGACATTTAAAAAAAATAAAGACTTTGGACATAATGATATGGTTGTATATATTTCATTGTAAAAACTCAAACTATATCAAGAGAAAAAAGTAACAAGGCTTAACATCATGTATTAAAGAGACTTCAATCTCACTTCCATTGATCTTTCTGAACTTTTACTAATTCCCTGAGAATAACAATAAAAAACAAACAAACAGAAGTTGTAATAGCTATACTTCACTTTTTTTTTTTTTTCCCCAGATGGGGAATTACTGGAATTGGTAAATCTTTCTGGATGGGTTCACTTCAAACCAGACTTTTCATATTCCCATCAAGAACAGAGAAATACCTTTAAATTCTGCTCCTGAAGAACCATACTGGGGACAGGAGAGAGCAAAGAGATCTGCTCCAGTTGAAGAATGATAGTCCCACTCAAAGAAAGTTCAATCTCTTTTCCTCACTGCCAATCTTTTGAAAGGATTTCTTCCCCCTCTTCTAAGTCAAATTTTCCCTTCAAGTCCTTCCAGTTACAAATCAAACCCAGTGGCTTTTTAAATGAAACCTACTGAACACCTATCACAGAGATAGGGCTCATGAAAAGAAATGACAAGGATTTTCCTGCTACTGCATTTTGGCCTAAAATTGCAGGGGAGAATATTACAATAAATGTAACTGTTTTATTAGCATCTCTGAGAATGCCTATTTTTCATATTTCCAATGTTCTAAAACACAGAAGGCACTTGAGGCTGCAGATGTTCCTCTCTAAAATGCAGAGAGTCCATAAAATCTGCCTGTAAATAACAAGGAAGGAATGGACCATTAGGGAATGTTTCAGAGTGGAAGAACTGAGCCCCCAGACTGGCAGGGCTCCCCCTTTCTCTCCCAGCACCCTTTTTTCCCACTGCCATCCAGCTCCATCCTCACAGGGATCAGGAACCAGGAGCAGGCTTGTGCCAGAAGGGGTTTTTTTAAGTGTAGTTAGTCTGGCCTGAAATTGTAACTGCTTGAATTTCTTTAAACACAAAGTACAGTGGAAAAACTCCAGTGTAATACATTTTCATATGGGTATCTGACAGCTCTGCATTAAAAAATATTGCAACATTTAGATGTTCTTTGCAGCTATTTAATTAAAGGTAATGGTAAATGTACCAATATCTTTTTATATTGCAATATTAATATTTAGTGCCCTAGCTCTAGGATCTTACATTAATTCATTGTATAAGAGTAAGAAGACTAAAAATTGTAGCAAGATATTAGACCAGGATACCTTGTTTTCCCTCCTCCTTGTGCATTCTACAAGATTACTGGGACTCTGTAACAGTAAAAACTGTTCATTTAAACATCTGGAAGGTTGGAGGAAATTATTACACAACTCAATGTGGATTTTACAATTCATTTTGGATTCTTCAAAGGAGTTGTAAATATATGTATATTAGAATTTTCTCAGAACTTGCTTTCCTTATTCTTTTAGTTCTTCAGTTCAGAAAACTCTGAAAAATGCTATTCTGAAGCTGATCAAGTGAAAACAGTGAAAAAGAAACATTCAGGAGGGTCACAATTATAACACTAAGGCAGAGTAAACCACAGAAGATTCTTACATTTTCCACTGTCCACCTGAAAATTAAACATTAACAAGCCACTACTTGACATTAGAAGCTGTACAACTGGATAATTAGCCACAAACACAGAAGAGCAGAAAAACTTTAAATTTTAAACAAAGTGAAGAAATGTGGAGAAAGACAGTCACTGTAGAGTGGCCAGCCAACAGTTTGAATACATTTCTCAGAGATTGTAGAGTAAAAAATGATATTAAATATCACAAGAGTATTCAAGGAATAATTTGCTGTACCCCTGAATTGAACACTAGAGACATTCCTTCTGCTGGTAGAAAGCAATTTTCCTTACTGCCAAAATGTATTTTCCTGTAAATGATTGTTGTAAAAGTTCAGAGTACTTTCAAGCTGACTGTACCTATCTAAATTGTCATGAGAAAGAAAGAAAGAAAGAAAGAAAGAAAGAAAGGAAGGAAGGAAGGAAGGAAGGAAGGCCTTGAGAAGGACTGCAACCAGTAAACTTCTAATGGTAAAAATTCTGAAGGCAGCTGTTGATCAGAGGAAAAGAAAATAAGGAATCATATTATCTGATGGAAATAGGTTGTTCTTCCTTTAATTAACACCTAGAGTAGCTTTCACTATTTCTGCAGATAAGTATAACAGTTCTTCAGCTTCTCTTGGCTTCAATTGTTCATTTCTATCACAGAAGTCTATAACAGGCTGGAATTTTCAGGAAAATTATTACTTTCAAGGGTTGCTGTTCCAGCTTTCTACACAACGTGCATTTTTGAAGCAATAATTTAGTTAATCTACCACTAGCAATAACAATGCCTGATCACACTCACAAACCTTCCATGTGATGACATTTATCCTGTAATTAACAGTGGACACCAGACAGGAGCCTCAAGCATTTGCAGAAGCAAAACCATGTTCAAATAAATGGGCCAGATGATATGCTACTAAAAAAAACCAAAACAAAACAAAACAAAAAAACCAGCAAAGATTACTCCAAAGACAAAAATATTCAAGGGTTTGTATTCAAGGGAGTATTTCTGAGTCACAGCCACACCCATGATCCCCTCACTCTTATCCCATTCATAGTTTTGGTACTGCTGCACCTTGGTGAGATTATGCAATGGTTTATTTCTTCATCCAGCATATTCTTTTTAATGCTTCATCATCAGTTTTACTTTCACAAGGACAAAAATGAATTCATTTTCTCTTGTAAACTAAAAAATTTCTGTTTCTTTCCCAGTCACTAAAAATCCTTTTTTTTTCTTAAAATCACTTGGATTGATAGCAGTGCTGCCACTTTTGACTTTTCCCTTCATCTTTGCCCCCCTCATGCTCAAATCCTGGTGATGACTTTTTGCACTCTCTCAGAGGGTGCATTTCCATTGCAAATATGAATGTCACTTGTAGTTGCAACAAAACCCCTCCAACTTTAAATTAGCCAGGACCGATAGCTGACCTCCAATGTCCTTAACATCTTCTTTGTGCAAAGAAAAATTACACAGAACCTGTGTAACCTGTGCCACCTCCTATAACTGCTACAATAGGTACCACACCAGGACACTACACATTCCAAATTTTTGATATCACTGGTCATATCATGTTGTCTCTGGAAGGAATATAAGGGAAGAAAAAATGCAAAGATGTGGTGAATTTCCATACTTGTTCTTTGCTAACTATTTGCACGATCCAGATAAAAATGCAGAATTTGCCCTTTTTTTTTTTTTTTTTCTGGAAACGTGAAAAGGGAATGAGGGAATTACATTGGTACTGTATTCAACCTTGCCAAAATTAGGTAAATGTTATCTAATGCAGTAGGAAAATCTTTTTCTTCCATGTAAGGTGCTGGGTTACTTTCCACTTCAGGAAACATCAGACTGCTTGAGAGGTGGGGGAGGCAAATTCCCAGAACTCAAGCTTGTCTTCATCATTTTCCTTCTACTCTCTGGCAGTGTTAATTACCGAGTAACCCCATCTCAGATCTGTGACATTAATGACAAAGATCTCACCAGCTCAACAGACCATGTGCCAAACAGGCATGGAAATGGGCTCCTACTCTCTGTATCATCCTCCATGCATCTTTCCTGTGCCTGATGTCCCTGGGTGTATTTAAAAACAAGAGCCCTTGTTTTTCAGTAAATGAGATTGTGTACATAAACATGTGTTGCACAAAAACTACTGACTCTAATACTTCAGGTTTTCTCCTTTTGTCTTATAAATAATTGCAAAAAGAGGGAAATAAATTCTCTTTCCTTCTTCTAAAAGCTTTTTTTGCCTGTGTACAACAGATGTTGTTTCCACAAATTAGTTTCTAATTTCTTTCATAACTCAGTCAGAACAACCCTTCAATTCCTAGTCAGGGAATAGATTTAGTGCTGCACATAATTCTTGTAATTATGCAAGAAAACTGCACTTTGCTAGGTGAAAACCTTGGCTATCAATCACTGGGTTTAGTGTATGGGCAACTTAATCTTCTGTTACACCAGCTGCGCAACACGCTGAGGATTCCTCACATTTCCACAGTGGGAAGGATAAATGATTCCTGGGATAGGGAATGGATAAGGAGACAGCAAGGGGGCCAGCTCCAGTGTTGGAGTCATTAAGAATGCCACTCACACCTCCTCCCCCACAGCAATCTGCAAACCCAGCAGTATTTAAATGTTTTCCAGTCATCAAAATGCAGTTAGCCACAATAAAGGAAATAAAGTTCCTCCCATTAAAAAAAAAAAAAAAATTTAAGATCTAATAGAAAACTGAATAAAACTGCTTGCCTGGCTCAGGAAAGCAGCATGGACACCTGGTGGATCCTAAACTTTGAAGTTCAGCACAAAAACTGCAAATGTCACAATAAAAATTGGCAGAGAGTTACACTGTGCAAGAGACTGTTCATGCAGTTGTAGCACTAGGAACAAAATTATTTTGAATAGCTTGCTGCCTTTTTTTTTTAAGAATATTATTTACTTGTTAAATGAAAATCGATTTTCATTTTCATTTTAAAGCTGTTCCATTGCCAGCCACTAAAGCTGAAGATGCTGACATATTAACATGTGCAGAATACAGAACACATGGAAATTTCTCCAGGAGGTCACACCCAGGTACCTGAAGGCAAGTGAAACTCCAGGGGTTACTGAAAGGGTTTTGTAGGAACTGATTAGGCAGCCCTGCTTCCCCCATGAAAGAGGCTTACTGCATGCCCTTAGTAATCCAGCTGGAATCATCATGCAGTCTCAGGATACACTTAATGCAACTTTCATACAAAAATGCTGCAGGGATAAAGGGATTAGAATTTCTGAGAGAATGAGTATTTCAGAGGAAGTAGCACAATAAAGTCATCATAAAATGGTAGGGTTGTCTCTCCCTTCCTTCTTTTTCTTTTTTTTTTAGTGTGGAATGAGGTGACAAAGTGGTTTGTCCAAGTTCTCTGCGTGTGTGAATTTTTTTTTTTTTTTTTGGTGGGTGTTTTTTGTTCTTTGGCGGTTTTTTGGTGGGTGTTTTGTAGGCATATAGACTGTATCTTCATTAAGAATCCAGAGAATTAAACCTAATTAATGTTTACCAGATAAAACTGGGCACAAGGATTATGCAGAATAATTTAAGTGACTGAAAGCCCAAAGGTTTGGTGAACATCCTTATATTTTTGGTTTTGTAAAAAACAGGTTACAGTCAATGTGGACTAACCTAAGTTTATAGAAGCACCCCCTTGACCTTCCCCATATTAGAAATTTTATGTTTGAATATTATCAACTCTTACTCAGCAGAAGACAGCATATCTAAAACTTCTTACAGAGTATGTGCATCAGAATGCAATTATTCTGTGCTTTTGGCTATTTTTTCTTTCTAGTGGTGAACTACCTTCTCTTTCTCAACTCTGTTCATTACACGTTCAAAAACCCCCAACAAACAGAAAGGGGAATTAAATGAAACTTGCACATCACGTTATGACCCTGAAGTCAAAAATAGTGAAGTGTCAGTGACTTTAATAAGCCTGCTGCTAATATTTTTTTCACCCTAATGATTCACTAAATATTATGCTAATATTATGTCAAAGACCCCAAAACACAGGAGGAGGATGCTGGGTCTAACTAGGAAAGAAGTTTGTTTAAAAATCCACATGAGAGGGGAGGCCTCAGGAATGGCAAGATGTCCTCATATCCTTGCTAAGCCTCTGCCACAGTCTATGGGCATGGGTTTTTGTTGTATTACCCTAAAAGGGAAGATTATCTTCAAAATATCAGCAAGATTGAATAAAAAAATTACAGAGGTGGAGACACTTTCAGCTTTGTAGGGAAAGTAAAAAGTCTGGTTTGAGAACACCATTGAAAACCTGCTATAATTTGAATGCATTATGTGGTTTAGCACTACCAGATTCAAACAAAATCTCAGAAGTACCAAGAAATGCAATTTATCTTTACTGACAAGATAAAGAATCCTCAAGGAGAGATCAGAGGTGACAACCCATTCTTACAAAGATTACCATACTGTTCCAGGTATTAGTACTTAAACACAAAAGACAGGATTTCAGTGTTGGCTGTTAGATGTATTTATTTTGCCACTAAAAACTAATAGTATGAAAAAAAGATTTCACTAGGGCAATTCCCTGTTGCTGCTGCTTGGGTATTTTGGGATTTTTCAACTAGTGCACACAGGAATGTAATGTTCCTTCCCTCTTGCTCTCATACATACTTTGTTGCTTTTTTTTCTTAAATAAATTTCTGTATTAAGGAGGAAGGTCAGAATGAAGGAGGAAGGTCAGAATTAAGGAGGAAAAAAAAAAAGAGGCAAGTTCTACATGAAAACCACACCACACTGATGTGTGCACTTGGCTCACAGAGTATTTCAAAGGGTGAAGGAACAAGAGGGTTTGAGTCCAAGTCCAGGAGCAAGAGATGACTTTGCAGATCAAAAAGCATTTCATTCCAGCCACTGAACGAGGTGCTAAGCAAGAATCACTCTTCTCTTCTCAGTCCCTTGCCCTCCATAACTTAATACTTGTAGAAAGAACCCTCCACTAAATACTTTTTATATTGTAATCAACCTAGTTCCAGTTAGGATAAAATTTAGTCTGCTGTTTCTTTCCTCAGAGGCATTCTGTTTTTCCATTTAAATAATGACTATATCTACGGATTTCCAGAAGTCTAATTACTTGATTGTTAAGAAAAAGAACAACTTAAAAGACAGGGCACAATCTTTGTGTTTTCAAAATATCTCTCATAAGACCCAAAACATTCAATATCTGATAGCAATGTAATGAATAAAATCCATCTTTTTAATTATTGTTGACATAACAGGACTTATAAAATGGAATTATAATGGAACACTTGGATATGCAGATGGTTTATAAAGCAACAAAGGAGTGACTTACCAAGGAATATTATGTCTTAGAGATGAAGAAAATTACAACTTGAGCAAAAATTGCACATAGGCAGACTAAGTTAAACACTGCAATAAAAATTAAGGCAAAAACTTGTTCAGCCAGAAGAAAAAATGGTAAGCAAACATGCACAATGATGAGGCAGCAATAATTAAAGATAATGTATGGAAGCCACACAATAAAACACTCACTACACAGTCGATGATGATGAACATGGAGTATAGAAATAAGTAAACCCAAAATTCATGTGCAAGCAAAATTTTAAAAACACAACACACTGACCAGGTAATTCCAAACCCACAAATTTGGACAAAACAGCACATAAAACTGTAGACCAAGACTGGTATTTTAATTTATTAAGTGAAACATGACTAAAATAAAACCACTGCAAAAAAGCAGGTGGGAAGAGGGAAAGGAAAGGAATGCAAGTCAGGCTGGCTGCTTTTAAAGTAGCCCCAAAAGCTTTAAAATTAAAGTTTTGAAAAAGAAGCCAGGGATATGGGGAAGAGATAAAAGTAGGACAACACAAACAGCTTTATGGACAAAATCTTTGCAATTGAGAAAATTATCTTACCTATTTCTTCAGGAAAAATAGAAATTCCAAGAAAAAGTTCATCATTGAAAAGATTATATAAGTTAGAACAAGTTCCTTGAAGTGAGTGACAAATTCATCAAAGTAGGAATGGTGACAAGCTCCTTTGGAGACTCACAGTGCTGAATGCCACCCAGTTCCTGAAATACTTGGTGTTATTTATTATAGTCACTTGTCACCCAGACATGGGGGACAAGGGCTGCAATGAAATCTCTTGGAAAACAAAACTGGGAGAAAGACTCAAAGGAAAGGATTGGAATTTTAAACATGAAGGAGATGAAGACTGGAATAATGAAGAATTCTATGTTAAAGTACTGAATCAAGCTAAGATTACTTGGAGATTGAAAACCTGCATTTCTGTTATAACATCAAACATGAAGAAAAGTTTGTTTTAATCAAGAGCAAGGTTACTCCACAGCATGAACACACTGTGCCTGTGAAAAGGCCAGTTCCATGGGTGATGCATCATTAAAACAACATCCAGAACAGGCAGGGAAATTATTTCCTCTGTAGTATGTACTGATGTGAACAGTTTTCATACAAGCTCTCACACAGTCTGTGCAGAAAGAGGATTTATTCAAGTTGGAAGTGATAAAATAAGATCTACCAGAGCTGCAAGAACACAAGCCCACTTCACAAGTCCACACAGGAAGAATACTTGTTTTCAAAATGAAGGCTGAGATCTCATATATCATATTATACTCTGTATCCATGATAAATGAACTAATATTCATCAATCCCCACTGGGAACAGTTCATCTGAAGCAATACAACACATCCACACTAAAGCAAAACAAACTTTCATGTAGATGAAGTCTTGCAACATTTCGTAGTTAAGTTTTATTTCAAAGCATCTCTGTTTAAAATGTTTTTTTACAAAAGGTTTCATTCCCATATAAATTTGCATGGTTTAATTATTGACATGGAAGAGGTACTTTTGAATCACTTTATGTTTTCACCCTTAACAGCATCATGCAACACTAAGATGATGTATTTGCTTGTCAGCATTGATACTGAGCCAATCTCAGTGTACAATTGAAAACAGTTGTATATTTTTGTTTTATGCATTCTAGAATGGAATCAAACCTAAATACAAAAGATGTATGACAAACATTGAAGTATGTAATGTATTTCTGCTTTCCTTTAGTCTTCTTTTTTCTCATTTTGCGCTGTTTGTGTTCCAGCTTAACATGTATCACCAGCCTTGGCCCAAATCCAAGCAATTGCCATCAAAATATGTCTTGGACTGAGAGACTCATAAATGCCAAAGTAGATATGGTGTAGAATTGTTCTCAGGAGGTTTCAGTTGCCCACATCTCTCCAGTAATGCCTTTTGGAAAGCCTCCATGAAAACACTGCTTCCATTTGCCTCATCAGAATCACTTTTCTCTTCCAAATGCCAATCACATCTCGTGCTTAGCAAGAGCTATAAATGACCATTGCTGAAGATGCAAACCTTCATTTTGATATACAAAGCTCTGTAACACTGGCACACCCATCAAGGCAGAAACATTAACATAAAACCACAAGAAAGGCAATAAAATCACACTTCTTTCCAAAAAGTCACAAATCAGTTCATTTCAACAGTTACTCGCTGTGTGTTGAAAAGATAAAGATGCTGGGTTTGCTTTCCTGTCACAGCAATATTATTTTGTTTGTATATTATGTTTTTCAAAACAGTGGTAATTTTTAATACTCTACAACAGACCCTCAAGTGAGGTTCAGCACCTGAATGAACTGACACAGATATGTGAATCAGAACAGCAAATTGTTACCCTTGCTTCTCAATACTGTGTCTAAATATTTCAATTTTCACCAAAAAGACATTTTTACCCATGGTAAAATAACAAAGAAAACTGTCTTTGCAAAAGACTTAGAAAAACATCTTTACAGTGGGCAAAATATTCAATCCAAGTTTTATTTATATACTTCCAGTACAAATGAGTTTCTTGAACAAACATCTTGACTGAAACGTCAGCTGTGGCATTGCAGATCATTTTCCTGCATGGCTGACATCACTTTAGAACTAGAAATGAGCACAAATATTCAGTTCAAGGTAGCAGCCATTAGTTTGGGATTTTACTATGTTGTTTCTTATTCAATTACTTTGCTTCTCGCCACAGCTTTTGCACATATCTGAGATTCCATAGTATCCCCATCTCAATTAAAAATCATCATAAAAAAGAACCTCCCCACCAACAAGGGAAAGGTTAAAGTGTCTCCCTGTTCCCTCTTTTGTCTATGATAATCTGATCACGGAAATACCACAACTTTCAGCACAAAAAAGCCTACATTTTTAAAAGGGCAATGCAGGAGGCAAGGAGACAAATCAGCTGCGGATCTCAAATTTGGCACTGTGTATATTCCCTGAAAGATGAAGCATCTCAGTCCAATAATTATAAATTCATGGGTTCATACTTTTGAATAGAAAAGCCTGAATAGAAAGCTTTAGTCATTACCACAAAAAAAGAGAATATGACAGTGAAAACTTTAATTAATAGTTTAAAACACAGGAAATTATTTTAATTTAGAAAAAAAAAAAAGCCAACTCCTACGAGACGTATTGAAAACCAGCCTACAATCCAAACTATTTTCTGGCAAGTTTTATTGAACCTGCCACAGATATGCTGAGGTATATAAATAACTGAACACTTCCCTGTGTCAGGCAGATGGACCTGTCGGCAAGAGTTAATTTCACCCAAATCAAAAATGAAACCCTTTATTCCATGTGCTTTATGAGAATTATAGAAGTTTCATATTCAACCTATTTTTGTTTAACACTTTGAACAATATTAAAAGATTACCACAGAGACAAGGTCTTATCTGCCTGCTCAGATTACACTGTACTTACACCGAACCTTACAGCATACATGATTAGCCCTAAAAGGTCTCTTTGGTGATTTTCTCTTTTAATGAACTGGTTGGAATTCATTATACAATAATTGTGAGGAGGTTTCACAGATAAGCCTCTGTCTTTAGGGGGCATGGTGCTGACAGAGAGCAATTTTTCTCAAAAAGAAAGAAAATCCACACACCTTCCCTGCTAAATGAAGCATAGATATTAATCTGAAACCTTCTATGGGCAAGGAAAAACATAAGCAGAAAAGAAAGTCCAGGACAAACAGGGTAATGGGTTTCATTCAACTTCCAATTTACACCATTTTTGCCCAGGTGAAACCGTCGATTTTCAATGCTGACAAAAATTGCATTTGTCAAGACAAAGTTTTGCACTTTTATTTTTGCACTGCAACTTTTGCAAAGGTCGGAGCCCAAGTATTTACATGCCAGAGAACAGGTGGTTGTGTAGGCTGTCCTCCTGCCTGGACAGCTACAAGATTTGGAAAGCAATCAGGTACTGGAATTCAGCTTTGATGCAACAGAACTCCAGCTGTTACCAATAAGGAAAAAATGATGGATTTTTTGCCAGCAGGGTCTAAATGCAGCATTGTTGAGGCCTTTCAACAGACCGGCTTGTGAATCAACCTAGGAGAAAGGTGTGCCACTGAGTTATTTCATCTTGGGAATTTCAATTGCACAACCTTTTCTCATAGGCACATCTTCCTCTTGTACCCCCTGCATCATCTACAGCTTGGCATTCCTGGGGTGAAGCTGAAGGCCAGGAAAGTGCTGTCACAGCTCTACTAGGAACAAAGGGATGGTTGCACTGGCTCAGGTACAGACAGCCCAGCCCAACATCCTGTGCCTGCTGGTTGCCAACAACAAATGCTTAAAAAAATAAGTACATGGACATTAATGTAATTTTATATTTGTCCTGATCAAGAAATTCATAATTTCAGGACTTGCTCAATCAGACATTACATGCATTTCTGGGTTAGCTAACTCTGGATGGATTTTTCATCCATGAGTGCACCTAACCACTTTTCACACTTTTCCATGCTTAAAACCATCAGAAGGATTTAAACTGTCCAGCCAGGGAACCAAGAGAGCACTTCTCTGACAGTGAGGAGAGTAATCTGAAAACCACCAGGGAAAGACTTGTGGGCTTTCCCAGCTGCAGATCAGGTCGACACAGCTGTTTGAAGATTCCTGTCTGCTTGCAAGCTACATGTCCAGGGGCTTGGATTTTTTATGCTTTCTTTTTTGCTCTTGAATACCTGAAAGGTCCACAGACATCTTCATTCTGGGATACCTGATATGTTTTAGAAAAATATGTTTTCACAAACACACTGCATTGCAAGTAAGTCCTTCACTAACCCTCTTCTCTGCTGAGGTTCTTCCCTCTAGGGGTCCACAGTTTCAAGTGCAATATTTGGAAGCCAGAAAGCACAGGCTGAAGGCCCTTCTGCTTATCCTGCCTAATGCTCAAGCTCCCTTTTAGCTGGAGTGGCACAACTGCTGCAGAGAAGATAAGAACTGCAATCTATTTCCCAGCTGCACCCGTCATCAAACAGTGCCAGGGTCCAAAAAGCTTTTGGCCTCTCCATCACTGCATGTAACAAGTGCAAGCTTAGTCCTTCTGCATTTGCTTTTAAGCTGCAAGAAGGTAAAATTACTGCATTAGGACTGCTGTTCAAGCAATGCACTCAGCACATAAGCCATCTCCAGGAGCACAAATAGTGTCCAGATGAAGCCAAACCTCAGAGGACAGTGATGTGTGAGCAGACATGTATACCACAATTTCAAAATCAGGGATTAAAACACATCCAGACATTTACTGATCTCATCTTTGAGACGGTTCTATGAGGACTCAGCCCTGCTCTCCAGCCACAGGAAAAGAAATTTTCTCTGCACTTTCAAGTACACAAAGAGCTCTTTCTGTGGAAGCTGAAATCCACAGGCTTTTCTGGTAAGTGTAAGGGTAACTAGAGTTCAAGTTAAATTTGAGACTGAAGATATAACATCTTCATTAAGAAGTTCTAGTAAAATACGCTTTATTCATCTATCAGAAAAGGTCCTCAAACCCCCTGCAGATTCTCTACATGCTGGTAAATGTGGGAAAATTTGCACTTGTCACAAATGTTTAAAATTTTAATCAAAGCATGTCAATGCTGAAATAATGAGAGTTTTTTCCCCGTGGTGAAATTGTCATAATGAAGGTTGCAAAATTACCATATACTTCCAGATGAACTGCAAACAGCCTCTGTCTTTTAGCTGTTACATATTACAGTACTCTTCCCCTTAAGCCCAGATCCTTGACTAACTGCTTTCCAAAATATGCCAATCAGTAATTTCCACCCTGGATAACTGCCACAGGCACAGGCAACAAAATGTTTATAAACCACTTTTTTCAAATTTTCTCTCACTTTGATCCCAACTTGCCAAGCCAGAGGTGCAAGTCTGAACCAGCAGTGCTGCAACCAAACCCTGGACAAGGCCAGATCCAGATGTTTGAGGTCCACTGGCTCACCTCCACCTTCGTAAAAGCCTTTCTAGGATTCTGCATTCACAGAAGCTATATAAACATATGCTTCATCCTTCCAAATAGTGGATTATTCTGGCAATAAAAACAGGTTTTTCTCATATTTCTCTTTAGAAGCATGACACAGATTTAGAGAAGGTAACTACAGTAGGAGAAGGAGGAAAGGGACAATATCTTGTGTCATCAACATGCAGATGGAAACCAATATTTATGTGATGACATCTACATATTGTGAATTAGCCCTACTGATAGATAATTATACATAGGAGTTTTATATTTTATATATATTTATAATATCCAAATATTCCAATATATATCCAAATAGATATATATCTATCAAAAAATCAAATATAATATGTAAATTATACCCAAAGAGAAAGAAATCGACCCTTTCTTTGTATAACCATGCATCAAGCCTCCCAGTTATTTGAGTTGGATGGTGAAAAATGCATTTGTTTATTATTGTGGAGGATGTACATCTATACACAAAAGCCCATGGAAACAAAGCAAGACAAGAAAAAGTGTAAGAAAGGTTTCCAAGCTGATTAATAACAAAGAAAGGGTCATCTATGGCACAGATGACCATAAAACTTGAGCACTTTACTTACACCCCACCCTCAACACAACCCAATCTGACTTTGGACATATGAAAAATAAAAATGCTCTGAGCAGAAGTGAAAGCCCAGCTTCAAAATTAAAACTTCCTGCAGCCATGACAAACCTATTCAGGAATATTACACCATGTCCTCCTCCATCCTCCTGCTTTTAAGCAATCAGTAAGGTTTAAAAACTTGATGAGAAACCAACCCCACATTTTACAGACAGATGGTTTACAGTTTAAGTGCTCGACTAAAACCTTCTCTTATCATTCTTTGTATACACTTGAAAGCCACTTAGCTGAAATAAATCTGTGCAAAACAACAGCAAATGACCAGTAAAAAGCTTAATTATTCTGCTTTATATCTATGGTATGAAAGGGGGTTGGAAAGAAAAATAAATCTACTGAGAAAGCTTGGTTTTAAACTAAGTGATGAGAGGTGGGCTGGAGCAGAGAACATGATAACGGGGCATAATTCCAGGGTTTAAACAGCACCCCAGGCCTTATATGCTTTCATGCAAGTCAGGCTTTTATCAAAAAGCCAAGTGTTCTGAATCAATGTTCATGTATTCTCGTCCATCACAGAAGACCCTTGCTTTTACACAGCTCTAGTTGAGAAACTGAGCTGAGAAATCCTTGTACTGTGCAAAGCTGATCACCCCCTAAGAGACCAGTCTGAACCAGTGCCACGCACAGCCCAGAACCGGAGGCACTGAGTGCAATGCCACAGCTCTGCCTCGGGCTTTACTGACCCCAGAACTCTTGAGTTCACCCCAAAAGAGTACAAAAAGGCACGGGGTGAATTCCCAGCTTACTGCTGTTTTCATCACTCAGCTACAATGAGCACCTGTGTGAGATAAGGAGTAATCGGCTTCTAGGTCAATTCATTTAAAGGAGGGGGTGCAAATCAGGACTCAGCAGCTTTTTTATTCTCAAGCAGAAGCAGCATTTTCCAACTGGAAATGGCTGCCATACATTCAGTTTGATCCTACCAACCAGAAACATCAGAGAGGAAAAGCAGGTGGCATAAACTGGTACCAAGAGAAGAGGGGTAAGTGGTTTCCTGCATTTTCTAGGGTGAACTTTAGGCTTCCGGCCTAAAACTTTGTTTTATGGACATGGACATCTGGTTTAGAGTATGGAACTTTGACATTGAAAACTCTGAAAAAAAATTATATGCATGCAATATGCAAAAGAAACACAGGTGCTGATTTTGCTGTTAAATTCATTATCCAGCACTCCATGTTCTATCTAGTGTTGGGTGAATTTTGTGATAAGGGTGCTTAGATAAAGTGCAGTCCAATATTTAAACATTTACAAATAAGATTAATAGATTAGCAACCAGACAGCTTAGTACACATCCCCAAGGACAATAAGGATTATAAGAGAAATCTAAATTAATGTTTTAGACAAGCCTAAAGCTGCAATAAGGGGGAGCATGCAAGAAAGGACTGAGGCAAACCACATCACCCAAAACCAGCCTGACCTCTCTGAGAGCATCCAATTGGCACCAGCTGCCCAGGTCTCGTGCACTGTCCCTTAAATAAGTGATTTTAGAGACTGGTGGTGCTCAACACCTCCTGAAGCTGAGAAGGTTGTACCTGCACCTATTGTATTGGGTAACACTACCCTTTCCAGGCTGTAAAAAAACCCCAATGAAACAAAAAAAAAAACCCAACCAGACAAATCATAAGTGACAAAGTCATGTGTGTGCTGTAAATTCACCTCTAGCTTCCTTTGCAGAGATTCTTGTGTATTACTGAACTTCAGTTAAACCTTCCAGCAATGTAGTTTAGTTGGTGTTCAAAATATTTAAAAATGAAGACTGAAACTGAGCAAGTACAAGGTATTAGCAAGTTTCACAGTTTAAAATATTAAAACAACAAATGACAGACTTTACCAGGAAGCAAAAATATTTACAAAATAGCCCATAGATACTGCAAGAAGTTAAAACCAAAACAAAGCAGAAAACCCACATAAATACACACACAAACAGGTCTATGTGGATTCCTTTTTTTCAGTGATCAAAATCCTTGAAAGAGATTTTTCTTTCACCAGCAGGGTATCTGAATTAGAGAGAGTGGCAGTATCTGATCTTTTTTATGTACCTATCCATAAACAGAGCTTTGTTATAGCCACCATCAATCCTGTCCAATGCCTCCTCTGCAATTTACTATGTGTATTTATTACACCAAAACCTCATTATAATAAATTGAAACTATCCAGCACGTCCCTGGAAGCATTCCCTACAGAATGCTATATATTCCAAAGCTCTGCTTTGACTTCCCAGCTCCCTTTCAGGGTAAACATGGACTGCACGTAGCGAGTTTCATGTTCAGAAATACCATTTATAATAAATGTCATCTGTCAGTTTACCTTCAGCAGCCAACACCTCACATCCTCCATGCTAAATTATGTTCAGTCACGTTAGACAAAAGAACATATCTAACTCAAATACTTACACTTAACGGATAATTGAGAACTGATCCACTAAATGAGCACCTCTAATTACACATCCTAGCTGGGGGAGGGGGAGTTTCTTATCTCTAGAGCTCTAATTTCCACACACCACACATGTCTTTTGTGAAATGAAGCAATGAATATACATAATTATAAAATTCTCTTTGCAAATTAATATAGTTAAGGCTGAAAATCCAGTAATCAGAGGATGTTTTTTAACAGACAGAATCAGCGCTATTCTCCCATTCCAAAGGCTGTAGAACAACATCCAAAATTTTACCAATGTTGGGAGAACTAAGAAATGTTTAAATAGAGATAATATTCATTGCACACAGAGGTTCTGGAAAAGTAACCCTGAGTTGATACAAGAAATGATGACAAGAAGACCAGGAGAGGCAGTAGGGGCTTCCTTAGTTTTTGCTACTTATTTTTTTCTCCCCTGGAAACTAAATAAATGTCCCACATATTTAAAAGATGTTGAATTTGAAATATAGAAGTTTTATTTTGCATCACTGTGCCACATGTTTTTAAATTACTTGCTGTCTTCATTCTTTCTCAGATATTTTGAAAAGTCACATCATGTTGACTGGCAGAGAGCAGAGATCACACGTATCAAAAAAGTGCAAACCAGAACACACTGAACACAAAACTGAATTTGAGCAATACCAGTAACTTTGTTCTTTTTCCCTTTTAAAAGGAAGAAAACTTCTTCCAGTACAGGTCCCTGATGATCATCCAAAATCCTGCTCTTAGCCCAAAAGGAGGCAAGTCATTGTATCTCCTTTCCTCTGGCATTATCTGACTTCCAGAACTAATCCTCTTATTTGGCACACAATCACATTTTTAATCTAAAACCACCTTATCTAGACCCCCAAGATTTTGTTTAGTGTGTATTTTCCAGGGGAAGCTGCTTTCCTTCATTGAGATAATGCACCGCTGAATTATAAGCTCTATGCAGCTGTCACTCTTTGCCAAACATTCAGAAACATAAATGAACTCTGACAAGTAATTTATCTGGTAATTCAGTGTCAAAGCGTAACAATATCACTGGGCTTTGTGGATTAGCAGTGTTGAAGCAGAGCTGAAGTTAAAATGCAAATTGAAAGCACCTTTTGTGTATCAGAATAAAAAGTACTACTGTTGGTGCCCATCCTGTTAATTCTTTAGATTCTCAATTAGGTAAGAATAAAAATGTGAGGATAAGCCCAAATGTTACACTCATTAAACCAGGAAATAAATGCTTAATGAATGCAGTGACACCTGTAGTTACCACACCGGTTTTAAGTCTTCAAGAAGGAATACCTGCAGTTTGCCATCCTGACTCAAATCCCCATGGAGCTCACATTCCCATCACGAGAGCAGGGCATGCCACAGAACACTACAGTGTGCAGCAGAATAGAAATTCCGAGCACACCTACTGAATTTTCTAATTTTGCTAAGTAAAGGCCACCCTGTAAGATCTGCCACAATCCTTTCCTCGCTCACTCCTTGCTCAGACAGTCTCCAAACACATTGTCAGGCGTGGGAAAGCAGTGGCTCATCTTCTGAATGTCCACTCAGCCCAGGAGTTTCCATCTTATTTTACCTCTTGCTGTTATAAACAAACACCAAAACATGGTGGTTTGGTTTGGCTTTTTTGTTCGGTTGGGGTTTTCTACCATTGGTTGGTCGAAGATTTCTTCTTATGGATGTAAAGCCATTGGCAAAGATTTCCTTCTCTCCCAAAGGGGTTATAAATTGGAATAAAACAGCCAAATCTTCCTCATGTTCCTCTCTTGGCTAGTGTTACAAACTGATCCACCTCAAGAAGACCAAGTGGACACTTGTTTGATCACTCTGATATAGTTTATTTAACAGGGTAGTACCATTTCAACACGGTCAGCCCACAGCATTTCCTGCCAGGCTGAGGGAATTTCTCCTGTGCAAAGCCTCTCTGTTGTTCTGTCCAGTCTCACTTGTGATGAATTCAGTCTCCCAGTTTTACAAGATCAGAGTTTACAAAATGTTGTTTGTTTCCACGTGATTAAGACAGGATCGAGACAATCACAGAATATCCTGAGCTGGAAAGGATCCACAAGGGTCATCAAAGTCCAGCTCCTGGCCCTGCACAGACACCCCAGGAATCACACCCTGTGCCAGCGTCCAAAGGCTTCTCTGTCAGGCTTGGTGCTGTGACCATTCCCTGGGGAGCTGTTCCAGTGCCCAAACACCCCCTGGGGGAAGAGCCTTTGCCTGACATCCAAGCTAAACCTCCCCTGACACAATTTCAGAGCTGTTGGGTCCTGTCGCTGTCACAGAGGGCAGAGATCAGTGCCTGCCCCTCCTCTTCCCCACATGAGGAAGCTGCAACTGAGCAAGGTGTCCCCTCAGTCTCCTCCAGCTGGACAGACCAAGTGACCTCAGCCACTCCTTGTATGACCTCCTCACCATTCCTTCACTATCCTTGTATCCCTGCTCTGGATGCTCTCTAACAGCTTTACATCCTCTTTATACCATGGCACTCAAAACCACACACACAGTACTAAAACTCAGCCAGAAAAGGGCCAATACTGATTTTACTGATGCTAAACAAGACAGGCTAAATCTTAAACAAAAAAAGAAAACAGGACAGTAATATGATGTATTTTTTCTGTCATGAAGTTTTTATGTTAAGCTCCAAGCTGAATGAGAGGTGATATAACAGAGCAAGAATCTTACTTCAGGGAAGATGAGATAGAAAGGATTAAAAAAACACCCAAACCAATGACAAAAACATCCCAAGCCGTAAGCCATCAGTTTTACATGCTACAGGTAAGTCCTCTAGTCTGCAGACAAAACAAAGATTCTCCTTGATGTGTCCCAACTCTTCTGTTATTTATAATTTATTAAAATAATCTAGATTTATTTTTTTCTTTTTAACCAGAACCCTGCACCAATATTTTGCTTTGTAATCACATGAAGAATTTCAGCATGTTAAATCTGACAGTTGCTGCTAAGGTCAACAGCTGACAGATGGATTACCTGGAGAAGGTGGAGAGAGTCTTATAAAAAGAGAGCATGAAAACAAAATAATTTCTTTTAGAAGGGAGAGTTATCAGGAGGGGGAAGTACATGAAACAACATGAAGAGGATGTAAATCAAAGGAGTCTCTTTCAATATTGACCACAAAAATGCCTGGTCAGCCCCTGATGATACACCAAAACTAATACAGCAAAAAGCATGTCAAAAATGAAAGGTAATGTTTTACTAGCAAGTTCTTCCTGTATTTTATTTTTATCCCTTCCTACTTCAGAAACACCTTCTATACATCATTACGCCCCCATTTTTTGTGCCAGTCTGAAATGGAAACATTAACTAGAATTTCCTTTCTCTCCTACTCACTTCTTAAACACAGCCCATTGATGACTTTCCTTTATCTTGTTTTCACCATGCCAAATCAATATCAATCTGCAATTTCTTCAACTCAGCTAATTACCATCTATGCAGTACTTAGTTCCAGACAGTTTAAAATCCCTGAGATTTCCCATGACTCAAAAACAACAAAAAAAGGGCTTATTACATTCACTTTTCAATTCCTTTACAAAGATTTGTGTTTAATAAACTCAGGCAGCTTAAATCCCTTTTGCAAGCCTCCTTCAAAAAGAGACACTCAAGCCTTTCTTGCTACAGTTGACTAATGGCTATAATCACCTGAGGCAAATTTCCCAGATCCTTTAAAAAATAAATAAATAAATCATAGCCTCTACATTTTCTGTTCTTGAGTTAAAAAAAAAAATTCTAACAACAACAGAAAGTTTAAAGTACACGAACGTACAACTACACATTTCATGACCCAGAACTGTCCACAGGCAAGAAAACCCTTCTCCACACAGGATTTTTTGCCACACCACCTTACCCCAAAGCAAGCAGAGCTTGCAGAGAGGTTGGGCATGCAGGAGACATTGATGACCCTCTGTCATGTAAAGACCACTTTGGCTGCATCACGTTTTCCACTTCAGTTAGAAGAGGAGATGAGCTGTAAGTATGATGCAAAACAATGAAACAACAATTGGTCCAAGCCATCCCTTGGGAAGCATCCATTTCCTGATGCTTTCTCCTGCCCTGGGCCAGAAGTGGCCAGCAACAATCTGAGCCTTGGGAAAACTTTACCAGAAACAAAGCATAGCCTAGAATATGGTACTGATAAAGCATAGGTTTGGTTTGAAGATACCTGGAATTGTGAACAGCCATGTAAAACTCACATTCAAAGTAGACTGCTGGTAGATTTAATCCAAAATGCCAGTATTTTCCAAAAACTAAAAATAAGTTCTGGCAGTCACTCTCTTGGGACACCATAGTATCTTGATTCTGCCTTTCATTAGGCCAAGTATTTTCTAAACCCCTGGCATGATTTAGATATTTACCAAATGTCTTTATTACATCCAAAGTCACATTGCACTGGGTGCTTTTTCTAAACGTTCTCTTTTTTTTTTTTTTTCTCTGTACTGATAAAACCCACATCTAAAGCTGCTTTTTTCCCTTCTTCATCTGTGGAAAAATCTCAAGACACCATTAAAGAAGTTCACTAGAAATTAACAATTATAAATGAACAAACTACATGGAGAAAAATATTTGGAAAGGAAAGAAAAGTAAATAATAATTTTAAGACCCCCAAAACCCAGAAAACCAGCTCTAGAGAAAACAGGTGCTGCCAGATAGAACAAAATCAGATGCAGACAAACACCTCAGAAAAGAGGTAAAAATCAGAAAAGATTAGAAATATGGCTTGGTTAGAAACAGGGGGTCTTCAATAACTGTATCAGAAGACTTGTATCAAAAGTATATTCAAAAGCTGCAAACATATTTCTCTTTCAAAAGTTCCAGGGGCATTGATCCCTGAACCTCTGATATCCACAGGCATTAAAAGAACTCAGAAAACACCCAGCCTCCCCCAGTAAATCTGAATATAGAGATAACCTCTGTAGAAACAAAAGAGTCAGAGGTGCACAGACAAGAACTGGCCTGAATTTACAACAGTTAGACACTAAACCTTGTGATCAATAGCCTTTCCTAGACAGGCTATTGAACACTGTGCTGAAATACTTACTCTTGAACACTGCTCTTCATAAACTCTCTCTGACACTAAAAAGGGGAAGAAGTTGTTTTTCAGGATCTTTATTTCCTACAAGACAAAGTATTTAATATAGATTTATTCTATAAGCTTTGGAGTAGAAGCAAAATGTTTGCATTTTCAAAGAAGTTTGTTTTCAGTTATCTCCACATCAAACACAGCCACGGCATCTTTTCCTAAAGCAGCTCTTCCCACCCAGCTCTCTCCCCTCTCAGCAACACCAGAACCCACCAAGCCAAGTGCAAAGCACACACACCATCCATCCTCCTACCAGTGGGTGAGGAGAGGCTGCAGGGCTCTCCAAAAAGGAGATATGAAGGAGAAAGTGCAGCACACAGATGGCTCTAGGCTTCAAATGTGACTACATTCCCTCAAGATTCAGGCTATTCTGTTGTTATCAGTTTATCCAAGATCATCAAGTCCCTGTTTCCCTACCTTTCTGAATCTTCAAGGCTTTTTGATGTTCTTCTCAGAAAGAATTAAGAAAATAAATGGAAAGAAGTTTGTGGTTAAGATATTTATTTTCATCCAAGAGGTAGAACTGAGAAAATGGTGTCCACATCAAACCAAAATTCATAGACTACATATCTGTTTCCTCCTAAGCATGTACCCCTCCTCCCAAGAGAACAGGAATATGTAAAGTGTCTTTACCAACAATACTAATGGCATAAAATTCCAGTGTATAAAGAATAAATAAGGCTGGTAATCTTTCCATATTAAACACAGCAGGCAAGCTTATGAAAGCTTCCTGGACAAATCGGTGACACAGCTTTGTGGGGATGGTTGTTTTTTACACAAAAGACAAAGGAATGTTAATAAATTCCCTCCTGAAATTTCCTCTGTCTCTAAGGATGACTCATTGAAATGTACATGCTGACTTCCCCAAATCCCTTCCTCTGACTTGATGTATTCCACAGTAGTATCCTCAAACATTATATGTTTGCTCTGGAAATAAACCATTTCAAATCTCTTGTGGGATCCCATATCCCATAAGATGCTGATTTTTTCTAGTTTACTATCATTTCATGATTTTACTCCTTTTCCTCCCAAGAGACAGCCTTTTCCTGAAAGTTATTTTCCTCATAGTTTGAAAATACTGCACTCCAGAGGAATAATAAAAAAAAATCCTTGGAGCAGTAGTTTTCCTATTTTTTTCCAAATTTACCCTTCTGAAACTTTGCACACAACCAGCAACTGAAGCACACACTGGGACATGTCTGAGATGAAAACTGATACAGATGACATACCTGACTTGCTCCAGAAACAAAGACAAAGCATATTTATTTTTAAGAAGGTATATTAAAAGAATGTGTATTGTTGAAAAAAAAAAATTAGAATTGTATGGTCATAGTAGTTTGAGTTCAGAAAACAAGTTCTGCTGCAACACAGTTGGTTGAATCAGGCTGTGCAGGTGGATGTCAGTAAATAGTGGTTTCAAATCACAACAGAATGGTTTTTCAAACTGAACATGCACGTTTCCTGCCCAAATGTTGTATCAGTCGTTTTATTGGAAATTTGTATTTTTCTTCTAAATGGAAGCCAGATAACTGTGTCACATGTACTTTAAATTACAGCATCTCGCAGTCCTGAGGAACAAAAGAAATGTGTTCAAATAATTCACGGCAGCCACTGAGAATGGGATGTGTCTGAAGGCAGAGAAACCTGCAGGGGCAGTGCCCTGTCAAAAGCACTGTTTGGGGCTGGGGGGTTTATACAGCACAGGTCACAGGTTGTGACAAGAAGGTGCAGGCAAAGTGAAGCACAAGTGGATTAAAAGATGAAGGGCATGAGGTCCAAGATCAGCGTGTTCAGGGGGTCAGAAAGACAAACCTTCAAATTCTCCATACTGAGGCCTCTTCAATTTACCCCTCAAAAGCCCCAGGGATGCAAAAGAATGTTCCCAGGCAGGGCAGACACAGCAAAAGATATCCCAGGCTGAACAAAACACCCTGGGGACACAGGGACACCTAAAATGTAAATAGAGGCAAATCTCCAAACATTAACCCATGAAGGTTTTATTCAATCAGTTTGTGTAATTAATGTAACTTTGAAATCAGGGATAGGAGAAGACAGTACTCTGATCCTGTAGGGGTGATGACATGACCTAGCTCCAGGTGTGGCTACATTTTGCTTTAGAAAGAACCTTGGAGCTCTAGCAGATATGCCAACTAAACCAACTGACAAGAGCAGCAGACAGTGAGATTCAGTAGAATCCACAAAACCTTAAAGAACTTAACCTTAGATTCAGTACAATCCACAAAACCTTAAAGAACTAGCAGACGAACTCCATGATTCTTGGAGCCACTCTGATATTGATCTCTGAGGTAACTGCTTTAAATGAAACACCAAAACACCTTATTCACAATTTGCAGCTTGTGTTGGTTCACAGTGCAAACACCTCTCAAAGCTTCAGTTGCAATTCCACAAGTAAATTTTGTGAGTTCGCTTTTTACTGATTAAATTAATGTCACTATTATTTAACTGGATTTAAACTACTGTTTCTTAATAGATGTCATAACAGTATGGGAAAACAGATTAAAATTCCAAGTTTGAGTTAAAACAGGTATTTAATGATCTCATTTCTCCAAGAGGTCTAGAATACTAACAGATCTCCTGAATTACATTGGATCTTGATTGAAACTTTTTCCTTTTTCCTGTCATTACCACCCATTTATCCCAGAAAAATACTTTTTCACAAGCTTGGGACTTTCATAAATTAAAAAAAAACAACAAAAAAACAAAGATGCCATACAACTTTTTCTGCCTATCACCCCCAAACTGTCAGCAGATTCATATCAATAATGCAGTGAATTATTGAGTTTGCTGACCATATACACGAAATAACCTGCAATACAATTTTCCCAAGGTTCAAATGACTGCATTTTGGAAATTTTACAACAGCAACAACAAAAAAGAATTTTGCTTTAAATATTAACTGTGACTGCAAGGTAATATATTGACACAAAATATCACAAAACACACTACTGCACTAGAATAGAGCAATGCATGCCTAGACAAATACTTGCAAGAAACATGGAATAAACTGTAGCGTGAATTTGACAAACCAAACTCTCTTTTGGTGAAAGACAAGCCTCAGGTGATACAGGTAATACTTAGTAACCTCAAAATGTAACAGACTATGTTACCAAAAAAAAAAAAAAAAAATTGCTGATGATTGGCACCTTAAAGGGATGCACAGGACCTAGGACTGTAACATTTCTGCAAGTCAGGTGCATCACACAGGAATTTAGGCTCTCCATTTCACTTCTGAGAAGTACAAAAAGGCCTTTAACCTCCTGTTTGCCACTAGACTGCTGAAAAAGCAACCCCCTGCACTGGTATTGGTGACAGGCCCAAAGAGAAAGAAGATGCAGAAGACAGATAAATAACAAAGGGCTTCTCTCGGTACTGTTCAGTGGAACTGCATATGTACCTGTGTCAAAGAGAAACAGAGAGATTAAAGGCAAAACCCAAGCAGGCAGCCAGAAAAAGGACTAAGAAAAGTCTTTCTACCTCTTCCCCTCCTCCCATGACTTCCCTGAGGGAGAGCTTTGAACAAAAGTACTGAGGAGAAAAGAGTTTGGAGCTCCTGTTTGATGGTGGCAGTGTTCAAGGGTGCTGTGAGAATTCTCTGCACATTCTCCACTGCTAAGGCTTTGCCCTTCTGAAAGATTTGCACTTCATGCATCCACGACAGAAAATGCCATGATGGCAACATTATTTTCTCCTAGCAAACAACTATTTGTGTCTGGTATTTCAAAATGCAGGCATGTGTAATGCTACAAAAGCTCTTGACTGTTGGTCACAACAGAAAAGCCACAAAGCACAGCATTTTAAAGTTGTGGTCTCTAAAATGGCATGTCAGAGAATTTTGTATCCCTTTAACACACTTAATTCCCTTTAAGAGTAATAGGAGCTAAGCATGAGCCAAAGGATAACATGATTCAAGATTTAACACAGATTAGCCACTATGGATACAGATACTACAGGAAACAACAGTCAGCTCCTAGATTTGTTCCAGACTATAAATCTTTTCTGTTAGTATGCATAAGGCATAGCTAAATGTGTCTGCTCAAACAGAAAAGAACAGGCCTAATCAGAGAGAGTGAGATTGTTTCTCATAAAATGCAGGGGAGCCATTGTTTGGATTTTGCCAGCTATCTCAGACCAGAGATTTTTCTAAAACAGGCAAGATATAAGAACATTGTTGACAACACATGCAACTGTTATCACGCTTTTTTTTTCATTGATTTAAAATTAAATAATAGGCTCTGGTTCTATCCTCATATTACTTCTAAAAATAATAACAGTCAGGACAGGAAAACCAAATAATTTTATCTTCCTAGTTTTGTGACACAGAAAAAGAATGCGGCAATAGCCTCTCAAACACTAAAAAGGCTCAGGGATCATGGATATGTTTTCAGTATTATTATTTTCAAAGCATCACAGTGATTCTGAAACCCTCAACAACCCAACTCCAGTTTATTTCCCACATCCTTAATCCTTTACTTTGGAGAATGGGTCTAAGTATGAGCAAAGGAAAGTGGGGCACAGCTTTGCTCCTCACAGGTCACGCACGTGTTGCTGTGCCCATCTCCAGAGATAAGCACAGCCTATGGCTCTTGCTGTCTGAGACGTTTTGGGAATTTTCGTTCAGGACTTCAGGTTATGCAAGATAAAACTACTTCCTCACAGGGAGGCCATTCTTTACCTCTGAGAGGTCTATTACCTTGCCTGCACTGTGCTCATTAGTTCTGCTATGTTATTTTGACATGGATTTATATCTTCATTCCTTAAAAGTATTTGGGTTTCATTTCCTTCAGTTGTTGTAGCTTCTTTCTCAATCCTACCCATGGCTCTGTGATCCTTCCAGATTCACTTTGGACGTTTTTCGTTTTAATCAAGTGCTGAGATCTACATTTCACATAATCTCTTTGAGAGTAAATTATTTTATTTTTATGTGTAGCCTCTTCAGTAGCAATTGATTGCTAGATGCAGCAATTTTAATCATCTAAAGACTTCAGTCTAAGTGGTCTCATATTGTACCATATGAATTAAGGAGATGGGCTGAAAATCTCTAAAAGCAAGTTAGTGCATAACTGCAGAAATAACTGGATTTTATTTTGAAGGAAATGTTTCTATCAGGGAAAGCTTTTAAAAATACATAAACATATTAGAGAGGAGGAGTAGAGATGGTGAACTGGGAACCAGTGCATATCCCTTCTCACAATACAATTTCAGGGAACATTTTATGAATGTTAAAAAGTTAAACCAGAGACTTTGATTTTCTCCTTTGCTCCTACCTGATGTAACATGTGTCCAACCATCACTTGCTGATTATATTATAATTAATCCATTAAAAACTCCCAGTAAAACCACATGAAAAAACAGACAACATTTTTTTAATAGAAAAACATTACAAACTTGGGCCATCAGAATGCTACCCGAAAAAATGGAAGCTAAAGTTATTATCATGATGATTTTTCACTTGTGTCCTGTTATCTCAGGGAACATGTCTGCAGTGTGCTTCAGCCTGCTAGAAACTGGAATTGCTGTGAAATATAACCAGGCTGTATAATTAAGCAGCAATTAACCTTGCTTTTGAACAAGTTGGGAATTACACCTTGATCAAGAGGCATGCAGCAAATCTCTGCTTCCAGTATGTTTTCTTCTCATTGAGGAGATCATGCCATAGTGATCAAAATTTTTGATAACCTGGTCCATTCCACTTAAAAGCATCTGCCTACCTGCTACAATCCTACAACTCCAACCCAGGAATAAAATGCTGTGGATCTGGGCACTGAACACAGCAGGAATAACCATAAATGTTTTAAGGCTGATCAATTTTGCAAAAAATCACAGTCACAAGAACCATTTGTGAGCAGATCATGTGCAGGGTCCACATTCCTTATTCATAACTCCTGATTGAACAGCATCAGTCAGGCAGTGACCAAGCAGACTCATCGGGAAATTTAACTGAGCGCTCAGAAGAAGCCAACCACATGCTCTGAGTGAAAGGAAAAACTAGCGTGAGGCTGATTCTCAAACCAATGCATGGATCTTTGCAATGAATAAATGCAAACGAGAACAGGTCTCAAAACATTCTCTAAGCAAATTAAGGGACAATACTATAATGGCTTTAACAGGTAGGGAGCAACTTTGGATTCCCACCTGTACTGTCGTTCAGTAAGAACTTGAAATATTAGACAATTAAATCAAAAGTTTGTAATGAAGTCATGATTTTATTCCAAACGGAAATAAAATATATGCACGGTAAGGATTAATTTGTGGCACAGCACTTACCTGCTAATTAACAAAGGCAACTAAGCTACAGGAAAGCCTTTATGCCCTGTTATAAAGATTTTGCCCATTTCAACTAAACCTTAAAATGGCCTTATTTTGCTATGCCACGTAATGTCTGGAAAGTATCTGGAGGTCAGAACTGATGGGCAGTAAAGGCGGCTCAGGGAATGGAAAGACAATGGATCAGACATATCCACATCAGCATGTTGAACAATTTTCAGTAACAATCCTCATCACAGAGCTGAACCCACAAGGCATCTAACAGAGGTAGCGAGCATATGACATTTATCAAAACTACTCCTGCTCCTTTTCCATCACCGTTCTATTTCACTGTCATTTTCAGACAGAACCATGGAGTCCTTTTGCTCTCACACTCCGCTTTCTCAGACATCACCCATAAAAAAGCTTCTTTTCCATTTAATCCAAAAAGATTACTTTCTTGGACACCTTAAAATATGCACTAATAAGATCAACAAACCTCAGAACAGCCTCCAGCCTCTTGCAGGCTGTAAAACTTCCTCCTCAAGACATCTGCTTTGTGTGCAGCAGTGTGGCAGAGTTCAGTGGCCTGAGCCTCACCGGGTGGATAGCGTGCCAGGAACCAAAGTTAAGAGCTGATGTAGAAGAAAGCCTGCTCCACAGAATTCCTAAGAGTCTGAAAAGCCAAAGTGCAGACGAAGGTTATCACAGAGGAGCAGCGTGCTGCAAGGACTGACAGCTATAAATAACACACAAAAGAAACCGTTTTACATTTGTTTGGTTTTGAGCACACATAAGAGAGATGGATTAGAGCTTTTTCTTGTGCAACACATCAGATTAATTCAACAACCTCTTCGCCAAAGAATGCTCTTATGGGACTACATGTTCCTCTCCTTCCAGGACTTGTTTCCTTTGTTCAAAATAAGACTATTTAGCAAAAGTTTGACTTCTGAGATCCCACATTTTGCTTCTGACCCTTGCTAAGTCTCTAGATGCTCTCTGAATCTTTGCTCTCTCTCAAAATCAACCCAAACCTCTTTACTCCTTCTTCCTCCCCACTCCCTGTAGAGCTTCACTCAACAAGACATTCCCTCTGGAGCACAACACACAACAGCTTCTCTTCCCTTTATTTTCTGTGCCCTTTCCTTGTCATTTTTTTCAGCAGCCCTCTCCCCTCCCCCTCTGCTGTCCTTCAGAAAGAATCTAAAACCATCCTCTGAATTTTAGCTCCACAACACCAAGTGTAACAATTTCAGAACAAACCCACAGCTTCCATAGGAAAGCACACCATTTAAAAGCAACCCACTTGTATTACAGCCTTGGCTGGAGTGTGAAGAAATGTGGACCAAATCAGTGCCATTTTTCAGAGGGAACAAGAGCAGCAGCCTCCTTGCTGACTGTGCTGGACCTGCACCAGCCACGACTTCAGCAAAGCATGTGACCACCAGAAACCTGGGACACTGAATCCCTGCAGTTTGCTCTCAACACAACTCCATCCTCACATAAACCAGCTCCGTGTGCTCCTCAAACTCAAACAGTTTAAAACAAGCAATATGCAAACAACTTTCTTCTTCCTTGCATATTGTTAGTTTAACATTTTAATGGTCTCTGACCCGCAAGGCCAGAAACTAATTCTGTTTCACTTCCCCAGTAACCCCTACCTATCTTGTGGCAACGTCCCATTTTTAGTACATATCTGGTGCTCTTATTACCCAAGTAATAAAGCTCATCCATGACAAAAAGAATATGTATGAGTGAAATGTAATGGCAGTGGGTGCAGAATCCTGGCAGCAGGAACCAGCCATTTTTGCCAGTAAAAGCAAAAGATTTTACCTACACCACTGCCAGAAAGGAAAAACTCAGCAAAATCTAGTCAGACTAAGATGTTTCCTGTGGTACAGGAAATGATGAGTGCCATTGCTAGACCATGGTTAAAATTATTACCAAAGTATCATCATAAGATTGAATTAAAATTTGGTTTACAGTAGAACACACAGCCTGCATACTGTTGGCTAGAGCAGCTATAGCCAAAATTTGTGCATAAGACGTATGGTTAAGGTTGCTAGAAACTTCTGCTAAAAGCACTACCAGGCTAAGCTCAAAACCATGTTAAAAAGTATGCACAATTAGTCTTTGTTTTTGAGAGTACAAAACGCTCTTACACTTGCAAATGTTAAACCAGAATATGTTCCATCTCACAAACCAGCAGCCTTATGACTGTTTGTCTTCCGTTAAAGGGGAAAAAAAAAAAAAAAACCAAAATTTCCATATGCATATAATTTTATCTGGATATCTTGTTATCCCAGCTGTCTACGAGAGGAGCAGAAATCCTGAGAGCTCCTCATCAGCACGTGTGGGTATCAGACATCCCTGATCAGAAATCTGCTGGGGTGCCAGCAGTAGCCAAGGGGCCTGCGTGATCTGCCCATATGCTCCCTCTTTACACAACAGACTGATGCCAAAGCAAAGCAGTTCAAATGTTTTCAGTGCTCCTTCATCACGGCCAGCAATCTGCAAACAATCTGAAACTGCTTTAGTTAGTCACACACTGCAAGTGCAGGTTTTAGCTTGAAGCATAAGCTCCCCATTCAGACAAAAAATGCCTCCACAGAGCTGAAAATCTTCCCTGCTTTGAGGAAGTCTGGATGGGAATCTGCGATTGAACTTTTCAACAATGGTTCAGTATCAAGGCTAAAAAACAGGCAGTAGGAAAGTTGTCTAAAAACCAAATGAAACTGCTGATTTGTTCTTATTTATAGCAGATATTAATTAAATATTATGTTTGTAACGATGGCAAGAAAGGATTGAACACACTCTGGGGACCAAAACTAGATCCTGGTACCAGTAAAGTGCAGTAGCATATGACATCTTGAGACTCCAGTTTTTGGTGTATATGCTGCAATCAAACGCCAGGCACTAAGAAAAATCTAATAAAAATAAATAATCAAAGCCCATTTCTGAGTATAAAACACCATACAGAAATGTATACAATACTCAACAGCAGTAAAATGCAAATAAAGTGTAGCTGGAGAAGAAAAAGAGCTCAACAAAGACTTCAAACTGCACAGCCTGACCTAACCTTTCTTTGTCAGAGAACTACTAAAACATTTCTCAGGCTAAAACTTCCTTAATTCAAGATACAGTCTCCTTGTATTCAGACCACTTCATCAAATGTTTCATCACATCAAATACATCCCATTTGGTTCTTTACCTCCAACAGCCTGGATCTCAAGTTTTCTGATGTTTGTAAAATTAGTTTTTTCTTCCAAATTGTAGGCAGGTAAGTGAAGACAGCATGACTGCATTGAAAATTGGAAAATCGTACAATCAATCAATCAATTTAAGGCTTTTACCCCTACACTTTGACATTATTTCAGAAGTGGGATCCTAATATTATTCCAGTGTATGATAACATTATTTTGGTATCAGAAGTGAGACCATAACATAGCAATATAAGGAAATTCTAAATCACTGAAATATCTCCAATAGGAAAAATATTGCTGCCAGAAATAAGTGTGGTGATAGAAAGGACAACCTAATCACAGTTGTGAAAACTTTATATGCCCTTATGTCCTATTTTGGCAATTTTCTGCTCAGCACGGAAGCAACCACTGGTCTTGATCTACTTTTGGTTTTAAAAAAAATAGTTAAAAAATACTGTGCTTCTCATTTGTGGTTTCTGCAGTAACATTTTACTGTAGCTAAATTTTGGGAATGACATTTTACATGACAGAGTTGTTTTTCTGGTTTAAAAACTTATTTATTATTGATAATTGACAATTGCTTCAGACTTCCTGAGGGCTGTATCGTCTAGTGGGCCTTAACAGACCATAAAAGAAAAACCTTTCTAAATTGAAGAAGCTGAGTTCAAAGCAAGAAAACTTCCACAGAATACAGAAGTGTTCAGTCCATGTTGGAGTGGCCATTTCTGTGAGAAACACTGACTGAGAAGTCATTTTCAATTTGATTTAGAATAAGCTGAGATGGCCTCACTTATATTTTCATGGATTACAGTAAAAACTAAAATAACTGAAAACTAACAAAGCTGCAGTGATTTCATTTGCCCCCCCAAATACAGTTAAGAACTACATTACAGAACATTTTTCCACAGCTGTTCTGGCAGCAACACCCATAAATCACAACCAGCAAATACAACTGATTGCAGAGATGAATGTATCAACTTCTACAGGATTTTTTCCATACAAGCCTTTCTGAAAACTTTTTGCTCCAAGAGACACGCTGTAATTAAAAAATCAGCAATGAAATCACAAACAATATAAAGAATTATAGCAGCAATTAATTACAGTGCTTTCAAGCTGAAAAAAACCATTTGCTAATGAAAACCACGATTGCTTAACAGTAGCATTAACAGCAAAAAAAATTGTTGCAATAAATCACTCTTCATAAACATGGGCTTATATTGGAAGTCTTCCTAATCCAAACATGTTACACATTACACTCAGCAAATTAGCCAAGATGTTCACTCTTCCAGGATCCACTATCCATATCCAAAAAAAAAAAAAAAGGTGACAAAAGCACAATAAATTGCCACGGGTGGGAGATGCTCTGCAACAAAGCTGCACCTGAGAGAGGACAGCAGGTACCTAAGGGCTCCCTGTACTCCACTGGAGAGGAAAGGCCTGGGAACACTGGTTAAGCTCTGGATAACTGAATTACAGCAGGTCTTGGAGAGCAGAAGAAACCCCAGGTTTCCCAGAGGGGTTGTTAAGCCTCCATTTCTGAAGATATTCAAGAGCCATCTGGATGCACTCCTGAGTAGCATCCTCAACAGGACCTGGCTCAGACAGGAAGGCTCCAGTTCTTTCCAACCTCACCCATTCTGTGATTCCACAATCTATATCTGGGGATAAACAGATGAATGAACAGTCAAAGTAAGCCTTGAAACAGCAAAAGAACCCCTACCACATTTCACACATTAAATCAGCAACACAAAAAAGCAGTTTATTTCCTAGCTACTCTGTATAAAGCAGACAATGGTGACACAATATGGGGGTGTCCAGTTCCAAAAAATGCCAGACAAGTCACTGGAAGCATCAACATTTATACTTGACCATTTGTATCTTCTGGACACTGGCTAAAGATGATATCCTAACTGGTCTAATATCCCACGGAGCAAAAAATACACAAAGCAAATAAAATGTTATAAACGCCACAAAGAGTTGCAAGGAAAGAGAGAGATCAACCACATGATTTTGTTTAGTGGAAAATTACACAGCTACATTTTAAAAAATCTCAGGGAAAAAGAAGGAATCACATGTCTAGATGCCAAAAATTGATGCAAAAAATAATTAGGTATAACTCCTTTTTAACTAAAGGTTGCCTTGAAAGAACCCTGAGGCACAACTTCAGTTTCCCTCACACAGAAGAGTTTGTGGGTTCGGTTTCAATGAAGGGTTGAGGCAATGTGTGTTCTTTGGAAAGAAATAGATATTAAACATAAAACACAATTTAAACTATTCCTTTACACAGTAAAAGGTCCACAGAAGGACCACTTAAAAGGCTTCAGCTGCAGAACACCTCTGCAGTTCAATCCTGATCTTGACCCTCTTTATTCAAGCATAAGCATGAATTGCTTTTACTACCTGCATTTACCCCTTGTGCATTTATTTAATTTTTGCCCCTTTTTTGTATTCTGTTTCCAAAGCAAACTTAAAATTTCTGGAGCTCAAACTGTTCTTGTTTCAGCAGGGCACATTTTGCATACATGTCTTCATGGAGTATTTTTCTATTCAAATTTTGAGAAAATGGCTGAAATTCCTGCTTCTTCAGCTTTGTGAGGCTTTACCCAATTGAAAAGTCAAAATCACTGCTGAGGAGTGTCACAGTGGTTTCACCAGCCATGGATTTTTTTCTACATCAAAAAATTAATCTGGTTGTCTTGAATGTTTATCAATTGTTATTCTCTCAAAAACACGTTACATCCCTGAGACAGGATTCATGATGCAGATTAGAACATATTGTTTACAGCCCATAAACACTTTTTATTATAGTTTCATCATAAGGTAATTCCATTCTGTGGGGTAAATTAACATATTTTCCAGGGCTCATTAATCCTCATTTAATCACTCAGTGAACATGAACCAAACCCATTAAAAGGAAAATCAAGACATGAACTCTAATTTAAGCCACTATTTAACTAATTGCATTTATCTTTAGGAAATCCTGATACATAATACTAAAACTAGTTTCCCCTTCTTTATATTTAGTGTACTAAAAGGCCTTGGGATACAAACCATCCTCTAAAAGTCCTGTTCTCCCTGATCCTTGATTGCAACCAGTACCAATGGATTTGTAGTGGTCAAAGCAGGATGGCTCTGTGCCCAGCAAATTTATTTTCTTATGAAACATCCACAAGCTATGTGAAAAAGGGTTTTTTTACATGTTCAAAATATCCAAGCTTGATATTTTGGGGCTCCCATTGTGTGTTTCTTGTGCTATTACAGCCAAATTCCACTGACAACTTCCAGGAGAATAAATGGACATTGGGCACATGCAGAGTGATGCATGGGAAGCACCAGGAAGGGACTCAGTGGTGCAGTCACCAGAGCAGCACAAAGATGTCACAACCACTGACAAAATTTTCAGGCATCAAAAGAAAGGAGGTTTAAGAGGAGCAGAGACTGAGGGAGAGAAAGATAAGGAATGGAAAGATGAATTGAAAAGTGACCTGAAGTCCAGCACCTGAGGAGGTGAACTCCCTAACAAACCGTTCGGCTGATGAAGTTGTACATTCCTCACTCTCACCTTTCCTTCAGGCACTGGGACAAATTTGCAACCATTTCGAAGTCAGCTGCCCCCAAAACCCAAACAAATATAATTCCCTCTGTAATTTAAAGAGAAAACACAGAAGCTTGAGCATACCAGGTGCCAGAGGCTCACACACCACCTTTCACAAGCTCTGCCCAACCTGCTTCTATCACAATTCCACTTTAAACCTTTTTCCAGGCTTAAAGATGAAATCTGACAAGAAACAATAAAGCAGTGAACAAGTACCTTGAAACTTGTACTGAGTAATACCAAAGAAATAGCAAGTATTCTGGGACAGAGAAGCAAATATTACCAGCATTTCCCAAGGTAATTAAACTATTCCACTTGAGAGCTGCAGGCGGCAAGCACAGGAAAGCCAAGATTTTAATTTATTTCAGTTATAAAGCCTTCCTTATATCTAGAAAACCCAGGATGGAAATCAAAGAGGTTCAACCAGATGCCTCTGACTTTTACAGCTGTCCCACTTATTTCGGAAAACATCAACTTAAAGGCCAGTGATGACACTACAGATGTTTTAAAAAAGTGTGTAAAGAAACACAAAGTGTTTACTGAAGAGGGCTGCTTATTCTGATAATTCTGCAACACCTCAAACACAGCAAAGTTGCATGGGTAAGTGGCTGGTTTCATTGTAAAACAAAAAGGAATCATTAACATCCAGAAATTGGGGAATGCAGCTATCAGTTAAAAAGCTGCGTGTCTGGAGTATTTCTACATCTGCTAACTATAAATAAAAACAAAACAAACAAAAAACCCCCCCCAAAAAAACAAAAAAAAAAAAAAAGGGAAAGCCACAAGCTGCTTCTGGACAACTAAAATGAAAGTAAATCAATTCGTTTTTCACACACACTTGAAAAAATGTTTTCGTATTTAAGGTTTCTGTGCTATTAAGAGGCCAGTACACAATGCAGAATGAATTAATTAACTCTCTTCTAGCGAAAGGCAAATATAAATAACTACCAAATAATAAATTAAATGAGGTCTAAAATGGGATCTATAATTAATGACATTTCTGCTGACCATTTCAGTGACAGTATTATTTTAAAAACTACTCTCACAGAATGTCAGCCTCTAAGATAAGATACATTAAGTATGAAGTTAACTGCATGAGTATATAAATCCACCAGCATTTCTTACCCACAGAAAAGTAGCACTGCCAGACAAAAAATACTGAAATGCCTTTATTATGTCAGTGTTGTTCTTTCTCATGAGCTTAAGGAACCAATTGCAAGCACTGTTATACAAATCCAGAAGATTTTTAGTTCAGAGTTAGACGTCTTTCTGACAGCATTTTCAAGCAACATTTGTCTGCTATCTATGGAAATTAAAGATCTCAAGGTGCTGACTGACCTCAGCAAAAATGCATTTCCCCACCCAGAGAAATGAGTTTAAAATGTAAGACTGAATATAGCAGGCTACTAAACTCAACTCTGAAACATGAATCATTCAACACTTCCACTGAAACAGTAATTGGTAAGTTCTTTGGGGAAGAGATCAGCTATGGTTCAATGTTTATGTAACTTTCAACACACTGAACTTCTGATCCATAGCACTCTAATTTAAACAATAACAATTCCTTTAAAATGGGGAAAAGTGTGTACTCAGCTTATTTATGATCTAAAAGGAAAATACAGAAAAATGTCTACCTGAGGCTAATGTAAAACATTCTCCTCCAGTCTTTGGACTTGACACAAGCTATAATTTTTTTATATTTGGGTTGAATATCATGTATCTCAAAAAAGAACATACAAAGTAAGCAGGAGCAATGGTGGTTAAGGAGGAATTTCTATTTTTACCACACTGGTTTATTCAACCTAGAATAAATCTATAAGATAGTTGGATGACCTGATATTGCCTTTTGTTTTAATGAAGATCATTTTGGCCAAACAGTTCTTCTTCACATTGCTGTTAATGCATTTTCTGGACATGCTGAAAATATCATCGACGTATGGTTTGAGAAAGTTTATGTTTGCCTTATATAGTTCTCAATTTGGTCAACTCAATATTCTTTTTTTAAAATGGGAATCTTATCCTCAGTACATCAAATGTATCACCATGATGGATCAAGTATATAGCCAGAAATGCCTGATGAGCACATGACAGAAATGTTTTCACAGATTTACATCAGCACTCCAAAGCAGCCCCTTTCCTTACCACTCTGCAAAACAGGGATTCTGGCTGGGAAAGGGAGATTTTCTGGATCCAAACCCTTGTTCTGTCAACAGCATGGAGACTGGGTACAGGAAATTATCTGCCAGGCGACCCTGCAAAATAATGGTTTGGATGGGTTTATTTTCTGCATGTTGCTTTGCTGAATTAGCACTCAGACAACGCCTTTTCCTTTGGCACAAGTGATCATCACAAAATTATTTTGGGGAAAAGGATCTTAAAAAGATAAAATATTTTAGCTACAGAGGCAATGAAATAACAGTATATATGAGGGTTTAGAGTGATCAAAATACATCTTTGACCTGTAATGTGGTGTATTAATAGAGAAAGGGGCGTTGCTCTCATCCTAAGGAGTAAAGGCAAGGCAAAAGCTGTAGCAAGAGCTGCAGGACAGAGTACTGAGACTCTCTGTGTGCCCTGCTGCTTAAATGTGACCAGTTCCACATGAGGAGTTTATCTGTTAATCACAACAGCTGCCTTTGAGAGGAACATTAAAGCTGTTAGGACACCCTCATCTGTCACTGCTCCACCCCATGTCTGTCCGGGAACACAAACATCCAACGTCTACCGGTAAGTGTGAGGTGGGGCAGGAAGAACAAAAATCTGTGGATAATGTATTGGTGACTTACATGCCACGTCCTTGGAGCATAGAAGCCAAAATTAATACTTAATGTCATGAATTATGGATGCTGCTGAAAAGCTGTGCTGGAAGAGAGGCAGGGAAACCACTGTGGGGTTCCACGTTCAGCAGGCAGTGACAAAGCCTTGAAGGACAGGGTTTTCAGCCTACACTTAAAAACTTCTTTGGCCATTATACTAATCATTATTGTGCCTATTTATTTTCAAATAAATAATTTCTCAAAGAAGCTGAACCAGTAAGAAACCTACAGATTTGGCAGTGAACAAACCTCTAAAACACAAAAAAATTTGTATTTCACAAAACATTGTGAATAAATATGTTCAGCATTCTTATGCTTCACTGACAATAAGCAATACACCATTATTCCCTTATTTATTTTTAGTTCACCTTCAGTACCTATTTTCATGTCTTTTTTTTTTTTCAGGTGTTCGGAGCCCCTTTTTGTAATTCTGTGCTGCTAAACAGAGCTAGAAATGGATAACTTTGCCAGATTTCTGTGAAGGGTTCCAGAAAACAAAACAGAATAAAGATACCGACTTGGGTTTCTAGCAGATATGCTGAAGGCTGAGATTCCTGCGTCTTGGGTCTCTGACTTCAAGATTAATGCAGCTCAAACTAGAACAAACCTTGAAAGAGAAGAAACCTGCAGATAAGAAACATTGCTTTCTGGACAGTGCTATTGTTGATTATGTCTTTAAAAACTGTCCTGTGAGTTTATAAAATTGAAAAATAAGCTAAAAATGCATGAAGGAGATAGAAAAAACTCCAATCTGCACTTTTTGATGATCAAGCCCTCACTAATCCTAGAAGAATGAAACAATCCTGTTATTTCAAGAACATCAGTGTAACTCTTGGTCCAACATACTAAGCAAAACTGATATTATTTTGGCTATTTTTAATTTTACCTTACTCTACCAATTTTTCTTTGATTAAAAATGAATTCACTATTTGCAAAAAGTACAAAAAATAGCAACACAAACCTCACATCTGAAAAGTCAATTATACCAAGTTGTTTCAACTTTCCTTTCTTCAATTCAGCAAAAATTAAATCAGAACGGAGTTCTTTTATTATTGTCCAAATTTCAGAGTCTTTGGAATATGAACTAATCAAGTTTAAACCTTTATACCATTCCTAAACATACACTCACAGATTGGATATGGATTTCCAAAGTACAAAACACTTTAAAAAGCTGAATTTGTCTGTGTGATAGATGTCAGAGGACATGATAGTGCTGAATAACTGCGCAGCAAAAGGAGGATGAAATCCAAATTAAAAAAACAAGTAAATGCCCTTCAGGAAAAGAAATAATCCTAATTTCACATAGAAAGTAATGGGCTGTACTGGACCCTGCAGGTGGTAGAACTTGTAAATTTATGATACACAATTATATCCACAAAATGTCACCTCAGTGCCCAGCAGTGGCCAAAAAAACACATGTAGGAAATAACTAGAAATGAAGCAGAGACCCAAACAATTATTATCAGGTCAGGTGAATGCCAGACCGGATTCAAGAGAGCCTGCACAAATAGCTTCTGGAATTAAATAAACATATATGTGCAGATTCTAAGTACCCATTCCTACAGACCAGGCTCAAAAACACTAAAATCTCAGCTATTATTTGCTAAAATATATTGAAAGTTTACTATGAGCAAAAAAAAAATTGAACATTTTGAAGACAAAATGGTTCCAAATAGGTATATTTGCTCCACATCCCTGGCACAAAGGACACCATCATGCTTAGACCCACCTGTACTATTCAAGAGTGTACCAGAACTTCTTAAAAAAATTGGCAAGTTAATCTTCCAACATCCTAACAAAGCTGAGCTCATGAAGTTTTCTTTCACTTTCTCTTGTACTACTGCTGAAAATGAAAAAATACACATGGAGCCAGAAATGAACCTGAATTCCATACCCAAGCTTGAAGCTTCAGTTCATTGGTTAAATAATAGTAAAGAGAAAAGGCACAAAAAAGATGAAGGCACCTCTTATACTGAGAAATACTAGGTGACTTTACTGATAGGTACCAGTACCATAAATGCAGACATGGTGTAAGAAAATCGAGCCAAAGAGCAACTGGTAGAACTTGCAAAGTGAATTTCATCTAATTAAAAATCTACTTGCATGCTCATTATGCCAGTCTTGTTCTGAAGGTGCTTTTCCTCAGACTACTTCTCAGATCTCCAATGCCACACTGCCAGGCTCAGATATCACACCACGGCTACACAGCACACCCCCAGATACGCACACAAACACTTTCCTCCTAAAATATTCAGCTGCCAGCACTGCTGTCTGTCTGTCTCATGCTGGGGTGTGCATGAAAACAAAAGAATCCAGCTCTTCAGAAATCCCTGCCAACAGCACTATTTCCTCCTTCTGCTCTGTGCCTGTAACTTCTATTAGGGATAGATGAAAACTACAAACTCTGCGTGACTCCACCGGTTCAACAGCTGCTGTCACGTTCTTTTCAAGCTCTCCGAAGTAATTATTTAATTTAAAAAGCACAACGCTACTGCTTATGATGAGAAAAACAGTTATGACTTAACTAAAAGTGAGCATAGTCAGTTTCTCGCAAATTTAAATTAAGAAATTACTTCACCATTTGCAAAGGACTTTGCCTATTTATATTGGTTGAAACTCTCTTCCTGGAAACTCTGAATTGGAAATAAGTTAAAAAGGAAAGAAAAATGCACTGGCAAAATCAGAACAATTGAAAGGCACCACCAAATCAGATAAAATTACTTAAAAATAAATGAGCCTCATTGTTTTCTATCAAAATTCAGCATTCTGAAATAATTTTGTTCCTATTCTGAGAGTACAAAAACCAAGCCATAATGATTTCTTTTCACTGCAGTGTAAAGAACGCAATACCTCTATAATTGTCACAATTTAATTTTTTGTTCTGTTTTAGATTGCATATTGTAACACAACTTCCAGAGTGAGAGATCAGTGCCACTTATATTTGAAACTTGTTAAAATATTGTTTCAAAAACAATGAGGCTGGAAAAGATTTCTAAAAGCAGAATGTCTCACCAGAGTCCCAACTCAGTACTTGTATATTTTGCAAGAGAAAGCCACAACAGATTTAGGTTATAAACAGATTTTTTCTATTGCTCTAACCTTGTCCACTCTTCATATTAGTTGCCACTTTGGTGCTAAAAATGGGCTGTACACATCTCCCACCACCTTTAGGATAACTCCTGTCTATGCATTTCTCCACCTGTCCTAAACAATTGACAGTCTCTTCACCTTCTTTCAACCACATCAATTACATCTGTGCTCAAAGCATTTTCTGTATGACACAAAATTAATGTTTCATAGACACAGGCACAGCACTTGAGAACAAATAATTCTGCTTTAGTGACAAAGTATTTAATCTGAGGTTGAGGAAAAAAGCGCATCAACAGCTTGGGTAGGGGAAACTTGTATTGATCAGATCTTGTAAAATTCACCTCACTGATGTTTTGATAGGAAATTTCTGTGGAACAATTTGACACTTTTAAATTATTACAGGTTCAGGCAGAACACCTCATTACTTTCTCCCTGTAGCACATGAGTAAATGCTTTCAAATTTCATGTGCCTCTTCAGTTCACTGATCCTGCACCATCTTATCCTAATTTAGAACAGCAAATAAGTATGAACATAAGACCTGAGAGCCCAAATCCTGATACACTGATGCTTTACCAGACTGAACTAAACTTAAGCATGCATAGAAAGGGAATTTGTGAATCAGAGCTTTAGACAGAAAGTTCAGGCAGCTCTTGGGTAACTCTGACATCAACCTGAACACAACCCTTGTGAATATGAAATTTTCCAGGGTTTTTTAGCACAATTTCCAGTGCTGTCTCTGTGCTCTGGCCATTGTTAGAAGTTCTTCAAGCAGGGACCACAAATCTAATCACACACTGCTCAGGCACCACTTTTCTGTTCCACCTCTTTGCCATGTCCAGTGGAGTCCCCAGAGAGGAAAAGGGAAGAGGCAAGGCCATAGAACAGCTAAAAATCAGTCAAAGGTATTAAGTGAACAATCTCCTTGAAGTTTCTCAGCAAGATACCACAAAGACATACTCAAAACACTTCACCCACATCCCCTATGCCCTCCTGCATTGCCTTGCCTATGCACTCCTTTACTGCATAGGTACCATCAAAATAGGCATTTACCAAAGATTAAACACCTGCATCCAGAAGAACAGAATTGCTCACTGCTTATCAGAACTGCCTTCAGTGCTAGACAAAATTTTTTAATGAATAATAGATGGAAATGCTCAAGTATTGGAAAAAAACAAAATTATTTAATAGCAACATATTCAGTCACAAGGATCTACTTTTCTTACTGTGGCAACATTTTAAAACTATAAAATATTGACAGGAAAAACAGAGGTGCACATCTGATTTCCTGAAACACACACACACACTTTTAGGACTTTTTTCAAATTCTAGTCCTAAATCTGCCATGCAAATTTCTTTGTTTGATGACATAGATATGCATGAAAAATGAGAGCTGGTAAAAGATTGTTTTACTGCTACGTGGCAGGAGCTGTGATGCAAACTTCCATTTTTAAAACTTCCCTTAAACCCTCACTTCCAGCAGTGTGTCTGAAAGGTCATGCATTTACCAGTGGCTCCCAAAAAGCAAAACATCCTTCTGCAAAGGCTCCCATGAAAGGCTACAGAAAGCACAGCACACTTACAGGGGACACAGGAAGTTCCTTGTACATCCACTGAAATATTTTGCACATCCAAAGCATGACAAGGGCTACTGATGCAACCCAAAGTAAGTGGGGGAAAGGAAGATGGAAGGTGAGAAACTGAGGCACTGCAGAGTATCCTGTACCTGAGCTGGAGCTCTTGTACTCTTGTGCCCCCACGTTACACCCCAAGGTCAGGTTTATGGAAAATGAGCATCTTAAACTATAAAATGAACATCTGTTAGCATTGACAAATATTTTTCTCCACACAGTTCCGTTAGAGGCTCCCATGCCAACCAGAGAGGAATGCCTCAGGGAAATACACAGAACACTGCTCTTGGAAGTGCCTCTCCATAGGCATTTCTGCCAACCCAGGGAGGGCTATTTTTAAATTTAAGTCAGATTTCAATGTCTTATTCTCTGTAGTATGACTGCTCAATACATTTCCATTTATTATTTAATTTGGGATGTATTTGCAACAAAACTCCTTCTATCTGAATAATGTTTTAGACATTAACCCTGATACAGAGTAGTTTTTCTTGTAATCTGATTTCATTCTTTCCAGCTTGTAAATTGAAAAAGAAAAGCTGCCAGGGTAGATCATAGTTGGCATGTCACTTTCCAAATATCATTTACATTTTTCTTTTTACATACATCTTTAATAGTCAATTTCTTTTTTCTATACATATTTTAGTGTGAAAATGTTTGCCATCAATATTAAAATATGAATTACCTGCATAGCCATGTACATCGCTTACAGAATTACCTCAAATCCCATCTATTATTCTCATATTTGATGGCCAATATCCCTTTTTGCTATCACATTTTAATATTAAGTTGCTTCCTTAGCTGTGCACAGAAAGAAATCTTTCTCAATGCCTTCATATATATATCCTCCTAAAGCAGAAATTAAAAGACATCTTAGTAAGTTCTGGGATGTTTAAGTATTGAAAAATTAAAATTCAAACCCACAGTCTAAAACATAAATAGTTAAATTTAGCTGCTTTCCAAAATTAAGTATCTTGTAAGGTATTTTAGAAAGTCCCTTTAACGCTAAAAAAGTCACACTTGGAAGTGGTGACCAAATACTTGTAATTCACTCCATGCACATTTACAACTACTTAGCTTGGCACCGCAGCAGGAAACCCATACAAAAGATTGGGTGTTGATCCAAGCTGTTGGTTGTGATTCCATATTCTCATGGCTGAATCTGAGATGACACACAACTGACACAGGTGAAAAAATTCAACTCTGCCATCATGACCAAGCTGTGAGACATTCCCTTAATGAATTAATAAATGATGTCTATTTGCCCTTAGTATCCTACCAGGCCATACACCAAAGAGTGTAACAAATCAGAAGACAAAAGCAATGAAATTATACTAAACTTTGCATGCTAGGGCCTAATGACATTTCATTTGTGTCTTCTCCCATGCAGCCCAAAGTAAGAGTCATCACCTATGGCCTGGTTTGTAGACGTGCTACTCCCAGCAATAACTGCTCATGCAGAAACCCAGATCTAAAAAGAAATTTTAAAAACAGAGCACTGCTTCACTATCCAACACTTTAAGTTGAAAGCGCTGTGCAGGTGGGTTCTACCTAATTCACAGATAAAGCCAGGCACCTAAAATGGGAGTTAGAGAGGTCACTACACTTGGCAGGTGGCTGCCTTGGCCAATTTGAAGCCAAATGCTAAAAGAGTCTCTGTAAACAAATATTACACCTTAAATTACCAAGCCTTGAAGAACACCCTCCATTTAAGACACCCAGGTTGGAGCTTGCCCTAAAGATGGATGACGCATCCTTGAAAAAATAACTCAATGAAATGGTTCTGGTTGCATTTTCAAACTGAGGTAGTGACAGTGCTGCTGCTGCTTCTATCCTCGATTGGTTTTGTTCAGCAGCTCACTGGTTAGATCAGGTAGTTTTATCCCTTTCAAATCCCAAAGCAAACACAGCCTACTGACTACAACTATTGCTGCATTCAGATCAAAATTATGAGGCTTTCTGGGATTCTGACTTATGACCACTCCAGTTGCTTGCATGATCTAGTGGATTTTTTAAAAATGCGTGGTGTCTCCAAGAAGAGAGACAGTGAGCATTTCAACTGACTACACCGGGTAATTAACTGGTCCCTACCGAAGGCGAGAGGTGGATTTCAATGTCTGGGTTAGAGGAAGGAAGAGCATCGTGAGCATTCCCCACTTGGGAACAAACCCGAAACACCAGACTGCAAGAAAAAGCACATTGCACCCATGCTGCTCCTTCAGTCAGACAAGAATTGCTCTCATTGCTACGTCTGCCCTTCCCCAGGGACCTCTGAGGGGTGGGAAAGGTGCAAATGCTGAGCCTTTGTCAGTGCTCAGGCTCCCTGGGCTTACAGCCAACCCCAAAGTTTCAGTACTCAGGGAGACTACGGTTCAAACACTGAGTGATCCCCTCACTCTGATGCCTGCAAGGTTGTGGAAGAGTTTGTGAGGATTTCACACCTGGAAAAACCTGCCTGCATCTTCACTGTTCTGGAATTTTTGGAACATGGCAAGAGAATACAGGACAGAGTCACTTAAGGTCATTGATTCCAACCTCAAAAATCCAAAATTGCAAGTAACAGATGCCAAGACCAATAAACTCAGCAGGAATAATCACTGCTGTCTGCAGGATCAAACATTCTCCTCCGAATCTTGCAGGAAAGTTGACATCAGTGAAAGAGACCAAAGCCCTCCATAGGAGCAAAATAGAGCCCTGGGAGAGAGCAGGTTGAAACCAGAAGTACAAGTGTTCATTGTGATAAAAGTGCTAAAACAGCGAGCTACTTTTCACATTACTAAGTGATTCTCACTACATTTCATATTTCTGAGACACTTGCACTGGTGAAATTTTCTCCAGGTCAGGTGCTTGCTTCAGGCAATTTTAGCTCAACCCTTTCCCACTTCAGGACATGGAAGGCATCTGGTCCCAGGCTTTTTGTGTGCTGGTTCGGAGAGTAGGTGCCTGTATATTTAGCAGGTACAGGAATGTGTAAGCAAAGAAGGAAGGGTCAAGAGTTTAAGGAACCAATGCTTATGAAGTCACATTTCAGTAGTTTTGCTGTGCACAAAGACAATTGTTAAGCATCAGTTTTGATAAAGATTTTAAGGGAAAGCTTTGAAAACCAACAAAAGAGACAGAATCTTAAAAAGTAGACTTGCAATCTTAATTTCGTTCAAATGCTTTTGAAAGGCCTAGTTAGCAACAGACCAATCTGAGTATCAATACATGATTTCAAGATCCAAAGTAGGACAATACAGAAAACACATTAAAAAGTACATTGTAAAACTGAGGAAGTTGCAAATAGAGACATAAGACAAAACACACAAGATGCAACAAGGACGGGAGGATGACACTGACCAAAAAAAATGTTAGGGAAGATACATATTCTTCATCCTTCATGCCTTCTCCGTGTTTAAACACATGGCTGACAATGACTTACTAGGTTGGAAAAGCTCCAGCTTCTCTGGTGGCATGGCACTCAAAACAGCAGGTGGTTTATGGTCCATTGAGCAGAATGAGGGGCAATGCCCTCCTCCATTTCCCTGTATTCAGACTCTGCTTCCTGATTATGTGCACGTTCAGTCTTGGAGTAAAATTCCACACGCTCCATAAATCTTGAATTAGCTGTTGTACTGGAGGGGCTTTTTTATTACTGTTAGAAAGCTCCCAACAAAGCTGTCAACAATAGCAGGCCACCAAAATATTTCTTGTTATAAAAAAGGCAGGAGAAATCTAGAGGCATGACTGTCTGGTAATAATTCTGAGCTGTGGCTGTAAATTGCTCCATTCATTACACTGAGTTGAAAATTGCACCGACTAGATGAGACCTCAAGAAGACTCCCATGGAACTTGGAGAGAAAAATGGCCCATGGGAGTCTCATCAGTGACTACCTAGTAACTTCCAGTGCATGGGGGGGATGTTCACATAGATATATTTAGAAAAAAAAGTATAAACTCAAGCATATATGTGCATATTTTATAATCTTAAACTGCTGGGCTATCACAAGAATCTTATTATAGCATAGATGGCTCTGCTGGCTGCATTCAGATGTCAGATTCACAGCTAACAACCTAAGTTAATTCAACACAATTCATGCCCTGTCATTTTGTATTTATTAATTACCTCAGAACAGTAAAAAAGAGTCTACTGAAATGTGCGAGAGCAGTAATTTGTTCTATGAAATATGAATGGTCATTTCCTATGAAATTTGCTTGTAAGCTGTTCCTATGAACTGCACACATGAACACAGGTCCTCTTGATGCACAGCTGAGAACTGACAAATCCAGGGCAAAAGGTTCTGCAGCAGCAAACACAGGAAAGAAACCCAGACCCCATGAAGCAGCAGAAACCAAAGCATTTAATCCACAAAGAGAGCAATAAAGTCAAAGACGGTGTCATGTTTATGCAGAAACAGAAAAGTTTGTTTCAAATTGGAAAAAATCCAAAGAAAGACAATTAACCTCATCTGATAGATTCAAGCAAAGGCAGAGAAAATTTCATTCCCTATTGGGTTTTGGTTGATTTACCAGTAACACCTTCAAAGGCTGTACACTGTGTTATTAAAAAAAATAAAATCTTCACGGTTCATGTGCACTGTGCAAGGGTTCTGCTATAAAGCAGCCTGCTATCCAAAAGGGGATGTCACTGGGAAAGCAGGGAAGAGGCAGGGCTACAATATTTCGTTTAACTGGCTGTGAACAAGCACTGAAGAGTCATGGGGAAGCATCAAGGACCCCAACAGAAGTCAGGGTTCAGAGAGTAAGTGCCAAATTCAGAGCCACAAAACCCCAAGGAAATTAAGTGCACTGAGTTGCTCTGACCAGCAGAAAGCTGAGCATGACACAGAACCACCAAGAAATATCCGTGGTGGAGAACAGGATGTGATCAGAGGTGAGCACGCACTGTCAGTGTGCCCAGTGGAAAGCAATGAACCTGGCAGTTTTACCTGGGACATGCCTGCAATCCTGAAAACAGCACGGGAAGATGCACGGAGCAGTCTGAGAAGCTTTTGTCACCAGAAGCTGTTCAAGGGAAGTGCGGCAATTTGGGATTTTGAACTTCAAAGAAAATGCCAGAGGATGAGGGGCTGTAGAACACTGTATCTTCGTTCATTTTTCAAACATCCATGACACCCAGCTTCTGGGGAGTTTGCACGTAAAACTTCCCTTTATATAATGTTTAAAGCAATGCAAGGAGTTAAATAATTTATACATTTTAAGTCACAAAACAGGAAAAGTAGGACAATGCTCTCCTTTGGCAGTCTTTCTCTTGACTTTATTTTTTTTCCCAATGGCACAACTCACTCACAAAAGGTAGAACACAGAGAAATTCATTTTCTGCTGAAATTCCCTTTTACCCACATCTTGACAACAGAAAAAACATTTAAACTCAAATGTAAACAAGATTATTTACCAGTAAAGTCGCACTACCCATCAGCACATACTGAATGCTAATCAGCCTAGGAAGCATCCTAGGGATTGCTTAAAAAGAGAAATCAAGACTTGAAACATTTTTAAGAATTTCCTGTGCATGCCATAAATATAAAAATGTGATGAACAATAGTCAGGCACAAAAGATGACAGCCTGTCCCCTCATATTCCAGTAGTGACAAGTCCCGAGGATCAGTGCCTGTCTCAACCCTGTGGTCAGCTGAGTCCCTGCCATAAAAGGCTTTGCATCTCAAAGGGCAAGAAAAAGTGCAGCTGCTGAAAAGAAGATGGTTTTAACTTCATAGGTGATCAGCTGAGAGTGAGCTGTAACATTTCAGACTAAAAGGGTTCACTGGGATTTCATTATCCAGTCTGCTGAGTAGTGTCTCAAAAATCCAGTAAGTTTTTCACACTCCATTTTACAAATAATTATGACCCTTACAAAGGGAAGGCAATGATGCTCTTAGTTTTACTTGGGAGACAGCAAAGTAAAAATCTTAAAGTAGATTCAAGACATGCCATGACACCTCTAATAACAAATTTCTTTTAGTCACCTCAAAGCATGGCAACCTGAATACAGGAAACTATTAAAAATCCAGGCCCCTAGGAAGGGGAAGACTTTGTCTTTTATACATGATCTATAATTATGTTACTTGCCTTGGTTCACTAAGCCTGGATCCCCATTAAAAAAAAAAATCTGGAACTCTTTAAACCATTGCAGTTCAGAAGTTCCCTTCATACAACCCAAGGCTTCAATGTGGTTGTTCTGTGGCACCACAGAAATCTGACCCTGTCATTTGCTTTCCAATGCTGGAAAGATCTTCAGGCAACCTTGCCCAGGTTTATAAAGTAAGTAGAAAGTGTTTAATGAGATGGTTTACAGTGCAGAAATACAGTGCAAAGCTCTACCAAAATCATTAAAATGTTCAAATATACAGGATTATCATATAGGCTTTGTCCTTTTTTTATAAAAAGTCATCTTAAGGCGGCTGCTGTACATATATAAAAACCTTAAACACTTAAATTTTGACTCCATTGTCTGAGCACGAGCTCTCTAAAATCAAGATCAGCTCTCAAGGTGAGAATCTCAGTGCACCATATTGTCCACAGCAATGGATTTAAAAAGAATAACATTTGCAACTGAATTTACTGCAGCCCAACTATCTCTAGTCGTGCACTGTTTACAGGCAAGTTTGGGCACTGCCTTCATTCCATTTCCTAAATTACAGCAAATTATACATTATGTAACTAGCATTTCTCATCACATGAATATAAGCTCCTCATTAATGTTTCTGTATTTATTTTTTCCTTTTTTAAACACTTCATATGCTTGCACAGAACTAAAAATTAGGATCAGGAGAACCTGCCAACAGCTCAATACAGAGATAGAAGGGGAAATGCAGAGGTGGGCTGATTGCACCGGAAATCATCTGCCACCTGTATGAACTCAAAGAAACAGACACAAATTCACATGTTTATTCCTGTGCTCAGCACAGGTATCACTGTGGCAGCAGAGAGGTAAAGCTCTCTATATAAAGAGTCATTTGAGCCACTCTTCTCCAATTTGAGGTAAAGTGGGACTGCAAATACAATTAAAACCATGTAAGCAACAGCAATGTCAGTTAATTTATGCAGTATCCAAAAGCCTGGAATTTTCTTAGAATGGCAAAGAGGCCATAGGATCTGTAGTCACACCATCTCATTTCACAAACAAAGCTTTTGTTTTGGGGAGTGACACATTCCTATTGTACCTGCTGCTATTTTGCAAGTCTGGAAAATTAAAAAAGCAGAATTTTTTTTTTTTTTTTTAATTCTCTGCTACGCTTTTCATATAAAAAGAATTAAAATAAAAGACCCCTAACAAATGGAGTTTCCTTCCTCTGGAAATCACTGCTTCAAATTGAATCATTAAAAAGACTTTAACAGAAACCATTATCAGTCTCACTGTGGCAGAAATGTGCTTACCACTGGTTTTAGTTATGCAGATAAATGATGGGCACTGGCTCTGGAATTGAAAAGCTCATGACAAAATGGCCTTGGCTATAACAATATAAAGCATGGTTATAAAACTGTTGCAATAGCCATTGTTCCATCTAAATAAATGTGATGGATTGCTGCACTCCCCGTGACAGTGTGGAAACAAGAAGGGTACACAGCACAAGGCAGCTGCTACATCCTCCAACTCTTTAAGGTATCAGCAAACGCTTCTAACCCATCTCTGACATAAAACTGCTCAGTTTTGGATACATACATATGTTGTAATTAGCCACACCAGAACTTTCACAGTTAAATTGCCCCCTCTCCCCTTTATCAGACAAAGCAGATTCATTCAAATGAAAAGGATGCATGTTTAGTTCATTAATATTTCGACAAGAAACTAAATCCCAAAGGGCTTCTATGCATTTACTCATAAACATGCAACAGAGAGGGGGTTTCAAACTAGTGACAGCAGCTCAAAGGTCAGTAGTGTACTTGCAGAAATTAAGCAAAAGAAGCCATATCCTCTAGAAAATTACTCCTACAAATGCTACCCCTACCACATCTTAAGAGTACATTTTTCCCCAAACATTTGCCTTTCATGAAAAAACTTCATGAACTGGCACATACAAGAGACTCTATTGCCTAACTCTGATGTTTTTGACATCCTTAACTGGAAATGCATCATTTCTTGTGGCAGGGAAACCTCCCCATCTGCCTGGGGGCGATCTGCATGGAAATAAGTGTTCTCTTTTTATTGAGCTCCTTGTTCTTAGACACATGAATTCAAATTATTAACAAGTCTGAGACACTAATAATGAAGTGACTCGAGATAAGAAAATACAACACTGGAAAATCATCTCCTGCAGGAATTTGAGGTTTTAAATGAATATTGCTATTCATCTGGGCAATGGAGACAGCACCAACCACATTTTAATCATTACTCACCAGCCTCCTTGTTCTCCATTACAATTATTTATTAACCTAATATGAAATGGTGGGAGCTTAGTTATATTTGAGAAGGAAACTGCCTAAAAATACCTAGAAGCAAAGTAACAAGTGCTTGCACAATTTTCTACGGTATTATTCAATTTTCCATTGTGCCTAAAGCAGGATGCAGTATTTTTCCTTCTGTAAACCTTACAGAATAAAATGGTGATATCTCTGAAGATCCACCAGTGTTTCTTTTAATATTTTGGTATTCTACTGTAAAATAACAGGGCAGATTTATTTCAGAACTACGGAACATTTTACATCTTCCTTCTTTGGTGTGCAAGTTTGATATCACTCTTCTCCTTTTTTCCCCTTCTGTGCCAGAGGTACAGGTGGGTGGGCAGGACCAGGACACTGCAGGGCATCCCTTGGATCCAGCACAGACATCCCTGTAAACACACTGTGCCCAGCCCTGGCTCATGACAGAACCTGAACACACTCCAGGATATTTCCAGTTACCTCCACATTTGTTTCTCCCCTCTAAAATAGAAGGGAAAAAAGCCAACCAACCAACCCTAAACAAAAACCCCAAACACACACAAATAAACACCAAAAAAAACATATCTGATAAACAGAAAGCATACAAATAAATAGTCAGCAAAAATAAGTGTTTCACAGAGTCCTGTAAGGAAGCTTCAAATACAAGTCAAGAGTTGAGAAGTCAATTGACTGAAAATTCTTAATTATGATATTTATCCCCTTTGAGTAACAACATACTAATTCTTCTAGGTAAGAAAGGCAGATGGAGGCACTCTCCCAGCTCAAGTTTTCTGCAGCTGTAACTCTGCATTTCAATTAGATCAATGGAGACTCTTAATCAAGATACAGAGTAGAAAATTTTAATTACATACAGAAAACTCTAAAGAACGTGGCTGTTTAATCTACTGTGTGGTACTTTAAGAACATGTGAGTTGATTTATCAGGTGCCAAGATATGAACTTAATGAGCCAAAGCAGTCTATACCACATGCACATGATGCTATTTTCTGCTTGTCTCACAAATGCTTTCAGCTATTTTCTATCAAATGCACACAGAGCAACACTCTTCTGAAAGCAATATGCCAGTTTGAAGTTCAAAACTGCAGCACCCCCTGAGCACTGGACCTAAAGTAACACAGCTGACACCCAGAGAAGTATTTTTACCAAGTGCTAACTTGCACACACCTGTATTCAGTTAACAGCATTTCAGTCCTGAATATATCTGTAACCCCCAAAGCAAAAATTTACTTCTAAAATCTGAATATCCTTAAACTTAACAGCACAAATGGTCCAACTGCAGAGGAAAAACCTCAGTGCAGTTCTTGGGTTTGTAATATGGTTGGTAGCAGAACCCTGAAATTCAAACTAGCAGGGTGAGCATTAGCAGCAAAAAGTCTGTCTACAATTTCACCTTAATTTTGCTTTGCAGATGTGCCAACTGACTAGAACAAGAAAACACAAAGCAGATGCTGGATATTTCCAACAAAGAACCCTGTCCTTGATTCCCAGCACCCCTGGCAGTGACTATGAGCTGATTAATGAAGATAAAATTGTAAAACACAAAAAGCCAACTTATTCTCAAAATTGAAAACAACAACAGAAAAAATAACTGGAATGCGTAAAGAAGCAGAACTGAGAAAAACACATATAGCCCCCTTGCATCTGTGATCAGCTAATTAATAATTTAATCACAAAGCCAAGATACCACTGTGAAAATTTACAGCAGCCCTACATAAAGACCAGATTTGCAGAACAAATTCCAAGTCCAAGTAAGTCCCCAGGTTTTGTAACCTTGATGACTCCCTGGAATATTACTTCTCAATTCTTTTCGTTAGAGCCATTAACTGCATATCTGCAACATCAGTCACTATCATTCTGCAATCGGTTGGAGAAATAAAGAGTAGAGTACTTTGTGTAATGTTAGCAGGTGCTCATTGGCAAAAAGCAACAGAAAAAAAATAGGTGGTTTTTCCAAGTTGAAGATAGTACTGTGTTACTAACAGTAATATCTACACAGATATCAATCTCTTGCCTTCTCAGGAGAGGTGAATTTCATTTTAGAGTACCTGGTCCTTGATGTCAATCTGTTGAACAGTTACAAATACAAGAATATAATTTTACCTCCAGGGGAAAAAAACCTGCTAAAAAAATTGGCAAATGAAACAAGAAAGGAGGCTAAATATTCCCACAGATCAGTCCATAAGATGCTTCGAGAGAGCAAAATTTATGATAAAAAATACTAACAACAACAAAACTGTTTCCTATTGAATGAGAGGAGAATGTCACCATGGACAATCCACAGCAGTGATAACAGGACATACAGGAAATCCAGGCAGTAAATTACTTATCTCAGACGTATAGGTTCCCAAAAGGTTCTACTAGAAAACATTGGTAGAAAACAGATATTATTACTTAACAGAGCTGGAAAAAAATTAGTAAGTGCAAGCATTCCTTACTCAGCATTTAGCACATATATATATATATATATATATGTACATAGATATTTATATATGCCCATTCTCTTAAAGAAATACATCTGAATTTTTGGAGTGGGGAAAAAAAAAATAGAAGGACAAGATCTCTTTCTTCCCTTAAACAACACTAACACAAGGTTGGCAGTCACAATGTGCAGAAAAGAACCCAGCAGATTTATAACCCATTCAAGTCTGTCTTTTCAGAGAAACACTGAAGTAAAATTGGTATTTATTAAAACAAATGGACTATAAATACATTAACAAATGCTATCCTTAAGAAGAAATATCTGCAATTAATGTAATAGAACATGGGATGTTCGCTAATTTACAGCCAGCAAAGACATTTGATATCCACAGCATACGGCAGCAATTTCTTGACATCATTTGAACAGCAGTTTTTCATGAGGATCCCTGCATGGGAGGACTTGAGCATCATCATTTACATTCTGCACCACTCAGGGAAGTTGCCACCATATTTCCAAAGCAGAAAAACTTCAGCATGATGAAAGAAATGGGTGGTTAACTCAAATATTTTTTAATTTCAGCTCCATTTTGCCAAGACAAAGAATGGATTGCAAAAGCACAGTGGGCAGATAAGTACTGTGTTAAAAAACTGCTCTACTGTAAAACATTTGGGTTATCTTTTAAGAATTTTGATGTAAAATTGCCATTGGATTTCTTGTTTATGTTTGCTTTGCAAAAAAACCCCAAATATTGCATATAAATAAACCTTGGGTTGCCTATCTCGCTTAGACGGATGACTTAAAAATCTCAAGCTCTAGATGCAACTATAAAACAGAAAACTGGGCACCCACTTAAGGAGAACTCAAACAGCTCTGTCTGCTCTCCTCTCAAAAAAAATTCCCCACAGAGTTGAAGAAAATACTATCATTACATTTATCTACAGTATTTTATTTTATTGACTTTGCAAAGAAACTCATATGAGTTCAGTGAAATGCTCTGTGGATGCCTCTTACTGTAACTGGAGGAAACACCAACATTTTCAAGTGTTCAGATTCTACTGTCATCCTGAAACACTGGCCAAATATTTAAAACATTTAGCATACTTAAACACACCAAAGCACAGCTCCTGAAATTCTGCAACAGGAACTATTCCCAAATAAACACAAGTCCCCTGGTTCTCTGGAAAACTGAGAATTACATCCTTACAAAACAAAGGCACATTACTCTGTATTTTTGGTAAATGGGTATGACAGATCTGGATTATTTCTGCTGTGCTCAATACTAAAGATATTTTTGGGTCTGGCTGCAATAGGAAGTCCTTGCCTTGTTGGTGTTGGTCTTCTTAATTTTCAAGTTTCCATCATTAAGGCTTTTTAAAAAAATCTGGAACATGGGAAATATGATAAATATATGTATGAACAATAAAACATTATATATCCCATCATATAAATCCAAATGCACTTTAACACTCAGTCCTACAAGTTCACAGGTGCTTGATGGCTACAAAGCCAACATTAGTGACAGCAGTGAAAGACAAAGTGAAAAATTCACAAGTGTGCACTGGAACAAACGTCAGGATACACACACACTCCCCCCATTTTATTTCTTCAGGCAAGCTTCCTTAATTCCATGATCACATCCTTTGTTCTTGGAGAATGCATTCAGTCCGCCACTTGAATGTCAGGTAGCGGAAAAAATACAGGTAATTATAGTTTTCATCATCCCTCTTCAAGTGATTAACTTTTACTTAATGGAAGTATTTCTGAAAGTCTCCTCCAGACTCCCATTTCACTCACTACATGTGATCTGCTGGGCCCACTAAGGGTTCAAATTATCCCTCTCTTATACAGGCATCCTTTTGGATTAATTCCACATTTTTAACTCGGTGCCTAATTTCAGCTAAAACCGAGGCATCTCCTTGCAGAAACATTCAGGTGATTTGTCTTTATCCCAACTTCATTCACCTAAGCAAAAATATTGCTCTAAAATAAATCACTGAGAACAGAACAGAATGTACTTGAAGATCAATACAGAGAATGAATTGGTCTGTATTAGAGGAAAGCACCATAGTGTCCTGAATTTTCTTTGGGATCCCAGACACTGACAGGAACTCCAGTCACTTCTGCCATTAATTCTGCTAAGCCCCAGGACAAACCAGCCTACAGCAGGAGGGAAACTCAGGATGTTTTCCCCTGACTTAACTTTTACCATCTACCAATGGCTGCTCTTTATAATTCTCCAAAGACAAAATGAGTCATCTCTGACAACCACTACTCCTGAGATCACTTCATTTTGGTCTAGCTACCATTCTACCTTTCAGAAAAGAACGTTTAATGTAGCTGTCCAAATAATGTGAGCAACTGGTGCTCATTTTCCATTATGCACAGAATTCCCACATAGATGATTTAATATGGAAAAAATAGCTCATAAAAAGTCTCCAGTCCAAATCAAGTCAAATTAATACTGCAATAAACAACACTCTCTCATCAAGTTACAACACGACAACAACTTTTAAGTGCAGAGCAATTCATTGTATTAACCTGATAATTTCTTGTGTAGGGATGGAAAAATACACTAGTGTGTTCTGCTGGCCCCTCAGCAGTATTTCCCAATGAAATTAAACTATGTATTGGCATGGTTTGGCAGATTGATTATTTCAACTGATTCTGACCCTGGAATGCTGACATTTAATCTAACTTATACAAATATATTACACAGTCAGAAAATATTAATTTGTAAAACCTGGCTTAACATGCTTTCAAAGAAACAGCTTGAAGAAACGGAGGTGAAGTTAGCATTTTTATGTCTCTAAAGTCACAAAAATAATCCAAAAAGTACATCCAATCTCTCTAGGGAGGAGACAACTCTTTGGGGTTTTTTGACTGGTTTCTTTCTCAGCTTCCAGGCAAGCAGGTATCCATCCCTGAGACCCTTCCACAGAACATCCCTCTAAGGGCAGCTCCAGTTCTCACTGGCACAGGAATGGAACTCCACTGCTGCTGTGAGCCAGCATCATCCTGCAGGGCAAGGCTCTCTCAGGAAGGCTCACTGGATCAGGATCTTTGGGATCAGACTCATGACAGCAGCACAGTTTGAGGACACTGCCCCCAACACACACCACCCCTCTAATTACAGCTGTGAGATGCCTTCAGCACAAGGAAAAACGTGCTTATCTTAGGAAACCTCTGCACTGTTCAATACTAGCTTTATTAATAAAATAAAAGGACTTTTATGTGATTCTCACTAAGTACAGAACCACATTTTCAAAAATTAAATGCAAAATTAAAAAAATCCAACTATAACAAACCAAGAAACGTTCAAACAAACAAAAAACCCCAAAGAAACAAACAAGAAAAAAACCCAACAGCATCAAAGCCACAGAATCTGAACTTCTGTTTGTATTTTCCACAAATAAGGTACAAGTGGCATAGTGAGTTTTGCCCTTAATGTACAAATTCTAAACATTATTTATTTATGCATAAAAGTCTCATCTCCTGTCCTTTTTCGACATAGTATACCTCCCAGCAAATGTTGCAGTGGATATTTTAGTTACCTACAGAAATATTGAATCACTTCTAAACCTTCCTGAGCTCTTGGCCTCTCTGATACCTTGTTGCAATGAATTTCACATGTTATATGGTGCAGAAGGACATATCTGTGAAGTGTTTTCCTGGAAATTAATTTCAAGTGAACACTTCATACACCTTTCTCCCCATAATTAATGATAGCTACTCTCATTAGATATCTGCTTTCTCTTTGTGCTCAATTAAAGCACCTCTGTTCTTGAGGATTTCTCATATTCATATTCAGCCTCAATGTTTTCTGCAGTAAATAAATTATAATTTTCAGATGTGTTAATCACCTTCTTAAACAAAGAACTGCCTTATGATTCTGTTTAACAATGAAGAGTAAAGTTCTATGCGAGCAACTTTAAAAAAATGTGTAAAGGGAAAAAATTCTTTTCTTTAAAGGAAACTAAACAAACTGACCTCTACTGATTATCAAATAACATCAGTAAGAAGATAAGTTTGGAATTGTGGTGTTTGAAAATTCTCAGGCTCTGTTTGATGTCAGCTAGAAGTATGAAACCACCTCCTGAACATACTTTTCTGAAAACTGTTCTAAATAAAAGTGGGGTATTTTTAATTCACTGAACCAAAGTCACAAATCCTTTCAAGTATTTCTGTACAGACTAAACCACTGTGTGTCTCTAAAAGCAGAAGGCATCAACCTTAGTTTGCCAAGCAAATGATCTTATTCCTCTCTGGACCCTCAGCAGCCTGACCTCAGGGCTGCACTTCTGGGGTGAGATGCAAATTTTTCAACACTAAAAAACTAATTTGAGCTTAAGATCCTTTTTCCTCTTCATGATTAATCCTCTGGTACAACAAGATTCAATGTAACCCTTAGCTGGCCCTACCACTGGTTAAATCATTCTGTTGAAACTCATTTTAAAAAAATCTTAAAGCAATTTATAACAATTTTCAAAGAGCTGTAAAATGACTTGGTCTCTACCACAGCCTCAAAGTGACACAGGAAATGATACTCAGTGATACTTTAAATATCATGGGTGTTTAAGAGAGGTGTCTGCACTGGTTTTTACTGCTGCTATCCAAGTATTTGACAAAGCACAGTGTACAGCACTGATTACATGCTGTCTTCAGCTACAGAAGTGAAAATTCAGTTGGGCATTTTTGTAGCTGGTAGCACAGTTTCAGAGTCAAAGATAGCTGATGTTATGATTTTCTTCTTCTTCACAATAACTGCGCTACAATACCAAAGTAAATTAAGAGTGTTTCTCTTTCTAATAGAGATAAATAAAATTCAGGGTCTTACTCATCATGGCAGCTGACAGGCTGCAACTCAAACCTTTGAAAAAGCTGGAATCAGAACCTTTATCCCACAATCACAATGAAACCTTCCATACTGAAAAGAAAGATGGATTTTAAAGACAGATTTTCCTCTTTCAGGGTAAGCTCACGACTGCAACAAAACCCATTGAGACCTGAAGCTCCCTGAAAGCATCAGCATTTTGTTTCCAGCATAAACCACCCTCATCTCACCTCTTGTGTTTGCAGAGGATCAACACACTAAAATCATGCAAAATCACACAAACTTTCTCCCCATCCTCTTATGGGCCAAAGAGGGTGTGGTATCCAAAGTCCAACAGTAATGATTCATGTCATGTCACCCCTACTGCTCTCCTGAATTCTGCCTGCTCCTGGGATTTAACCCCATGTCTGACAGGAAAGCAGCAACTGCAGCAGGAAAGCCTCACTTCCACAGGAAAGGTGCCAAGGGCAGCTCCTCCAGAGCCTACAGGCAACAAGGAACACCTCTCAAGTCATTTCTGAAAGAATTCCCTGCTTAGGACCTGTATGTGGAGCCCCATGGACTTGATTCTGTTTTCACTTCAACTCCAGGAGGCTTCTGCCACTGTTTGGGGGCAGAGGAAATGACAAAGTAAATGCAACTCTTCCAAGCTAATGCAGAGTCTACATAGAAATGTCAGATGATTGCATTTCGTTTCACATATAATCTACTGATTACTTCAAGGGTTTTAATGTGATTTGCCTGTGATAACAGATTTTTCATAACATCTGAGCAGTACTGAGAGTACCTAAATACCAGGTTTACATAAAAAATTAAGTTTAGCCTACTTACCCACTCCAGTGTCCATGGTGAAATTGTGTGCTGCTACACAATTCTCAAAGTTCATACCTATAGGGTGGTGTATCTATCTTGATTTTAATTGCTATCAGACTTTTACTTTGATTACTTATCTCAAACTTACCCAAACCCAAGGTTATTCAGTTCCACTTTAAATTAAGTGATTGAGATAAAGAATTAATTGCAATATAATTAGATACTTATAGTCAGTTAAATACTAATTGAAGGCCTTACTTGAAACTAAATGCTACTGATTTTTTCTAATGAAAAGGCAAACAAAAGTTTAAAGAAAATGTATCAGGGTTGTCTCTTTTTAAGGAGTTACTTTGTACATTTCGCTGTGATCTTCTTTCTAAAAAGAACCTTTTTTAGTGTTTTCTCAAAGAAAATATCTACTCATTCAGCACAGCTGATTTAAATAACAAGTATCTTCAAGTTACAAAAATTGCCTCTAAGGAAGAATTTTATGAAAATTAGACAGTATTATGATAATGAACTGAAAGAAGAAAAAAGTGCAGTCAAGGTCTTCCAAGAAATAACTATACACTATGTAATTTTCTCAGTGGAGCCTAACTGCTTAACTTTCTTAACCAAGCAGATGCAAAGAAGCACATGAATGACTTTAAACTGAAGGAAGGTAGCTTTAGATTAGATATTACAAAGAAATTCTTCCCTTTGAGAGTGGGGAGGCCCTGGCACAGGTTGCCCAGAGAAGCTGTGGCTGCCCCATCCCTGGAAGTGTCCAAGGCCAGGCTGGATGGAGCACTGAGCAATTTGGTCTAGTGGAAGGTCCCTGCCCATGGCAAGGGGTGGCACTGGATAAGCTTTAAAACCCCTTCTGACCAAGGCCATTCTAAGATTCTGTGAAAGAAGGCAAAATATATTTACTGTATTAAGGAGTGAAGATTATTTCCCTTGGAGTCACTCATGAAGTTACTCAAAATAATGAAATTATGTACCAAGTGTACCTCGGGCAGCATTTGTCTTTTTCATGAGTCAAGAATAATACAAACCATGCCATCCTGTTTGGCTTTTATGCCTGTGCAACAATAATATAAAGTTATTATAAATAATCCATAAAAGACTTCTGTTTCAATAATACTCTTCATAGACAGATATCAATGTATTCTTAAAAATACTTACAAAGATATTGTTACAATTTTTTTACAGTGAAAATGAGAACTGAAACAACTTAAATGTTATTCAATAGACTAAGGATACCTTCATTGAGAATGAAACGATTCTTAGAATTAATCTAGCATATTATTCACTAATTTACTTAATCACACTTGAGTGAGAGGACACTCTAGATTTATTGGTTTATTGCGGTCCACAACCCAACAACATATTTACACTCATAAGTCCTTGTTATTTCTCTTGTCTATTTTGGAATTGAAAGCACTTATTCACATTAAGCTTGCAGAATACAGATTGGTGCCAGAGCAGATCTCATCTGGGTCACAGTAATGAAGTCCACGGCTCTGCTACAGAGTTAATTGCCTGCTGCACCTGGTATTTCTGATCTAAATCAAAAACGATTCCAGGACCAAGATACCTAACAACCAGTTTGATCCGTTTCAGGAGTCTGAGCCTTTGATTTTGTGCACATTATCAAGGCAATACTTACACCAGCAGAAGGCACCTAGATTTAGGGTCTGGATTTCAACTTCTTTCTGACCTGATATAAATCCATAAGCTTCTAACAAAAAAGGGTGCACACATCCATCAAATGGAGTAAGAATCGGGATGGATCAGGCATCAGTGGCTCGCTGGAGGCACCTAGCTGTGTGCCTGTCCCTGCCAGCAACGTGCAGTGGGGTGTCAGAATTCCCAAAATCACAGGTTAATCACCACATGGACAAAGGACAGGAAATCTTCACTGTGCTGGCACCAAGGGCCTCCTGCTACCAAGACAACACTCAGTCTGCTCATGCCAAGGAGGAGGATACAAACTTCGAGGCAAACAAAGAGGACTTTGCAGGAAGCACTGCTGGGCAATATTCAGTAATAGCTCCTGAGTCAGAAAAAACTCCAAATATCTTAGGCTATCCAGGGGGGTGAGAAAGTGCACAAAAATGTGATAGAGAATTTCAGAGGCTAGAAAGTTTTTATCAAAAATGTCTCTCCACGCCTTTCCAGATAACTTTCAGCACCAGACTGCAATTAAATTCTAAAGCCTTATTCTATTTCCCCACTCATAAAAGATGTAGGCAGACCATTTGTCTCAAAAAAAAAAAAATATTCTTGTTCCACATCAGCAGTCTTCAAGTATTAAAAAAAAAAAATTCTGACTGCAAGGTAGTGAATTTTTTCCCAGATATGTCCAATATCAAATTAATAAAATTTCTATTAGCATATTTTTATAGCACCTCTCCAACCACAGAAAGACAAGAGACAAAGCATAATGGAGCAAACATGATGCAAAATTCTTCACAGCACATTACTTACAAGTTTTTAAAAGCAAAGAATGATGAAATTGGCTTTTGCCCTCTTCCCTCCCACAAAGCACTCCAGAAATAACAAAAACCAGAGATACCTGAAAATTGGATAAATCCAAATGGAGAAAGGAAACAAACAAACACCACAAAACACACATAAAAACTCTTCCTATTCGTATATTCCCAGAATTGCAGTTGTTGGGTGGTGCCTGGATACATCTTCAGCACCATTTAAAAATCAGTGCCAAGAAAGGCACTGGCAAAAACCACCGTGTAGACTCCTTCATGCCCTGACAAATGAACAATTACCCACAGGATAATTTTGTTCCAGATCACTACATCTGCACACACACAGAAGTCCAAGCTGACTGAAAAACTTCATTGGTAAATCTCAGGGTCAGTCTCTGATTTTACTCACTCCTTGCTCAACCAAGCTTTCAACAGCCTCTCAAAAATAAAGTCCAGATCTTTAGGATCTGGTTCTGCCTGGTACCTAAATTTAAATCCTTAAGTCACCAGGATTTGCCACAGTCACCTCAAGAACCAGAAAAATTCTGTTTCATTCGTGTGTTGTCCCTGAAGCTGGGGTTAGAGATCCCTGTAAAGAATTCAAAGGACACCCTACTCTCCTTTGGTTTTTACACTCAACAGGAAACAAACCTATGAAAATTAATCTCAGCTTTAAGTTGCCCTTTGTCCTTCTTTCAAGGGGAAATAGGAGAAAAAACCCTGGTTGTGCTATGTCAAGATGCTTTGTTCTTTGTTCTATTAAAGCTCTTTGCAAATGTACGTGAATGTCTGCCCTCAAAATGGGGGAGGACCCAGAACCAAAGCACCAAACTATTAAAGGTAGCTTAAAACTGTGCCAAGTGCTGCCAACAAGGTGCAAAACAGCCTTTAAAAACTCCATTTAGTACTGGCATAATAGACTTCTTGCATTTGTTTCACTCAATAACATTTTCATTTTAAGTATTTATTATTTAACATCACAAGGGTGATGTTTTCTCTAAATAATCATGACCTGTTATGACTTATTACACACTCTCCTTTACACATCTTTACAATAAGTCCAGTTTTGGGGAAGGTAATAAAAGCAATGCTAAGGGAGTCGCTCTCATTCCCATGGGGTATTTCCTCTCCCCAGACTACAGCACAAGGAGTTCAGAAAAATGAAGCACACTGTTGATTTTTATGTGGTGACTACTATCACAGTCACCTTAATGCAATCACATGACTTACCAGCTGGTCTTGTTTAGTCAAAATAGATTTTCCACACAGTTCATTTGGACACTGGAGACAAACAAGCTATTCATTCCCATCAGTTCAATGTTTCAGCTACTAGAATTCTAAGAAGAAAATCTTTTCCACCAGAAAAAGTGTTCTCAGATATTCTCCAATGTAATAAATCTCTGAATAATGGTACCTTGGTTTATTGCCACCTTTTAAAATAGAAATTACTTAAGTGTTTTGCTCTTTTTTAATGTCTTAGATCATACACCAGAGCTTTAAAGATGTTTAGCACTGCAATTCAAAATTAATTCTGATAAACAACTTTCCACATTGACAATTTTCTTGGATTAGCTTGGATTTCAGAAGAGAAACTTTCCTTAGAACTAATTATAACCACATGAAAGGAGAATCAGGGCCCAGAATACACTACAAAAGAAGCTGCAATAGAAAGGTTTTATGCAGCATATTTGTGATGTTTATGTTTAAAAAAAAAAACACAAAGGCAGTATTTTGAATAAGGTGAGCCTGATTTGACATTTTCCAATCAAAATAAAATGTAAACCATCAATCAATGACTATGCAGTTGAGGGAGGAACTTGTATTTAAAATAATAAATATAGATGAAAACAGCAGAAATGGAAAGGAGTGATAACAGCAGAAAATATTTCTGCTGATTTATTTGAGGATATTTCTATCACTGGACGCTAGATAATTTGTAACTTATGTTAAAAGGGATAATATTTTTCATCACCAGTTCATTATTTAGCAAAAATGATTTATACACACATTTTTTAAATGCATGTCATATTAGAGAGGTACCATTTTACAGCATACAGGTGTTGATTAACGTCATATATGGAATCCAAGTGTTGGACTCTGTGTACAGTCATCCTGGAAAAGCAGTTTCCCCTCTGCACATTTATGTTTTGTCACAGCCACGCAGGTGTGCTGCATGTGAGCACTGCTGAGCTCAGACAGCTGCAATCCCATCGTGTACCATTCAATCACCTCTCTTGTCTAAAGGAACAGATGATACAATTTAATTCATACACACAGCAAGGTTCATTATCACTCATGTTAACTAGTGCATATTAAAATCAGAATTAAAATGCATGATCACCTTAAACCTGCACAGCTCAAGAGATATTGAGAATACATTGAGAGTGATCAATTTTATTCAGGCCAAACCTAGTGCTGAGTAAACCAGAGACCAGCAGATAACATACATGCATCTATTTCTTTATAATGACTTTTGAAAGAGTCCTGCTTTCTATGAAGCAACTCAAGAGCTTGCATAACCCTGCAGTCTGCACCCTATTACCACTGCCCAGTTGTTTTATAACATTACCTAAATGTCAAAAGGGTTTTTTTCTAAATCAGAGACACCCTAGATGGCAGAGAACAGATTCTCAGAGTGAATTTTTGAGAAAGTCTACAGAGACCTGCTACTTGGTCTTACATCAGTGATTCTATTTCTCTGTGCAATTTTGTTAGTATTAAAAAAAATGCAGAGACGATATAATTTTTTTTGATTAATGAATTGCTTACCAAATCATTAAAAGCAGTATTCACTCAAGATTTATTCTGAAGCACAATCTGTGGGTTTTGATTTATCCTTTTTTGTTTCCTTTGCTTGAGGTAATGTTGGAACTCTGCTGGATAGACACTCATTTTCCTTCAAAGCCATTTAAGTTTTATTATTAGCACCACGAACATGGATATTTAGCAATTCCAGTATGAAAATCGTTTATTTTAGTAGAGCTTCATTATAGAAGACAGGTGGTGGAGAGACCAAATTCCAGTTTCAGTTATAGCTTTCTTGATCAGCTTCCTAAGCAAGATCCACTAAATGTTGAATTTTTTGTTAAATTTTTTATGCCAGATATTTACAATTATGTTACTAAGTTGAGGTAAATCCTGATAAAAATTAAAATAATTATCATAAACTGTTCTCACATCTGTCATGTAAACTCTTGACTTGGTGTATTGACAATCTACTGAAGTAGCTAGGTCTAGAATTCCCCCCCAGCTCACTGAAATCTGCTCCTTGTAGTTATTTACCTGAGAAAATCAACCCAAACACAACTTGTGTGCACTAAAATCCTCAAAAGACCTCATTGAATGCTTGATATTGAGGGTTACACACAGAAAAAAAGTAAATTAAGAGAAAAAAATCAGGCATCACAGACTAATGTGAAAGAGTTTAAGAGAACACCCTGTACACTTCCCTTCATTTTACAAGATAAAAGAAAAAAGAAGTTGCTCAGATGGCCACAATCTGCAGAAAAACAGAGTCTCAGGCCAAGAAGTCAGACAAAATGTGTCAGCAGTGCAAATGCAGCCCTTTGCTCTGGAGGTCATCTGGAGATCTGAACCTTCTTCAGAGTTTCAAAGGAGCTGAAAAAACCTCCAAGAGTTCATAATGACCAACAAAAGTTGTCTCCTGACCTTTGCAGGCTTCTAGAAGACATCAGAAGCACGTGGTTCATTCAGTACAGCTTATGATGAAACAGATAAAATGAGGAAATGAACAAAGACAGCTGATTGATGATCTGACTCAAGTGGCACAATCAGCTTGCAGTGGCCAAACTATTTCAGAGCTGAGCTTATTACAAAACAGTCCGACTTAATAACCACACCGTGAAGATGCACAAAAAGGTTCTAAATATCTTTTTTTTTTTTTAAATTAAATCAAGGAGCATCAGAATCTGTGGTTTTGAAAATCTTTTTCCCCTTGAGGTATATCTTGAAGGAAATCTAAAACTTGACGGTTGCACTAAATTAAGCAAAAAGGTTGAAGTTTCCTACTACCTTGAAAATCAGCCAGTTCATCTTGGTCTCTGTTTACACCTCTAGACTGAAATCTGGAGTTGCAAGAGGTGAGGATGAAAGAAAGGAATAAATGCTGCCTTTTTCCCCTTCCATTTGACCTAAGGGATTGCAGGAGGGTGGGGTGTGGAACAAACCAAAAAAACCCAACAGGAGAATAATGGCATTTTCCCAAAAATTGAGTCGAAGCACTCATTGCTGGGCAAACACAATAAAGGAGGGCTGAGGATGGAGGGAGTTAAACAGAAGAAAGTAATATTTGTCTGTTAAAATTGAATTGAACCTCAAAACCCTACCACAGTCAGTGCTGTAGCAGTAATCAAGCTGACCAAAATGTAGATTAATACACCACATGCTTCATCCTAGAATCCTTAAGGGAGGAACATTAAGCTATCATATCCATTAATCAGTTAATGATTGAGGAAATCTAACTGTTCCTCATAAGACGACAGGAACTGAGGGGATAATAGCATTGTTGGTCGTTACACAGTACTGTGGTAACTTCATGTGATTTAAACTTCCTGCACTTGCTAAAATCACAGGCTCATCCAGCCCCACATGGAATAAATAGTAATTTCAAGATTTCAAGAAGGAAAAACCTTAAAATGAGGAATCAGCTTGCTCAATGACAGTTTCCTTATGTGAAAAGGAGATCCACTACCAGCTACTCAGCTGTGTGTTCTTACAGGAAAAATACATCCATGTCTACAAAAAGGAATAAAATTCACTGACGATAAGCAACTTTGAGGTGAGGATGAAAAAAAAACAGAAATACAATACCTTTTTGAGTTCAGTGTGACTTTAGAAACTGGCAAACATTATGCTCTTGTTCTGTCCACCAAGACCATTTTAATATCTCACTGACATTTGCCTACCGAAACATTTTGTATAGCTGACATTTTCTCAAACACCACGAACCTTACCTTGGTGGAGACACAGTTTCTCAGGCAGGATTGTAATAGGATGACACAGCTGTTGCCATTTACGGATATAAATACAATTGACTGTTATAAAGAAGTAGATCTCCCGAGCATGCAGAAAGAAAAGTTTTTAAAAAATCCCAGTAATTCCTTTTCAGAGGATCTTTCAATTTCAAGCATTTGTCACACTCCTACTTCAAACACACAATGCAGAGCTAAGACACAGTAAGAAAATAGCATCTAATCCTTACATGACTTACTCAGAAATGCAAATAGACTTAACAGGGGGTTTTAACAAACTAAGAAATGTGATTAAAATATATTTCTCGGTTCGTGAACTTCAGTTTACAAAAGCACATTAGAAACTGAAAAGCCAAACTGTTCAGAAGTTTCAGAAGTTCACTGCACACCCTCATGGGTTTTCTTCTCCAAGATCCTTCTGCAGTCCCAGAGGTTTGTGGGCAGTTCTAAAAGTCTCTGAAGTAGATCAAAAGACCCCATAGACTTGTAACTATTCCAAAAAACTGCAGGCCATGTGCAAGGGGAACAACTTCAGTGCTGGGCTCTGTGCATGGACACAGCAGAAGACAAACTTCACCCTAAGGAGCTTAAACATAAATACAGAGAAAGCAGGTAAACGTCACCTAAAGATAAGGGCTATGTCATAAAGCTTGAGAGTCTTGAAGAAGGTTCCAGAGAAAGTTTCTGAAATTGATCTCACAGCCACGTGATTCCTTCCAATACTACACTTCTTCTAGCAAACCAAAATACAGAATAGCTCTCACCCACTCCAGTACAAATTTTATTTCATTTTCAGCTCAGATTTAAGGGAAAACTTCTGCAGCGTCTTTGCGCAGCTACTGCAAAACCAAATTGGAGCCGGGCAGTGAACAAAGTGAAAATTAAAGCAAAGAGCAAGAATGTCAGTTACATTAGAAACAACCGTAATACCTAGATGTACATCTTGTGTTAATAGCTTCAGAAGTTGTGGAATTCTTTTTAATTCAACCAGAATTACTCATTTTTTCCTCATGTTCTGTCTTTCGCTTTTTTTAATGTTCTTTTCCGGTAGGGAAAAAGAAGCTGACAAAGTGACTAATTTGTACAGCATTCTGGGGAAAAGAGACTCTTCAGAGAAGGTAACAATCACAGAACTGACATTTTTATAGATTTGAAGAGTACATAAACAGCTACTTCCTCTTCAAAATCTGTACAGACCCTGCTCTTGAGGTGAGAAAGCTTAGATCTTTCCCTTAAGTTTTAGAGCCGCCTCTTAGTATCAAATTATGTCTTTATATTTTTTCATGTCAAAGAATATAAATTGTCAGGCTGAAAAAATCCAGCAGACTCCTCTATTTCTTGTCCTCATTGTCACTGTCAAGAAACACATGCAACCTCTGCTAATGTCACAAGTGTTATCTGATTCTGAAGCAGCAAATTTAGAGGATGTCACTGAAGAAAAGGATGTCCACAAAAGAGAGAGATTTTTCTTTGCGCTCAGAGGAACTTACAAGTCTTCGAGCTTAACACCCCAAAACCACAAAATGTCAATTTTCTAGAAAGTTGCATGTTAACCTTATTCCTAGGAGAAGAAAGGAAGGGGGGAAAAGAGTAAAGCTCCTTTTTCAGATACAAACAATGACTGGTCAAGCAGAAAGATGGTGAAACAAGAGCAATTAAAGCCAAGTGACTCTTAAAAAATCTTCATAACAGGCATCTTAAAATTTAAAATTTGATAAGTAACACATTTGGAAACCATTGACCAGCTCTGTTATGGACTATCTTATCATTAGATGCATAAAACAGTTTATCTGATGACAATATAATACTAGAGATACCGGAAAAAAAGAAGAAAAAAAAAATATATATGTAAACTTCAGTCTAAAATCCCTCTTACCATTCAAAGCAATGTTGCTCATTTTCATTTCAAAAGGCACATACCAAGTAGCTCTGTCTTTCTTGTATTACCGAAGACACAAAACACACACATTTTTAGTACATGAAATAGAAAGAATATCTTACCATACAGCAACTGAAATTTATCACTCTTTTTAAAAACTAAAAATCCCAAAATCTCTTGTTCTATGTAATTCAGTATTTAGAACAGCATTTTGAGCATTTATTCAGCAAACTACTTATTCAGAGCAGACCTTACACACACATACTCTTTCTCCATCACACCTACAGTTCATGTAAAGCTTTTGTTCCCCAAAAATTGCGGATACAGGTGAAAGGTGATGTTTAGCTTGCTAAAATAAATCACACAGTTCCAAAGAACATCCCCTTTATGCTGGAACACGTGCACACAGCAATGTCCAACTCACATAAAACTCCCCAAATAGTCTGGGCTTTGCACTGATCTCTGCCACCTCCTACCTGGGCACAAGTAGTCCCAGAGCTGTGTCCTGCTCTGCCTGCTGAGGCACTGCTGCTTCTGTTTGGTGCTCAGCTCCACAAGGATCACAATGCCCACACGGCACTCCTCTCGCACAGGAACAGGATGAGAAAGCAAGAGGAGAACACAGACACATGTGAAATTAGTCTCACATTCTGAGAGACTGGAGAGAAAAATCCAGAATGTGACAGGCACACCTGCTAAGTTGTTCTAAAAATCATAGCAGAGCAATAAAAATGCCTCAGATAAATCTTTCTCAACCCTTTCACCCAGTGCTTCATTTCTGACACCTCTTCATAATCAGTGTCTGTTGGGGTTCCAACTAATCCCTCACACTTCACTTGCTGTTTATGGAGCTCCACATTTCAGTGAGCTGGCACCTCCATTATCAACTTCCCTTCTTTTTTTTTGGTTCAGCTAATTGTACAGGGGGGAAATCATTCCAGACTGAAATCAGGAACACACACACATAGTCATCCTTCCCAGTATTTGAAACATTTACACATGATTAATCTTTGCCTGGCAGCACTGCTTTTTTGTCACACACTCTTGTTTTACAGCAAATTAAATGCAGCTCTGGAGTTCCAAGTCCCAAAAAAGTACCAAAAGTATCAAAAGATCAAAGCTGCACCATCGTGTGGTAGCGTGATGCATGCGTTGCCATGATCATGTGACCACAACCCACACATTACTTTCCCCTCCCCAATTAATTTATTTTCCTTAGGGATAAATGAGATTTCTTTCATTCCCTGTATTTCAGAACAGAATGTGGAACACAGCAAAATCTAAAGACAGATAACAATTACAACACTGGGAGGAAAACAAAACTGTCAGTGCATAGTGAAACATACCAGGAAGAACATACAAAACATTTTCCTCATGTTCCTGAAGTTTTTAAGTTTTCCATTGACTAAAGCAATCCTTCCCAGTCATCAAAAGGAGAAAACAATTGGCACTTATGCAATAGGTATGTAATTTGAATGCATCAATGGTTAAAAAAACCACAGAAAAATGTAAAAAGTCCTATCCTAAAAATGTAGTTCAATGATTTCAAGATATGGAATGGTAACACCACTTTTTGCATGTAATCTCTGGATGTATCAAGTGGACAATACAGGAAAACATTCTGCATTTGTGAAATTTCAACTATTGTCCCTCACCTGCTTGGAGTTTTCTCAGTTTCATGTTATCTGCTCAATACTAAAGGGCCCATTTATTCAAAACTCCACTAGTGATGTACTGTTTATTCCTGTACATATTCCCTTTTCACTTGATGAAAATAAATGTGCAGTAGATACACTCTAGAATCAAAAATTCATTAGTAGTAAATATCACCATTAGAATTTTTAGCTTTGTTATTAAGAATACATTACTTCGGGGAGTCTTTTGTAAGAGGAACCGACTGTGCCACTGTCACAGTAGTTATGCAACAACATAATAAAATAGCAAAGTCTCAAGTGATACTCAGGAAGTTAAAAGGTTTGGGCAGCAGTGGGAGTTAAAAATATCAAGTTCCTCACCAACTACCAACTTCAGACCTTAGGGAGGACAAACAAATGCAGACCAAGCTCCATAGGATCCATGGGGAGTCAGGGTGATCTCTCTTTAAACCTCTTGTTTATTTCAGCAATAAATTTTTTAGCATAATATTATTCATTTATTTATATGATTTGGTCAAATAAGAGACGTCCTTCTCATGCTTTTCTTGCTGCATCCTATGAACACAAGTCACTGGATTCCCTGTATTTTCTGGAATGCAAGCCAGGGAGCAATTCCACACTGAGAAGCCTTCCACATGGTGGCAACTCTTTCCATGAAGTACTGCAAAAGCTGCAACTGGATTATAAAGAATAAAAAAAAACAAAAATTAAGTGAGGGATCTTGACAGCCTGGGCTGGACACTCTACCAGCTCATGCCCTTAAGTGGGAAGCCTTCCAGAGTGGTGTTTTAATAATGATTTGTTTTCAGTGAGCAACTCTTCCGAGTTCAGGTCACAAAAAGCAGAAGAGAGCATGGTGAAAAATGAACACAAATTTGCTGTCAGACTGAAAGACTAATAAAGAGAAGGACAAGGTCAAACCTTTGTCTTACTGGACAATCGTCCTAACAGTTTTATCTTGTATACAGAAAAAAAACCCCACCAAAATAACATGGAAAATTACACAAATGTAAAATAATGGGCTAAAAAAGCTTTTGACCATTAGGGAGTTAGATCATAAAAGGATGATGTTATTCATAGTGAATATTAAAAGCAACAAGAACAAGTCTTCAACCTTTCCCAAAGACTACCTGAACTCCAAGGAAGGAATCCTGCAATCCCCAGTCACTTAGAAATGATGACCTGATCATCTGACAAAAGATTCCCCTCAAATAATGCAGAGGTTTGAGTGATGATGGTAATCCTTACCCAGATCTCACATTTGTGGGCACCAAAAAACTTCCAAATTATTCTGTTGTGACAAAGCTACCTTTCTTATGCTTGTTTCTGCAGTAAAGACCTGACTTTAGTCAATTCAAGAATGTGTAAAGTCTCCTAACACTCAAAAAGCATACTGCAGAAATTACAGTATTTTAACGGTCCATACCAGAATCCAACCAGTGAATTCCCCAGCTTAGCAATGAAGCACTTGCCAGACATAAGTTTAAGTCATTTGCAGGAAAAATACTGAAGGGAAAAAAAAAAAAGATTAATGAACAGGTAGAAATTGTGGCATCAGAACTCCAGAAATGTGAGGAGGAGATAATTTTATTTAATCAAGAGAGCTCTTTGATGTGACACAGGATAGGGAGAACTTGTACACTGACAGTAATTGTTTTTCCCGCAGTTAATGTCAGGGTGAAAAAAAATGAAGTCATGGACAATCTAACACTACATCAGATAATTTACAGACTTGATAAGGTTCTTGACAGCATCCAGGCCTTTCATATTCCATAGCATTCTTATTTCTACACTTGCATTGAATGGATGTTAAAAAGTTCAATATATAGAAAATGTAGCAAAACACTACAAACACAGGAGAACAGTGGCAAAGATAATCTTAATTACTTTCTTGAGCATACCAGAGACACTTGAAATTGAGCCTGTTAAAAAAAACAAATCAAATTATTGTGATAATGACAATTCAAAATCAGCAGTGAGTTAAAAAAATGAGAAAGGAAATAACCTTTCATGGGTTTTTTTAGGCTAATTTAAGTTACATAACTTAAAATTTTAAAAATAACAACGTTTTAACTCTTTTTCAATCTACCTTTCTCATAGCTATCAACCCTCTCAACACACCAAGGAAGATTAACTAGGAGCAGCAGCAGTAACTTTCCCCTATTTACCTGCTGAATTCTGAAACAAATTCTCCTTGTGCTATGTCTACAAGTAATAATCTACAAGTATCAAGGGTTTCCTAACAAAGTTATGTGGAGAAAAGTTAGAGCCTTTCCCCTTTCACCAACCAAATGAGGACCAGGTGGTGTACCCAGTGAGAAATCCTTTGGAGTAAACCATGATCTTCTCTAATAAAACAAACACATTAAAAACATTAAAAAGGTTTGGGAAGGAAGGTGAGGGTTGAAGGAGGGAAGAAAAACATTACAGAAAAGAAAATGAACTTATTTCCAGAAGTAGAAATCATTCTGTATGATGTACTCCTACTATATTTTTAACCTTGACACTTTCATTAGTCTGTGACACATATTAACTAAGGATGAGCAGCAGAGCATGACATGATTAAATACCTAGCAATGCAGTATTAAACTCATTAGGTTGTACCTCCACTACCAGCAATGCCACCCTCTGCAAGAACAACATCGACAGAAATGAACGACAATGACAGAAATGAACGTATTTTCATGCATTTCTCAATTCATCAGACCTGAGCTTTAGCCCACATGTTCAACATCAATGGAGCAACATCTCTTCTCTACAGCAAGGGTAGGTGAGACAATGCAGGACTGCATTGTAAAAATGAAGATACATTCATCAAAAAGCCATATGCAAACAATCTGAATTTGCTGTTACATGAACTACACCTTCCTATCATGAAGGCATAACACGAGTACTCGTGGACTAATGAAACACTTGGCAGATGGGCACTGCTACCAGGGGACACCACCACCAGATGCCATTTTTATGCCACTCCTAATGTTTTCAAGCCATAATTCTTCCCCTCCTTTCTGTTGCACCAGGCAATAATAAATTTTCAAAGCCACAAGAAGGTGAAACCTGACATTTCCTGCTATAGCATCAAATCAGCTATAACACACATTCAGCCCTTCTCTCTTAGCAGTAGCCAAAAGAAAAAGAAGCCATAGTTAAATAAACAGCTTTTTCCCATTTACTTGTTCAACTCTCATACAAACCTTCTGTGTGCTGCATGTACAGGCAACATCAACCTTTTCTTAATGAAGTTACCTGGAGAACAACTACATTGCTTTCTCTCATGTCAAATGGAGCTACAGTAGAACAGCCTCGTGGCACTAAGACAACTCCTTTGCAGTCCAAAGAAAGTTGGAGGACTGAAGACTACAAAATATAATCACTTAAGGACCTATTTATGAATAGCTATTGTTTCTTTGTTAGCCATCATCTACTTCCTTTCACTTTCTTCTGGCCCTCATACAAATAATGTCCACCAAAGAGCCACTTTTAAAATAGTAAGAAGAAAAAGTAGCAGATTCTTTTTTTGTTTGGGTATTTCAAAAGGAACCCTCTGCTGGTTTCTCCAGAATTCTCCATTATTCTTTTAAAATTCCCAATCATCCTGTCACCCGTTACATCTGCTATTTCATAATTAAACTTGGCACTTAAGATCAGTAAATTCATGCTGCTAGGTCTCTTGGTCACAGTAATAACAACCCCAAGTTTTGATTCCTTTTTTTAAGAGGTGTGTCAGAAGTGCAAAAGAGGAAAGGAAGGCCTTGGAAATATTTTATTGAATAAGAACATTTTTTTCCAATCTATATTTCAGAAATTGAATTGGAGAAAAAAACCATTTTACAATAACTGCATGCTTTGATTCTGACTGTATTCTTTCTTCTTCTTGCACATGATGTCTTTCTAAAAGATGTGAGTAAAATCTCATTCACTCTTTACCATAATATGCTTGCTTTATGTACGCCAGCTTCCTAATGAGCTGGCACATTAGTCAAATGCAATCAAGGTAATAACCTAATTCAGGTTTAAAATATTATCAAGATGTTTTACAAATTGGCTCGGTATTTAGCTATTCAACATACATTTAGAAAGAACCTTTCATGATGAGAATCACAAGGCATTGTACAAAGAGGGGGAAAAAAAGGGAACCAGCAACAAAAGAAGAGACTTCACAGTTCTGCCAGGCTGCCTGAAACACCCAACATTGATTGTGTACTCGTGTGGTTTTTCAACTCATCCACAGAACTGCTGATCCAATACCCTGGGCAGAGAATTTCGAGGTCTAGGGAATAGATGCCAAGGGCTCCAGCACCTGACATCTTCAATTTGCATTTGGAGATGATTAATAAATGACAATCTATTAAATACATGGCACGGGATGACATGTGGAGGAAATGAAAGTTTAGCTCAGCAGGACTAAGGTCATGAAAGATCTTGGAGATTAGAAGTAAAATGTGAAGTGAAAAATTTAGCAGAAAGCAATATACTTAGGCAGTGACTGGAACATACTCCTCAGCTGGGAATTAACCAGAAGCACTAATACGTTCAGTCCTCAAAGTATTAAAAAACGTGCTCATTCCTAAGAGGAATCATTTATCCTTTCATGTACATTGAATAAATCCCCTCAACCTAGGAAACAGCAGTTACCTAACTGCCTGTGAAATCAATTGTTGTCCCCTTCAGACTCCCAGGGCAAAGTGCATGAAGTGCAGCAAAGACCTACTGTTAAGATCATCAGCTGCCACTCTTGTTAATTACTGAAAGTGCATGGAGAAAAACCTCCTCTTTTCAGAAATGGCCCATGAGGTTCAGTTTTAGGCACATTCAAAGAAATAACCCAACCCTGTATTTAAGAATCTCAGTTTTACTCTGGAAATTAACACTCCTTGTAAAGCCAGATCAGTTACACAAATCCAGCCATTCTGATTCAACACCTCTGACACTTCATTTCAAACAATGCCATCGGGGGCTAAGATAAGTGTCCCCCATATGTGACACTGGACAATGCTGGAAAGGCACCCAAGTTTCATTGTGACACCACAGCCAAGTTAATGTCAGTATTATCCTCCTCAGCATTTTCACTGCTGCGTTCTCTGCATGTCACAGGTGCAATTTTCCACTTTATTTTTTCTGCAGGATGTAATAGATACCAGACTGAAAAAAAAAATCTATTAAGTTTCTCTACTAATTTACTTATCACATACTATGAGAAAGGCTGTATTTGGTCAGGACTCTAAAGTTGTCCTATCTCTTGTTTTAATCACAGAGATCATAAACAGCTAGTTTTTAAGATATTTAAGACAAGCAAACAACTTGAGAACTCCTGAAGATTGGATTTTATGTCTGCTAAGTACCTTATTGAGCAGAAAACCAAATGTTGCAGCATGCTGAGACAAATAATATATCTGCACACATACCACTGGCATGAAGAGAAATAGTTATTCCCTGCCATCATTGCAACCTCAAAACTCTCAGATGCCTTTCTTTTCATAGTGTTCTTCCAGGAGATTTTTATAATCTTTAATGAAGCTACAAAAAAATGGGTGTTTTTTGATCTTAGGAGATGAAAACTACTTTTACATATTTTTTCCTGTTCATCTATTTTTTACTCTGCTTCCTGTTTCATATAAAATTATTTCATCCTCTGACATTCACAAGCAATATAAATACTAAATTGGAAATATTCATGTTAAACTGTGAACATTTGTGACATACGGCTGTCATAAAACACCACTAAAATATCCAGGGATTGGGTCAATACCCATGAATCCCATCAATGACTGCCATTGATCCTTGGATTCTTTTGGAGCAGAGATCCTCAGACTTTTGAAATTCCTGGTTTCATTCTAATGCTTCTCACACTGTATATTTAGTATTAATATTGCCTCTGGGGGAACTGCTCTTTTCAATTCCTTCCAACTCATGAAGCACTTTGAAGCTTCAGTAAAAATTATGGGTTTATAACAAAATAATTAGTCACAATAACAAGCAGAGCATTGGAAAAATTGGAAACTAAAATTTAAAGTTTTAAAGTCTTATCTCCAGAACTAAAGTGCAGTTTAATAGAACAAATAATCCTCCTACCCAAGCAGGGAAAGTGACTACTATAGATTTTATGGGACTTTATGGGACTTCCCATAATAATGCTTCAACTAACTTTATTTTTGTTTTGTTACTAGTAAATATTATATATATTAGAAAACGCAGAATACATCTGGCTAGTAAAAATCAGAGTATTGCCCTTTTTTGTTTCACTTTTGTGTTAGAATTTTAGTGCTGAAAGGCAAAGCTTAAGCAAAAATAGGTTTGTGCTTTTAGAGGGCTTCAGGTGCACAAAACTCTGCCCTTGTTAATCTTCAGATGTACCTATCATTTGATCTGGTTCTCTTTTGCTGATTTTTTTTTCAAATCTAGTTCTAATATAGAGGAAAATAAATTACACCTGAAGCTTTTTTTTTTTATCAAGGAAAGGGATGTCAGGGGGCTGTGGGAAGGGGAAGAATACTAAAATATATTTGCCAAATTTTAAGGTATTCTTTGATACTACACCAAGATATTCACATTAATATTACTCGTGCTGTGTTTATTTACTTTCAAGACCCTGTACTAAATCTTGGCTGTAGAAGGTCAACACTGACTTGAAACTTTGGGAAAACACCCTGCACTTCTGTAAGAACATGGCAATCTATTTGATAAAATTCACAATCATCATAGCTTATAAAGATGTGAAAGGTTAAATTTTTCACAGAAACATCAATTAGCAATTAAGTTTAAAAGACCAAGATTCCAAGCACCTAAATATTAGAAATTAGGCTCAAAACCATGAGGTTAGAAGAATCCGTTCCCAAGAGAAAATCTTGCACTCTTTTACTCCCGTTTTTAATTATGTATTGCATCTGAATGCCCCTTGAAGACATTGGCTGAGTGTTTCTAAAGCTTCCAAAAATAATTGCACTGACCCTCTTAGGAGTTCATGTGGTCTCTACGTCAGGTACCAGGTTAAGAGTCCACTATTAACTGCAATATTTCAGCTCAGCCACAGGTGAATTTCATACACAGAATGACTGGACTGTCCATGTGACTTAGAAAGCACTATAAAATAACCTGCTTTAAACATTCAGTCACTCTCCAAAACTATAAGAATTATCTGACTTCAGTTTGGATCATGAAGTCTGAAGTTTTATATGTCCCATTATCACATCACTAATGTGACATTTGCTAGGTGTACTCTAAACCCCTTTTTTTGTAAATAACAGTATTGTGGACCTAGTAAGTACCTATTAAGCCAGTCTAAATTATCAGCTTGCTAATTAATTATGAGCTGCTCAATGTTGCTGCTCTGTTTACCGTTAATCATATATGTTCCTTTCTCACACCTTGTTCCTATATGAATAATGCATCACTCCAACACATAAATCCATATGACAGCCTTTTTGTCATTGCCATACCTGGGGTTTTTTTGTATTAGTTTTTTGGTGGTGGTGGTTTTTGGGTGTTATTTTGGAGCCAGGACTCATAGCTATTTGTAAATAGGAAACAAGCACCTCCACAGATACTCATAGGACTTCACATTCAGGAATGTAATGTGACATTTGGTTTCATTCCTTTTCTCTTTTCAAGTGGCATTCACCTAACCCATGAAATATTACTTAAGTCAGTGTTGTAAAACATTCTCTTTTCTTGTTTTACCCAAATTTCCCCCCACATCCTCCACAGTATCTGCCAAAAAGAAACTCCTTTTGTCATACAGCATCTTCCTCTCGGTGTACCTACCTGACCCAACATAATCCCTACTCAATGAACTGTGTATGTACCAGTTTTTTGTGAAGTGGAAGGAAAAAATCAAAGTTCATACTCTGTTCTAAATACTGGTTAATCTTGTGGCCCTCCAATAGCCTCTAATTTTAGCAGCTCTGCTCCCAAAAACTTCCAGTATTGCTGAAGAGTTGCCTGAGGGAGGAGACTTTTCTCCACCTTTCCTGTCACAGAAGTTGGATCTGCTCTGGTGCCAAGAACCTGATTGTGACACCACAGGTTTGCTATGAAAGGGTGCTCCATTCCACCCGTTTTAAGCTGTTTGTTTCATGCTGTTCAATACCTACCCCTGTTTTTGAGAATTATCCATCCCTGGCATGACCAGGAATAAACCCAGAGCTCCCAAGGAGTTCAGAGCTGAAATTAATCCCTGTCTAAAACTCACTGACCCTAAAGGTACGTTGCAGTATTTTCTGCACACCCAAACATAACAGGGCTCAGCCCAAGACAAATGTGTGTCCACGTTCAACCTGCTGACAGAGCAGCTCAGGCAGTGTCAGAAAGTCTCCAGGATTCATGGATTCTGACAGCCACCACAGACCCGGGTTCAGTGGATGACATTTTACGAATTCCAGAGGTCTTATTCATAGGAAAGGATCTCTTAAGAACAACTAACACGTCCTCAACTGAAAGCAACACGTCAGGGCTATGCTATTGTGCAGTACAACACTGAATTTTCTTCTAACAGGTTGGGGAACCTTGATCTCAAAACAGAAGATGAACAAGGAAAATCCAACACAGGATGTTGTTTTGCCTTTATAAATAATGTGGGGTTTATGTAGAAAAAAAAAAACTACACACAAAAAAGAACTGGAAATTCAGTTCTTTTTCCATCTGTGAATAGAGAGAAATAATGAAAAATGCCTCTACATTTTACATCCATACCATAAAGGCTAACAAATTTTTAAAGTTGCAAAACACCTGCTTATTGAGAAATACATGCAGTTTCAGTTCTAAGTTCAAATTACTGTGCAATCTGAACTCAGGTGAATTTTCAGAATGAATAAACTCATCACATAAATCATTCCCAACCAAAAATTAAACAAAAAAAAGCACTATTTCAGCAAAACCCAAAGGAGCATACCAAGACTAGGCCACAATGACAGCTTTAAGAAAACTTGTCATGGAGCAGATTCAGAAGTTTGAATTAATTGCTAAGGCCAAATTTGTTTGCTCTGAACCATCCTTATCTCTCCTTCGTCCTATAAAAATATAGAAGGCAGAACTGGCAGCAGGGTGTTACAAGTAATATTATCTTAGAAAACATTTGTCAAGGAAAGAAAGTGTTTGCTGGTATACCACCAGAAAGAAAAGACCAAAACAAACTTCTGGGTTTATAATGAAAGTCTTCCTTGATTCCTTTCTGTGTTAGAATTAATAGATTAAAAATTCAGCATTTGAAAGACTAAGCCTCTGTCAGATCTTTTTGAGTTCAAAGGAGTTCTTTATATTAATTTTGTTTTGGCAAAATTGATCAAAAGGGAGTAGAAAATATGCAGCTATTTGATAATGCAAAGAAAATTCAAGGAACTAGAAGAATAAGTTAAGGTTTTCTTGTGTGTATAAGCATTTTTATATTTACAGCACTTCTTAGTATTGTTGTAAATAATTACGTACATATGAAAACACGCTTTTATCTTTCATCATCAAATCTTTCCAATCCTTACTCTCTCAAGCCAAACACTGATAATGGGGAGAAAAAAGAAAGTCTAAAATAGACTGGAAGCATCCCATGCTCTGCTCTGCACTTGGTGCCTTCTGCCAGCTGTGCCAGCATCAGTCCCAAGGAAAACAACACTAAATGACAGAGGACATAATTTCTGTACCCTACAATGTTTTTAAGAATTAAATTTATTTAAGCACTCTAAATTCTGGGTTCATCTGCTGATTCTCTTTTTTTTCCTTTGGATGTAAACATCACTTCCATCACTCCTTGCTGTTGTCAAACCACAAGTGCATTATAGTGATATGTCTCTGCCATTGAAAATTATGATTTTAGGTTTTTTTCAGTTTAGTTGAGCTAAAAATTCACAGTGCTCAAGTAGCTATGCAGTCACAAGGAAACCATACACATCAATCCACAATTCCTTTGCTTTTCCTCAGTCTTTTCATAAGGACTTTACAGAAAATTTTCAATACCTCCTATCATAAGTGAACTGTTTGATTCACCCTCACTTCTTCCAGTACAAAAAAAGGAATACAAGGTAAAATATAAAAAGGAATACCAGCAAGTCCATTGACATCAACAAAATATCTCTATTCAGTAACTTATCCAACATAACATGACAGGCATCCAACATGAACCAACCATCACCACTGAGGGCTTAATAAGGTGCAATTGACACCCACAGGGATTATTTTTTCCCAGAAAACACTTCCTTCATGATGCTTCAAATGTATTTACCAAATTAGATGGTAATTATCAGCCTGTGCTATATAGAGTACACTGTGTCACTTATCTTCTCATGTTAGGAAAATAAGCAATTCCAAAAGGTTTGTGCCTGCAGGAAGAATGAATTTCAAATTTTAAAAGAATATTCACAGTATATAAAATACAGGAACACAGTTACCAAGCAAAAGTACATCATTAACATTTTTTGCATTCCGTTTACTGACAAGTCTGAGAAAGATAAAGCAAAATTTAATATTAATTATATCTTGACAATCTCTGTCCATGTAATAACTGTGCTTTCAATCTGTAAATGTGTAATTAATCTGCATATATAGTACATTAGAAAAGCTTGAATACTATTTGCAACTGCCTAATTTTCTCATTCATCAAATAGTATCATCTCATCTCAGCATTTATTTTTTTCCTGGGATTTAATCATTTCATTGACGTACTTATTTTTAAGTACAAGAACATGCTATTTTCTAATTTACATTAACATAACCACCAGTTTAATGGGTTTGATCTGACTGAAGTGAATGGAACAGCAACATACACGCTGCTTCTTGTCTATCATGGAAATATCCAGTGGTTTATTGCAAAATGAGCTATCGGGTTTGCAAAGCAGAACATAAACCCTGCCACAACTGGCCCTAATGCACCTAGAAGACAAAGTGTAGTACCCAAAATAAATCAAGTATTTGAGGGAAAAAAAACTTGGTTCCCTTCTGTAACCATGTCCCAAAATTTCCACTCTTATTAACTGTACAGAAGTTAATAAGAATGTATTTCTTTCCTCTTGTGTTTTCAAAGAGAAATTCATTTTGGTTGATAATCAAAAAACGAATTATCATTTGCCTGCCTGTTTAGAAGAGTATAAGGAGTTTTTCATATTAACACATTGAATTCAGCCCAAGTTAGTACTGACTAATAGTTATTACCATGTACTGCTCAGCAAAAAAGAAAATCTTTTCTGTATCATTAACACTGTTTTTAGTACAGATCCCAAACACAGCCCCATTCCAGCCACTGGGAAGGAAATTAATTCTACCCCAGCCCAAACCAGCACAGCTAGAGAGACAGATGAGTATTTCACCATTATTCTATATGAATATATGGTCTCAGTGGCATCTCTTTTTTTGTTATTTCTCACCACTGAAGGGACAGGACCTGGCAGATCCCTTCAGAAAAAGTGGCATTTGAGGTAATAGTGAAGAGGTATTTATACCAAAAGCCTGAACAAAATAGATGACCTGAATTGTCCTGTAGAGGGACGTATTTCAGTTCCAGTCACTGAAATTCACCTCCAGATATCAACTTGCTAAACTGTAACTTTAGTAACTTGCTTTCCACAGAGACCCTTGTAAGTACCTGGGTTCTGATCCTTTGTTTTACATGCTGTAAATCTCATTTATTTTGCCTATAAAATTGTCTGCTCACTAATCAAAGGCAGTTTTTTCATCTCAAACTTGGGAAACTCAGTTTAGCAACTTTTAAGTAACATCAATCAGGTTCCTAAGGCTTCAGTCTAACTTAACTGCTACTCAGACAGCATTAACTACCATCGCAAAGTCATATGCATCATACCTGCCTGTAAATCTATCAGACTACCCCTTTGTATACATAAGCTTAGTTTTTGTTGACAGGGCTAAATTGGAATTTAACTTGTAGCAGAAGAGCATTTAAATGTAAATTTACTTTTTTCCCAGCACCAGATTTGCCAAACTTTGCATGAGAAACCTGAATTTAATCAAGATATTTGCACACACAATTTCCTGTGAAAAACAATCATGTGGGTAAATTTAGCAAGTGAGTTATTTCCATTTGGTTGCAAGTGTCAGTGTACATCCAATCTGACTGGGTAAAGCTTTGCACATGTATACAATCCAAGCAGGAAAACTGCATGGAAAGTTGACCAAAAGGTAAGGTTTTAAGAGCTGAAACTGTTTGAAAGATTAGAATACAAAAGAAAATAATACTTAAGATATCAGTGTATTTCTTAAATACCTCATTTTACATTTGTATCCAAATTAAAAAGCAAAAGCCACGGGACAAAAAGAGTAAAAAGGAAGAGTGTGAAGCTTTTGTTTCCTTTTGTTAAAGGTATTATTGTAGTACTGTCAATGTGGAAACTGGTATCAAAAAAAGAGAAAGAGGCTGCAGACAAAGCACCATTTTATGATTCAATGTCTCTGTAAAGTCTATTAGCAGAGAAGATAAAAACCTGTGCACATAGAGTTATTTGCCATGAAAGTTCTAGTAATATATTTGTTTTCTAAACCAATAATCTACTCTGAGTTTAAAATAAGGTTGTACTTAATACAGTGCTAATGATTGTGAGCAGCAAGAAAATCATCTGGACAGAGAAACAAAGTGGGCAGAGCCAAATTTTATTCCAGAGAATCACAGCAGCCCATGCCTCACTTCACATCAGCTTCCCAGAAAGAGCTTGACAGGCCTGACAGAAGCTGCAGAGGAATGCTGATAAGGAGTGACAAAACTGTAATGGATCTTCAGATATTTAGACACAAACTATTTCTCTCATTATCTCCTAAACAGGTGCTTACAAACAATGAAAATCATTAGCAACTAAAATGGAAATGAATAATGAGGTTAAGTTTGTTACCTCTCTGCAACAGCCTCCTAGAGTTAACTCCCAGGAAGATGATCTTTCTGGCAAATCATTTACATCCTTCCTTTGTTTTCATTTCTCTATGAAGATTCCACCATAAATATTGAGAGTGGAAGCCTCAGTGTCACTGCTTGAACTGAAAATGTGGTTGCAAGAGGGCCATAAAATGCATGGTGGGCTTTTACCACCTGAGTCTGAGCCTGTAGTTCAGAGTAAACACGTGGGTACTTTATTATTAAAACAATGTCAGCACAAACCATTCCATACTCTCAGATGTAATTAAGGCTTTTTAAGTACTTGGCATGCTCTGTTTTGGGGGGGGTAGGGGTGTTAACATCATAATTTGGATACAAATTAAGATACCATGAACTCAAGTTTTACCACAGAACAGCTCATCTCTGTGGCTGCAGAGTGTGACCTCATACCATCTTTCTCAGCCTTCTGCTTATATCATCACCTTGCTCAACTCTAATGTACTGAGTACCTTCTTTCCTTTTTTTGGTTTGACTACAGAGTCATGGAAAGCCACTAAGTGTAAACTGTTACCAATTTTATTCCTTTATGGACTTTCCTTATCTCCTTCCCTTTAGAGCTTTTCAGATTTAAAACAAAAGATGTCCTAATAATAATAATCATCATCATCATCTTTTTCATTCCCAAGGGTAACTAGTGATGCCACCGATTTTGCTATAAAATTAGACCAACAACATGAGACACTCTCATGCAATTCTAAAGTTTTCATGTTACTTTTACAGCACAACAGGTGCTATTTGCAAAAGAAAGTTTGAATGATTCTGGTTTGTTCCTTTCTTTTAGTACAGAAAATAACAATCCCCACATTACTTAAAACTTGACCAGTTTATCCACCAACACCATTTTCAGTTACTAAAACTAAGTAACTTTTCTCTTTCCACTGGCACTCTCCCCACAGCTCCACTAATGCAGGAAACCTAAAGAGAATGAATAAAAGATAGGGGAGATGGTTGAGATTCATGCTACTCTGGAGGTCATAACACCCACAAAGTTAGTGAAAAGTTGACTTAGCCAATGTAATACACTTGAGTTAGGACAAAAAGCTGAAAGTTATTTGTTTCCTTATAAATGATGAGAACTTTCATGCAGGCAGAATGGCTGAGAATTCAATAGCAAAGGGTTCATGATATTGAGTCATATGTAGCTCTGGCAACAAAGTGGCCAGAAACAGAACTGGCAGCAAATAATTTTGCTGGGAGGAAAAATAAAATAGTGAATGTATGCAGACACAGGATGAGGATGTATTCGTTTAACCATGTTATGAACATGACTGTGTTATTACCAAGAAGAGTGGTACAGTTAAAGCAATAACATCATCCCTAGCTGTACAATGGTACTAGAGATTTATTTATTACACTTTGACTGTAGTCGGTGAGCAACAGAGCTCAAGCCCTTAAGCATAAAGATTAAACACACTCACCCAGCCATTACATACTCAAATGAGAATTCAGAAGGAACCTAATGTGTAGTACCTAGAATATATACAAAATGAATCAAGACAGATGTAGTATGACCTGCAGAAAATCTGCAAAATGGACAGCTACAGAACAATGGCTCTTTGGAAGTAAATGGGAAAATAGCATGGCAGTATACAGATCTCAAAGCTTTTGATACAATAATAGAACAGAATTAGGACAGAGTGCCTTTTTTGTACTTTTGACCTGAGAGTCCAAAATAAGATGGCTCAATACTTCCAAGATGTGAGACACAGAGGCAATAAAGCTCCAGTCCCAAATGATGGTAACAAGGACAACACCTATGCTGAGCCACCAATGAGAGGGTTGGGAAATTTTTCCTCCTCAAGGAAAAGTAAACCAAAAACCACCACAAATTTGGCAGGCACTTAAAAGCTTTAAAACTCGGTTAGTCCTGAACATTCACTGTCTCACTTTGTGCATACCTAATTAAAGCAAGATAGGACAGCATCTGCACACGCTACAACAAAGAACATATGACAACTGTATCTTACTGCACCTCAGGCTCCAAAATAACACTGGATATTTGGCACATAAATGGTGACTGGAAGCGGAATCTTTGAGGAATATTGCAATTGTGAGTACTGCCTGTTTAGACAGCAGAATACTAATAACTGAACACAAAAACATCCAGTCAGAGCAGAAAATTAATTAGATAGTTATCTCTTTAATTAGAGTGCCTAAAAAAATTCACAGAAGGACTATCACTTGACAAACACCCTGCTTTAAAACAATAAAAAATAATCTATTTATTGCAGGAGAGAGAGGAACATGGTAAAATAACCACCTTAAAAGTGCAATATAAAATACTACTTTAACAACAGCAATAGGAATTACATGTCAGTTATGTATTAGAATTGACCTGCACATAATTTCTTCCTCTGTATTTGCTTTCTCCTCACTGTTGATTTCTACTTAAAACCTTTTTCAGCCTTTTTATTTTTTCCTCCAGGCTGCTATTCTCATTGTCTACTTCAGCATTACATTCAACACATGTAAAACTTTGAAATCCTAGGCACAGGCAGTGCTTGTTCTATTACCTCACAAATGGGCTGCTCTCTTTTCTAGGTCAGCATTACCTAAGGGATGAAACGTCCTTCTCAGCAGTATTTACTACCCAGATGTCCCGTGGCAAAGCAGGAACAGCATGAACTCAAACTCTGGGGTCTGGGATGATGCTCTATTTCCAACACTTCTCTGGTCCTGTTTAATATTACTTGATCTTTTGGTATTGATCATATTTTCCAAATGAGGACACATTTGCTCTGATTGCAGGCATCTGGAAATCCAGGACATCTCTGGGTGCCCTAAGCACATCTCATCACCTGATTTATCTCCACATCACCTTATTGTTCCCGAAAGATTTCTCGTGGGCTCACAGTTGCAAGACTTTTGGAATTGTGTATTTATTTTTTACCTTACTGGCAGACCTGAAGTAGAACTTGCAAAGGGCACAGGCTACTGCAACGAAAATGGTGAGAGCTAACAGAAAATATCTATTTGTTACCAGACAATAAAACAAGATCTAGAAAACTCTTACCCATACATTATAATGCAACTCACAGGTTGCTTAATATATAGGTATTAGATCTTGCACTAAAGGCCTGAAAGTAGATCTCTGCTCATTTATTCCTAACTTATGCCTGCAGGAAGGAAAAAAAACAAAACTAGGGGAAGACACAAAGCAGAAATCCCCAAGACCCATAGGTAATGTACCTGGATAATGACAAAATTATTAGATCTTAATTACCAAGCTCTAAGAATAGCTGCTATTCACACAGCAGATTGGAACAGCCATTCAGATTTGCCCATCAATTCTAGGTTTCAACAGAAAAATACAGAGATATTTATACACATATAGGTCCACATCCGCCCAAACACATATGGATAGATGGATACATACTTAATTTAGGACAGCATTAACTTCCTAAATCGAAAGAAAGCTGCCCAAGTGTTCATTGCATTTTTTAACTGCCTTTATTGCCTTTTTTCCTCCTGCTTTTTCTCCCTGTCTTAGAAACTACCTGAGATTTATGCCTGGCAGGCAAGACAGAAGTGTAGATGGCTGTAGCCTGGCCAAGATCCAAAGAACTGAAAACAGACTTTTACTCTTTTGCTACCGCAGGTACTGAACAGATTTGTCTGCACTCAATGATTGTAATGCCACCAACAATAGCCATGAAGATGTATTAAGGTTTCAGAAACAAATGGATAAACATTCAGGTGCACTGCTACAAAACAGCAGTACAAATGGCAGGGTGCAGGAGCTCTGTTTAAGCACCGGCAATCATGTGAGTAACACAATAGCACAGCATTAAATTTGGTATTAGCAACATCAAATTTAAGAGTAATTTTGAAGGAAATGTTTTTTGTAATAAACATCTACCCTATAGAATATTAACTTTATCATAACCAGCTATTTATAACTTATACTTCAGCATTAAAGAGTAAAAATATTTAAAGACTGCATTTCAAAGGGTCTTTTTTCTCTTCATATTACAGAGCTATGTAAAGGGTTGGGTTGGAAGAGACATTTAGGATCATCTATCCCATCTCCCTGCCATGGGCAGGGACATCTTTCAGTATATCAGGTTGCTCAAAGTCCACACAAACTGAGCTTGAACTCTTCAATCACGAAGCACCCACAAATTCTCAGTGCAATCTCTTCTAGTGTCCTGCACTATCTTTGTAGTACTTTTATCTTTACTTGCAATCTAAATCTACCCCTTCTTCAGTTGTTAAACAATATAAGGGTGTAATTTAATTATATGTTTAGATAAACTGGGAAAACACAAATTTAAATTTCTGTATTTTAAGGATTATTTTTTGTGGTTTTGCTTATCCTGACCGAGTCCTGGCAATAAGAGAAGGGTTAAGTTACACTGTCCATCGTACTTACACATAAGGTTTCGTGTTATTACACAAACTATTGTCATTACACAGTACTTAATTCTATACTGTTTTAATATATATAGAAGGCATTTTTACATAACATATGATTGCAATGAAGTATTAACCAAAATTCAAAGGTCCTCTTGATCTCTCCTGTGCATGAATATTTTCAGGCCAGTGGTAATGAATAAGCACTTACTACACTGCTTCACTTCACATGCTACCTCCATTATAATCAAGTTGATTGAAACCTATATAACAACAATTACTGTCTGTGTCCACAACACTGCTTACATATACATTTCATATAAGTCTATTTGTGCAGGTACATGTTAATATAACTATTACAGATTTTCAAGTGACTCTTCCTTAATTTGTTCCTCTTCCAAAAGAGTTTATTCTGTGTCCTTGGAATTAGAGCCACTCTCCAGTACTAAGAGGCACCATCAGCCTACAGCAAATGACATTTCTTTCCTGTTAAGAATTCACAGGGGTAATTTTTGATTAAAAATTCCCTGCTGAAGACCAGAGATGAAGTGTATCACCATGCAGTAACATCAAATCTCACACTGTGACATCACAATCAAGATCTGGTTAATACTGTGTTAATCTTTTCTCAGTACACATTGTTTTCCATTTGAGAACCCTGCAAATAAATTTCTTTTGCTTGCCCATTGTTAGATTTTAAAAGGCACCCTGCCTCCCAAACAGTGGGTGCTTAGCCCTTTCCAAAAATTAAGCCATTTGAAGGCATTTCATTCAGAACAAGTAGTTCTGCACAAAAAAATTCAACAGCTTTTTCTGCTCTCAAGACTAAACATTACCATGAATTTTTCCTGAGAGAAGCTGCAAGTAAGAAGGGCACTTGATTACTAAGAGGACTGTACAAAGAGGGCAACCCAAGCAGAACTGAAGGTCTCTAATGAAGATTTTGGGGGTTGCCTTTTTTTTTCTATCAAGGACAAAACAACAGGGAAAGCCTTTGTAGGGTTACTCTGTAAATTTTACTTTTAATCCTTTGGGCACTCTGGACACTGGGACACAAAACACACATGATTTTGAAAAGATAGCTTTTTTCCCCCCTCACAAAACTCAGCTGTCCAAAAATAAAAAAAAAATCATGAAACAGAGACACATTCTGGTCACTTCTGTACTTAGCTCTTAATTAGATGCTTCTACCAGTATGCAAAAGACCTGACAGAGATTTGAAAAACTGTCGAAGAGAAATCAACAGACACAAACTCTAGTAGCAGATTCTTGATCTAAGCTCTTTTTTTGTTTTTTTTTTTTTTTATTTTTAGATTTTTTTTAAACTGTGACTGAATTTTTAGAGTAGATAGAAAAAACTTCTTTGCATGTTTTAGGACCATTCATAGAAAAAAACATTAATTAAGAAAACCTGCCAAAGCTATTTGGAACTTTTTTTTTTTCAATTTACACTATTTTAATTGTGAAGTTGGCAAGAAGATCCAGTATTATATTACCAAGAAGACAAATCACACAGGAGTATAAACACAGAATAGCTGAAGACAACAATTTGTCAGGATGCCAAATGTTTGTCATGCTATTTTTAATAATCAACAAATGCATTAAGCTGTAACAACAGATAATGTGCAATAAGGGAGAGAAGAAAGTACACTGAATAAATAGCTCATACAGTTTCACAGAAACTGAAGGAAATGCCAAAGTCCTTCATTCATCCAGGAATAATTCAGATCCCAGAAGTGGAAGTGGCTAAGCCAGAGGAGGGCCAAAAGATGCTTTGGGGGCTGGAGCCCCTCTCTTGTGAGGGCATCTCTCCAGCCTAAGAGAATTGGGTTTCTTCAGCCTGAAGAAAAGGCTCTGAGGAAACCTTACAGAAGCCTTCTATTACCTAAAGGATGCCTACAAGAGAGCTGGAGAAGGCCTCAAGCAGCCTGGACTACTGGAAGGTGGGAGGTTGGAATTAAATGGTCTTGAAAAGTACCTTCCAAGTCAAGCCTTCCTATGCTTCTGTGATACACACAGCATTCCTGAAGAAACAAGCTGAAGATGGAACAGACAAGCCAAAGAATATAATTTATCACGGTCAGGTTTTAAAGATGTTTATGCACATGATACCAGCATGTCGCCATACCTCTCCATAAATATGGCATAAGGCTACACCTTTGGGGGAAAAGTGTACATTTTACTTAAACACATTGGTCCAACTTAATTGAAAAATATAAGCTATTGCATTCAGAGCCTAATACGACTAAGACCACCATGTTTGTTTGCATCTTACTGCTGATTTTCCCTCTTCTAAAGCAGAAGCTGAGTATTCACCATGATTACAAACCTACCCAAAGCAAACGTGGTATCAATGGATGATGGATGTTTAGACAAGCCCTGTACTGAGCTTTGTAGCAATCCTGGTAAGTCTTTAGCCTGATTAGTCTGGAGAGCAGCAACTCCCAGCTTTATGTGATACAGTGCTCGAGTTGGAAGGTGTAAGAAAGAGCAGTAAGAAGTGAATGGATCCCCTTGTGAACACTATTTGCTGGTGTTCTTTTACGCTCGAGGACACTTGTGTCAAAGGTTGTGACTAAAGCCACCTCGCTGGTTTAGACAACATCATAAAAGAGGAAAAAACAAGTTGGGAATTCTATGGCAGCTCTATATTGCTCTTCATTGTTCCTAAGCAATCTACCTGAATAGAAAGGCATTGCATTGAAACTGCAACAGAGAGGAAAAAAAAAGGCAGTAAAAAACAAAGAATAAATCTCCAAAGATAGATACAGTGCACTGTCATAGTCTAGACAGTTTTGATCCAGCTAAGGCTGCTGAGTGATAATCCCTAAGAGGCACTTGTTTAATATTCAAGACAAATAAGCAGGGTGACTAGAGAGTATTTAAAAAAAAAAAAAAAAGCTTGAAAATGAGAATGCCTCCCTGGGGATAACTGCCAGGATTCATACATCTCTGAAATCTCTGAATGGTAAAGAATAAAAGAAATCTTCTGTAAACTTCTTATATCTAGGATGACACCTGTAGTTCATTTGAGTTTGTCTAATTAAAATATCAATTAGTCTTTACAGTCCTATCAGCCTTCTGAAACACTTTAATCATAATACAAGCCCTGCTGTGATCCAAGTTGCTGTGTTTTATAAGATACATATTCTTTGGGTTTTGCCTTTCCATACCCACTTTTTTTAACACGCTGGCATTAATTCTAACCACGTATCACTCCCCAGCGTGCTCTACATGGAGAAAGAAGTGACCTTTGGGTACTCTCAGAGAACTGTCCTTTAAAGCTAATCAGTTTGCTCTATCACTCACAGGATGGTCACCTGGAAACTCCATGAACTGAAGGTGGCACGATCATGCCCCGGTCACCAGGCTTGTTCGTCAGAAACAAAGATAGCTGATACGCCACGGGACTGGAGACTGGCAAGAATAGAAGTTATCAGATAGCTGACAACAAAACAAGATGGTTAAGTCTGAAAGAAGAAAAGTAAGTTATATCTCAAACTGAGAGACAGCGACAGCTTTGATACACTTTTCATTTGCGTCACAGAAAAAGAATCCTACATTTTCATAGTATGGGACTAAATTAGTAAGGAAACACTTGTCTGGGGAATTTTAATATTTCATACTCATCTCTCCCAATTTATATAGGAATTAATCTTCAGTTTATTGTCATCTTTCCATCCTTACAGAGCTCACTTCGGCCTACATGCTGTGACAGGGCTTCCTGGTAGGAAATAGAAAGCTAACACACTGCAAACTATCACCACTGAGGAGTCACTCACTACAGATACAGCTGGCCCAGGCTTCACATATAGTTTACAGGACATCATCCTGAAATTCCATTGCTGTAGGCCATGCAGGATGTCAACTGCACCAGTTTGATTCATCTGCTGTCCCTACTCCACCCTTTCATCAAGTCTTGCAGCCTGGCTCCAAGAATAATGGAATCACAGAATGGTTTGGGTTGGAAGAGACCTTAGAGATTATCCAGTTCCAACTCCACACCACCACCTCCGCTCCCCTCTACGGTGCCACCCACTAGATCAGGTTCTCCAGGGCCTCATCTAACCTGGCCTTGAACACATCCAGGGATGAGTGACGGGACATCCACAGCCTCCCTGGGCAGCCTGTTGCAGTGCCTCACCACCCCCTGAGTAAAGAATTTATTCTTAACCTCTAATCTAAATCTCTCCTCTTTTAGCTTAAAACCATTCCCCTTTGTTCTATCATTATCTGTCCATACAAAAAGTCACTCTCCCTCTTTTTTATAAACCCCAAGCCTTTTGTCCACTAGAACCACCAAGTCTTTCTGCACAGGGCTGCTCCCATTAAGTTCTTCTCCCGGTCTGTACTCATATCTAGGATTGCTGCCAGTTCTGGGGCAGTGGACTCTCTTTTGCAGGGAATATTACTGTACTTGCTCAGATGCTATGCATTTTATCAGACATCTCTGCCAGATTTCCAAGTGTTAAGATGAATGTGGAAAATAAACAAAACAAAGGCAACAATAAAAACAGATTCACAGCCTGATCTGACAGTGAGAAGGAAAAAATATTTTCCCAAATGGAACTGGTATCTTCTCTCAGAAGCCCAGCTCTACTCCAAATCAAGGTGCTGAAGAAGACAGAGCACTCTCTTGTACCAAGCGTCACCCTGGCTTAAAAATTAAAAAAATTTATAAGTGCACCACCATCACAAAACCCTCAACAATAAACCACTGCACTGTTTCATAAGACTTTTAAATGAAGTACCCAGATATACATAGTCTCCAGGCCGACTCCACAAGGACAAAGGAGAGAAGAGACTCAGCAAAAGCTCCCTCTTCCACACACAAATTTGCTGTGGAAACAGGAGAAGGGCAACCAAGCTGTTCATGCAGGGGGCTGTACTTTATTCCTCAGCCAACTTATGTAACACAGTCTCAGCTGTTAGCAGCTCTTCTGCTTTTCTTGTTTGCACTTGTTGCTGGCACCTATATGAAGAGCTTATAGAAACATCAGGGTATATCTACCTGCATCCTGTGTGCTGAAATTTGCCATACGCTGCTTTTCAGATATTTTATGGCACCCAGACATCCCTACAGATGGTTTTATAGTACTCCCAGAAGGAACAAATTCCAAATGAGGTGGGAAGTTTCCAAGAGCCCCCACCAGCATACCTATGTTTTATACATCATACTCAAATGTGCCAAACTGAAAGAACATGGAATATTTTTCAGGAAACAAATCTATTACTTCATGGAGGGAAGAGCCTATGTGTAGAGAGTTAAATGGGTGCAGTTCAAATCCACTTTCTCTGAGATTTTTCGCACCTTTTTTAATCAGCTTTGTAAAGTATCACTGGAAAATACATTTTTGTTCGGATATCAGATAAAAGTCTTCAGTGAACCACATCCCTGTCTCTTCATTATACAGTTCTCTCCATTACAGCTAAAGTTTTCAACAAATAGAAGCTGTGCCCATTATCCAAATTTAGTTTGAACATTCTTCACAGCTCTGTACATAACAGAAATGCAACAGAATCTATTCAAGTGAGTATCTGATAAAAGAATGGGTTTGCTAAAAATGTAGGCCAACAAGTCTCCCATTCTCTGCGAACTTTCAGCAGAAGTGCACTACTCCACAACCTGACATATTCTGAACTCAGTGTCAGTGTTAACTGCAGGCTGCGATGTTAACCAGGAGCAGCATCTGCCACTTAATGAAGAAGGTACTATAAGTTTAAGGATTAATCTGTTACTTTATCCCCCAAATTTTCACCTCCATGTAATTGCTACCACAGTACATGCCATTACAACCTAAATACTCTTTCCAACCCTCAAGGGCAAAAGAATGAAGGACTGACCTATAAAAGATACATCTTCTGAGATCCTTGTTGAATGTGTGTAGCAAAGCCGGACTGCTGCATGCCAATCTACAATGAGAGAACTACAGTTTCCATTCTCTCAATCTTGTAAAGCTTTCCTTTTTCTTCTTTTTAGTCTCATGAAGCAGCCCCAGCAAACTGGGGCAAGGCTACTGCATATTTCTCAGCTCGCTTTTGTAAGTCCTGCTGTATAAAATATACTACAGGATTTTAAATAAGAAAACCCCAAAACTTGAAACTGCAACTTACATTGCAATGTATGATTAATTAACTTGTCCTCTTAGCAGCTTTCTGTACTGGGAATCCAAGCCTGGGGATATATCTGCTCAGCCTCTCACAAAGAAGGAAATGTAAGCATGCAGAGATTAACTCTGCATTTTGCTTCTATATTAAACTTTCCACCACTGACTGTACCCTAATATTTGACTAATTTTCAAGATCATTAATTTATCACTGTTAAAAAAATATCTGGGGAGAAAGGAAAATTTCCAGTAGCCTGAAGTTGCTGATTTGGGGGCGGGGGGGGAAATATGGTGTTCTACTTTATCAGCTGTTCAAGTCTTCACCCTTTTTAAAACACCACTTTATCAACACTTCCAATGTTAACTATGTACAACTTTTCAACTCACCTTTTCTCTTCAAAGTTCCCTAAGCCTAGACTGTAAGCCAATGCTTTCTCTTGAAGCATTCTTGAAAACACTCATGTTTTTACCATGTCAGGTTCCCCTCTCTTTTAAGATCAATGTGAGCTGCGTTTTCATTCTCTCAAAAGAAGCTCCTTTTACAGTGAAGAAGATCCAAGCACTGCAGGTGCACCAAGTAATACAGTGGGCTTTAGCAGCAGCCCAGGGCTTAAAAGCCTCTGTCTCTCTGACCTACTTTCCACTCGACATGCAGTTTTCTGAGTCAGTAAGACCACAAAGACTACCTGAGTGAAAAGGAAAAGCCTGGTTAAGACAAGTGAATTCATGCTAGGGACAAAGCCAGGCACAAAACCTATGCTGTGCAAGGGAAAAAAAAAACAACAAAATGGACAAACCTCAAGCCAAACACACACACACACTGCACACCCAACATGTGGCTGTCACACAGCATTCACGAGCTAACCACGTGCCCAGCAAGTGACAGTGACATGGCTACCACAGGTCTGTCCCGTGCACGCCACCAGGAGATCACCACCACTCACTCTGTCCCTCGTAACAATCCCCCTGTATTGCTTTTCACCCTAATCAACACAAAATCAGCAAATTCTGGGTACTTGTTTAGTAGCTCTCAACCAGGAAAATAAGGTTTGAATCATTTCTGAGCTGTGTAATGCAGAGTTGAGAGGTGCACATTAAATGAAGTATGCTTCCAGATTCATCCAGCTCTGAAAAGTTAAAATAGTGCCTGGTATAAATAGAACTGCATCACCTTGAGTTTTCTTTTGCATTTTGCTCATTCTTTTGATATGAAAAGCTGCTACAGTTCATTACCTTGGCAGAAGGCATACTCCAAGGATGAAACAAGTTGTGATTTGAGGTGAGCTAAATCAGGATGGAAATATTTTACAACAGGAGAGCTGCAAGGGGCAAAAAAAGAGTAATTCTGCTATTAAAAAGTTATTGCCAAAAACAATAACCTTTATGGAGTCATCATGCCTTTGATTTAGCAGAGCACAGAACTGAGGCTTCAGTCTGAGATACCAGTGCAATATTTAACAAAGACAAATGATGCTTTTGATGAGAAGAGGCGTTTCTTATTACTTCACACATCAGCAGTCTAAACTTTTTCCACTTACTTTGGTTTATTAATTTTAAAGATAATGACATTCAGGGGCCACAGTTCTCACAGGTGTAGGTATGTTTGCAGAGTTCTGTAGACCTGGAGGATTTAAAATAAAAGAAAGCCAATTCTTACTGTTTGCCTAAAAAAAACCCCTAACTCCTTTGAGAATGGCAGATGAATGGTGCCAGTGTTGTGCCCTTATGTTCTTAGCATAAAATGCAAACACAATCTTTTAATATTTGTAATACATACAGCTAAGTGAATTCGCACTGCAGTGCTAGATCACTTTTTCTTGAATACAAGAAAAGGTCAGAAGAATTCTTCTTATTGTACTACTTGATCTTTAATGAATAGATATTTTGTTCCTCTGAGGATCTAGCCCTAGGCTTTGACAAGAATGGAAACATGATGCACCATTTGCTGTCTGAGATAAATACTTAACATTTAATTGGTATTAATTGATATCATGCCAATAATAAGAAACAAAGTCACACTCTTCATTGAGAGAGCTGAGAATGCTCAGTGTGCTTTGAATTTGACCTCTATCTTTATAATTAGAAAGGATTATAACTGTGGCAACCAAAGTACCAATTTTTTGGCAACACTAACATACTGCTGGCTTTTCATTGCTGTCTGTTGCACTACAGAAAGTCAGTTAAGAAGTTATTAAATTCTTTTCTCCATCATAATAAGTCCTATCCCACTGCATTGCTTTCTGCCTTTATTAATTGCCACATTTATATGGGTTGTACCTCAGTGGGAAGATCAGAGGAGCAGCAAGAAGAGGAAAGACCTGTTATGATGAGTATGAGGACTCTTAGCAAATCAGAAACAAAAAGGGATCTGGATTTATTAATTTATTTTAATCTTGAAAGCTACTGTCTCCTTCTTCAATCTTCATAGCCAAGAAAGAAAAACCAATTACTCACCATTCAATCACTCACAAAAATGAGTAACATGAAAGAATTTCCCTTTATAACTCTTCCATAACATCCCATAATTATTTTCCCCAAACCTGTAGACTTCCTGGTACTACTATATATTAAAAGACTGTCTCACTTTGAAATCTATGATCCCCATTGGAGGTTGCTGACATTTACAGGATTACTACCACCAAAAACAAGGTACAAACCCCTGTCATTTTGGACAATGAGGAGGTACTAATCTACCATGTGCCAATCCTCATTTACAAAGCAGCTGGCAGTGAAAAGAGTGGCTAAAAGTGATTAATAGCTACCTGTCAGCAGTGTGCTCTGCCTACACCGGCTGCACCTCTGAGCTCCTAAATATTCCATAGAAACTCACATTTGAACCAGTTAGCTATTCTGCTATCACTGCATCAACCACACAGATGGTAAAAAGGATTCTGGAGATGACTGCCAAGAGACTGCTGAAAGTGCCCCAACAGTGGTGGAAAAATCCTGATAACTTCACATAGATTGGCATCAGAAGTGCACCAGACTGACAACTTTGCAGACCTAGTCCACAAAACAGCGGGGGCAACAGCTGTGCCATCCTCTCCATGCTGCCCCATCAACTCTTTTTCACTGCTGACCTGGAGGGACCACCAGCAGAAGCAAAGAAACATTTCAGTTATTTTGGCACCTCTGATGAGGCTGCTAGCAAGGGTGCCAATTAGCGCCAGGTTTCATCATATTTGTAAGGTGGAAATGTGTTTACTCAGAACTGAGTAAACTGGGCTGAGACTACCAAATTAATTTTACATAGAGCACTCAGCCACCAGGTGGTAACAACTTGCAACTGCTAATGATTTGGCTGGCTTTGAATCCTAGAGGTAAAATGGGAAAGGCTGCCTGTCCCACTGGTCCCCTGACATACCCTGACCTCCACTAAAATTTTATAATGAGGAGGGAAAGTTGTACAACTGTTAAGCACACCAGGACATGAGGAAGATACCTCATACTACTTTTCAATCTCACTTAGGACTACGCAATGTACCACATTTAAAAGAACCACTATGAACATGTTACAATCTCAGAGCTAATGTTAAATCCCTTGTTTGTGTAGACCACAAGGACACTCTTCTGTCACTAATGATTTTTAGTGCTCTAAGATGCATTTTTCACTGTTTCAGTATCAGGAGAATCTGACGGACTAATGTTTCCTACCCAAGGCCATGAGGGGTCCATTTTGTTTTATTAAACAAGACAAATATCTCCAAACGTTTCCTATCACAAATGCGCAAATAGCACAGAGGCACACTTAAAATTATCTTATCTTACAGTTGAGAGTTCTACTCAAATTTTAAGGGAACAAATACCACTACAACCACTCTTATGTCTGGAGTGTAAGTATCATGAATTTGGAAAAAAAGAAGCATTCTAAAATCTGTCCATTAAAACCATGCCCAATTTCTTATTAAGCACTACAGTTGAGAGATTGCCTTTGATTTCAAGAAAAGAATGTAACTTCTCATACATAACTTCAGCAATGCTGTATTTTGTAACAGTCTCAAACACCAGGCCACCAGAAATATAAGTGAGGCACTACAAAATTACCTGGCACTGTGTTTAACATCCTTTTTGGCCAGGTTTTCTTCACAGTGAGCCTTTTTGTGTGCTTTTTTTTTTCTGACAAGGATGTTCAAACCACTTTGAAAATTACTGGGAACCAATATAAAGTATTGCAGCTCACATTTGAAGAGGGATTAGTATAGCAATTTGTCCAGCTGACATGTAATGAGCTACATTTTTGAGTCTGAAATTTGTAGACCTAATCTACATTAAAATCTGCATTGTGAAGCTCCACAGGCAGCTACCATCCTCCAATTTTCATAAGGTTAAAAAAAATTTAAGTCCTGTACTTCATTTCATCTACCCATCCTAAAACCTTGCAAATATACCTGAACTTTAGCTCAGTAGCTTGGGCTAGGACATTCTTTCTTTCACAGGCCCAGATGATGAGGGAAGGGAGTGAGAAGGGGACACATCCCATTCCTAAAATAAACTTAAATGAACTTGGCTTCCACAGGCAAAGCTTATGAACACCACTGTCATGGGGGAAGGTGTTCTGGTGGAAAAAAGAAAGAAGTACAGAAAGTCCAAATGTAATCTTCCAATCATAGCAATTTACGGGGTCTACCTGAGATGGGGTTAATTTTCTTCAGAGCAGTGCATGTGGTGCTGTGTTTTGAGTTTCTGACTGAGACAGTGCTGAGAACACACCAATGATTTGGCTGCTGCTGAGTATTTGCACAGTATTAAGGGTTTTATTAACTCCACTCTCTCTCCCAGCAAGCTGGCCAGGGGTGGGAAAGAAGCTGGGATGAGACACAGCCAAGACCGCTGGCCTCAACTGGCCAAAGGAATATTTCATGCCATATAATGTCATAGTCAACAATAAAATTCCTAAGTAGAAGGCAGTTTTGGGAGGCCGCGATTCCTCAGAGACTGGCTGGACATCAGGCTGCTGATGGCCTTTGTATCACTTCTGGCCCTTTCTTGTTTGTTTCTCTTTCTCTTTCCCTGACTTATTAACTATCTTTAGCCTGACAATTTCCTAAATTCTGCCTTATTCTCTCACACATACTGCTGAGAGGGGGAAGTGAGTGAGCAATTTGGCGATGATGGCTTAGCTGATGACTGGGGTCAACCAAGCACAATCAACTATAAAAGAAAGCATTCTTTAAAACAGTATCCAAAGTACCATTGCAGCTATTTTCCTCCAATGAGTAAGGTTAAGGAGGAAATAAGGAAGCTGACATAGCACAGATAGTGATGAATTTAGAGTCCAATTTTAATAAAATGTATTATTCAAATTAATGAGATTTAAGACAGTCATTTAAATTCAAGAACAGAAATTTAATAGCAGATGTTCAATGAACTCTATTGTTGAAATGAGTTTGTGTGAAAGAGAAGAGAGAGAAGAGCAGAAGTGGGAAAAGTATTCTGTATCATAGAGGTAACCTCTGACCTATTCAGCAAGAAACCAGAAATTTTGCACATGTGTGGACACAGGTGAAAAATACACATATACAGGCCTGCAGCTGTAATGAAGAGCAACATGCAAGGAAATATCTTTCCTACAGACCTAACAAGCTCCTCAATTTGGTATTTACAGAGAGAGCAAAACAGCAGGAGTTACAGAAAAGGCTAACCACACTTTTTGGGAGGTCACACCTAAAGGTTACAGTGGTTTCATACTGCCAGGGTAGTCATGGAACCACAGCTCTTGCAAGACTAGAGGTAGGTACCAAAAGCCATCCATGGTGCACTGATGATACCACTCCTAAAGCTGAAAAAATGCATTCAAATCTATAGGGGGGAGGTTTATATTTTGAACTTGTGTGTGTTTATACTACACCAATCACTATTACTCAAGCCTTCGTTTTATTATCAAGCCTTCTGATCCCAGAGGCCTCTAAAAAACCCCAGAAACAAAGGTGGTCCTAATTGTCTTTATATTTCACCCAAATCAACAACAGGAGGTCAAATGCCAGTAAAGCAAAACCTTCTGTAGCAACCAAGCCTTGCACTTGTGCTATATCCTTTTTTAGTAGCATTCTTTCAGATTATTAAGAATACTTTAATAGTAAGAAAATAAATAACATGTGGGGGTGCTGGGACAGATTATCCCACAGCTAGTGATGAGCATACATTGGAGAGATGGAGATACTAAATTGTATGAGAAAACTGGGAAAACTGTGGTTTCACTGAGAAATAAGTAAGCTAAAGGTTAAAAGAAAGGACCAAGAAAAACAAAAAGATCACAAAATCCATTTAGGAGGAGAGAGTGTTCCAAAAAAAGAAGAATTCTTCCCAGAAAGAAAATGAAAAACTGAGTTGCAGTACACACAATAACTCTTTTTCTTCCCTAACTCGTTTTCTTCCTTCTGCCAGCTATATAGGGTTTTTAATCAATAACTTAATTGAATCTTCTATAATAATATTACCACATTCCATGCTAATTTTGCAAGGCCACAACTATATCAAGGGCTGTGTGCAGTTATCACTGCCATCATTTGAGTTTATCCAGCCTACAGCATTAATAATAGAGATAAACTTAACCAAGAGCCATAATTCCTTCATCCACTGCACTAAAGCAAATGGTGTTTACAGTTTGTCTAGAGCATTAATACAGTAAAAATGTCAAGTGCAGAGTTTTCTTCCAATCAAACAGAAAAAAAAAAGCCCTCTATTTTTAATTACTCTTTTGTGTCTCTGATTTAAAAACAGAGCTGGAAATCCTTCTGGAAACAGCATCAGCCTAATAAAACAACCAAACACCCTTAGCAGCCTTTGTCTTCAATCAGTCTCATCATATCCAAACCAGCCTCTCCACCATTTTTCACTTTTACTTTGAATAGCAAAATAGTCCAGTGATGAAAGAGGATTTATCCAGTTATTATAAGCAAAGTAGCTTTAACTTCCTTTGGATATCCACTAACAAGATATAAAGTGACACTTCCTGGACACATCACCAGCACAATAGGGCCTTGATTGATTTTCAGATCATGTTCTTTAGCCTGAGATGATTCTCCTGTGGATTCTGCTTCCCAGCAGGAAAAAAATTGCCTTTTCTATGTTTGAATTCAATCTATTAATGCATGCTTTGCTGTAGACAATGTCTTTTTTCTTCTTTCCCTCTGTAGTTGATGTGTCTACACCTTGCTGGCATGGGGTCCTAATGGATCCCAGGGTTAGAGGTCAAGGTACAAAAACCAAAAATGAAATTGCTCAGCTTGGGAATCAATAAAAAAGAGACTCAATCTCTCTGAGGGTGAAATGTGCAACCAATGAGGCGTGGTAAGTATGTTCAACCTTGTGCCAAAGCTATAAATAGAGTATCAAATTCAAAAAAAGTTACACACCTAAACTAAGACAAAGAGTTAATATTATTGTTCAGCTTGCAGTAATGCCATCAGAAAATTCACAGCTGGAGGAACAGATACTGCTCCTCTGTCATTCAGAAGGTTTCTCTGGTGCAATGCTGACATCATTGACATAAATTTAAAAGGCTAAGAGACATTCACTCAAATTACTTCTGAGGTTAAGTTTCACAGATCAGGATAAATTAACTTTGGTCATATGTCTGTATTTACCCTGTGATTACAAATTCAATCTGGGAAAAAGAAACAGCGATACAAACTCTCGGAGATGGCAGGAAGAAGTTCCCACAGCCTTCACTTGAATTTCAAAGTACAGCAAATTAGTTTTGAATTGTACAGTCTATGGGTGCAGGAAAGGATGAATTTGAAGAAACATTTAAAGTTTGCAATATCAAAATAGCTGTATAAAAATACAACACTTGATACCTTGTACCACCCAGTACAAAGTAATATGGTACTTAACAGCCAACAGTTACAGAGCTTAGATCACTGGAAGATGAAAAAGGGAAAGTTAAAAAGGCACAAAATAATTGCATGGCTCAATTTTTACCGATCTATCTTTGTACCAGACATAAAATACAACTGTGTAACAGTTCTGACAGGAGCTAACTCAGTTACAAAATGAGGAAGTCACTTGACAGCTAAAGAAACACAATCTAATAACAGACACTACACACACTGAAAACAAAGCTCTCAACTGTGAACCCTAGAACATTCACCCATCCATAAATTCACTCCTCTGAGCAAGGATGTAGGAGAACATCAACACCTGGGCCAGGAGGCTGAACTAAGCTTCATTCCCCATGAAGAACAGCTGTCCTGCATTTTAAAGATATGGCATGCACACAATGCACATGAGTCCATCTTTCTGGATCTTGGTCTCCAATTCTTCTGGCACATTGCAGCCCCAGGTGATGTACATGTTCCCTTTTGCCAGCTGAGGGACAAGAAGATCTGCTGCAGCATCAATAATCATCTGCTACAGTGAAGTGCCCCAGGCTTAGTTCTGGGGGATAAAGGGAAGATCACATCCACATGGACACCCAAGGACAGTTTACAAGTACTCACAGAAATGAACTGACAGCTCTTTCAGTTACCTCAGCATTTAATGACATCCCTACTTGCATTTGTAGAGAGAATGAGAAATTAGGAGGACGCAACTAGCAATTTGGTGGACAGATCTCAAGAATGTTTTGTGCACATTCCTGCCTCCCTGGCAAGTTTAGCAAAAGAGATTATTACAAACCATCCAGTGAGAAAGCCCAACTATCCCCTCACCTGCCTCTCTTACTTCAAGTATCAGTCACCAAGATCAGGAAAAAATCCAGCTCAAGGCCTTATCATCCAGTTCCTACCTTGCACCTGAACAGTTCTGCTTACAAGCATCCCATCTACTCAAAAGCTAAATGAAGCAGGTCATTAAAAAAAAAAAAGTCCTGAACTAATTTGAGACTGATTTTGTATTTTCCTAGTAGACCACAGGCATCTTTGCCAATTCTGTTGTGAAACACTAAGTTTCTTAAAACAATATCTTCACCTTGAACTTTCCTTCCTTATAAACATGTGAATGTGGTGCACTGGTCTCTACATGGAATTCAGAGCCAGTGATTTGTAAGGGCTTTAGTTTCCTCAGCCCTCCACCTACCATTAGCAGTCCTCTAACACCTGCCAAACCTTCTTCCATGATATAACAGGATACCCCTACAGGATGTCTGTCTCTGGCCCTGGAGAGAGAACTTTGACCTCTTCAAAGGCCCACTTAGGGGAATCCTGTGCTTTAGGGCTCCAGAAGGTAAGGGGGACCAAGAGGACTGGTCCTGGTAACAGAAGGCACAGAGAAAGTGGAATTTCTGCACAACTTCTTTACCCCCGTCTTTGCTGCTGACGGTGGCCCTCAGCAATCAAAGATTTAGGAGGTAAGAGAAGAAAGCTGGAGAAAGGAGTCTTTTTACAAAACCACATTTTCAGTAACTCAGTGGAAGTCCATTGTATTATTAGCATGAGATGACTAATTAACCATATCCATACATATATATTATTGACACTAGGACACCTGTGACCTACTAGGGGGGATATTTGCCATTCAGCTCAGTTGGCAAAACACCTGCTGAGCAAAGACAATCCCAGTTTTGGCTGGGACAGCGTACGGACTGTGCACACAGCAGGAACTCTGCAACAATGACTTGGTCAATTGATTCAATCTGAGCTGTGACCAGCAGGTGTCTTTTCAGCGTGCTTTGAACAGCTTTCCGTGAAGCCCTGTGATTCACAGGAGCTGGATGCACATCAGTTTGGTCACACAACAGCGTGTCCAGATTTTCTAATGCAAGATGCAAGCGTTTTAAGCTCTCAGAAGTAGCAGCTCCCCACATGCTTCATATTCAGGTATCTCCTTGGGAGATCTCTCAAAAATTAACAAAATCAAAGACAAGAGGAATGTACTCATTTGAGTTGGCTTTGATGAGGCAAATGAAACCCAGTTTGAATTGTGGTTTTTCCTCCCTGTTTGACAAGGGAAGGATCAGAGGAGTACTGCCATAGCAGCCAACTCTTGCTGCAAACTGTCACTGGGCATCTGGAAAACAGAGATTTGATTCTGTTGTGCTTTCAGAGGAGCAAACTACTGATATACTTCTCTCACATTCTTCTAACACACAGTTTGTCAGATTTCCTGAAAGGCTCAGGGTAAATACCTGACTGTGAAGAGGACCGGTGGCATTTCACCTCATTCCTTGAGTCAACTGAAGATTTTCTAGATCCCCGTGACACATCCTTTCTATTCAAGCCCATATAAGACATTTCAGTAGCACTTAACATGCACCAGAAAACACAGTTCTTCAGTAAACTGCCAGGAAATGCAACTGCACAAATTTGTTGTTTGTAGCAGTGCATTACCAAAAAAAAAAAAAACTTTTACGGCAACATCATTTTAAAAATACCAGCAATATACACACCACCATCCCCATTAGTGTTTGGAATATCTGACTGAAATTACTGTGCATAAAGAGAAGGTATTTGGAATTGGCATTAAAAAAATAATGACACATTTAATCTCTGCAGCTTTGTAATGACAACACTTGCAAAGAAAGGAGCCACGGTATTCTCAGTCCCAAAGCAACACCAAAATCCCAGAAGCAAACCAGATTCACAGTCCAACTCCAAATTCTTTCACTTATACAGTTGTCTGTCCACACCTTAGTCTGATAAATTTGGTGCCTCTCTAAAGTGCCTTGAAAATATTTATTAGTATAAATATTAATTATCTTTAAATATCTATATAAATATTTATTTCTCTATACAAAAAAGACCTTACATGTGATAAACTGACAATTTTTTAAATGGCAAAACTCAGCACATAATTTGAAACAGAAACAAAAACGTACCATTACTTTACAAGGTAACAGCATACAGAACAAATAGCTCAACTATCCAGAGCCACAACTGATGTTAAATATCTTTTGTGGATGGATCAGTAAATCTGTCTCACATCAAACAACAAATTCATGCCTACTCATTAAAGATTCAAATGAGATATAACCCCAGAGGTACCTTTATCTGATTTTTAAAAATCATTCTTCATAAATGTAATTCCACTAGCAAAAACAAGTACTGTACTAAACTAAGTTTGACTGTTGCTAAATGCAAATTATTATGGTCTGAAGTTTCTCAAAGTATTTGGAAATATGCAAATCAGATCAGAAGGTATCTCCCACAAAAAGTGAGGAAATTGCCCAGGAAGAATTGACAGCCCTGTCAGTAGCACTGTACACCTTTGCACAAGCACATATTTGACCTTTTTTATTAAGGTGTCAAAGGCTAGAGTCAATTGTCAAATGCTTCACAAGAGGAACATGGCACTGGATTAAATTCCAACAGAAGGGAGCTGCAGCGAGGTAAGAAGTTTAACTGATCAGATTAAACCCTCTGATGGGTTAGCATCAAAACACTTCACAAGAGAGCAAGTACAGCAGTATTTTATGAGCAAGGTACCACTGAACTTGCAACAGTAATTTACACACTTCTCAAAGCACAGCCATCATCTGCAGGCTCAATAAACAAGCCACTACTCAGGATCAGCGTGAGGCTTCTAGAGGCAGCTGTGTCCTTCTGAGGAAACTCTTCATCCTTGAGGAGCTGAGATTCAGCTTTGCCACAGAAAAAGGGGGAAGGTCAGAGGGGGCTGGCAACATTCAGGGGCCACCGAGGAACTGGTAGTAGCTGAAGCCAAGAGTGGAAACAAAAGCTGCAAAATACAAGACTTCTGCTCAAGATATGAAGACCCTGGGGGTCTAGTGACCACTGCTCCGCACGCTGATATCCCCAACAGCAGCCCTAAGCACAGGGGGTGCTTACCACTGGGGGAAGAAAAATCAAGCCAAAAATCTTAACCTTGACAAGCAAGGGCTTGTAATCTTGCAAGCAATCATTTCTTCTTCCATCTCAGACCCCAAGCACAAGCAGCACTGAACCACAGACTCCAAAACACAAAAGTCTAAGGAAGCTGAGGGCTTTGGGGACATATTCCTCATGAAATTGTCATCTTCAAGTCTGGCTCTGACTCCTACTTCCAGTTTAAGATTTAGGCAGTCTCACTACTCATTCAAAATACGTCTGTGGCTTGATATGAGCCACTGCCCAAAAAAACACTGAAAAGCACTATCTGGAGTGTCATTATAAATATAGCCAGAAGTATTTCCACCAACACAAAAGGCTGAAAATATCCTTGAGGTTACAGTTTCCATAACTAACTGAGTCACATCAGCAGTCTTATTTATAAGCTGGGAAAGGATTTAGAAACCCTTGACCTTCAGGAGTCAAAGAAAGATGCAGCTGTCCTCGTTACCATTTGAAACTTCACTGCCACTTGCTGAGGCAGATTTAATGCATCCTCCCAGCTTATCTGCAGAAATGGTAAATAGTCCACATTAATCAGAACATAACCATCTCATCTTTTTGGAGATGAAGGTCCATTAGGGAATCAAAAGCAGAACTTCAGTATCTTGAAGCTTCTACTCTGATTCTGCCTGAATTATCCTTGGGCTCCTCATAGACAAAGGGTGGAGGAAGTGATTTATTTTCCGAGATATTCCTGTTAAGAAACAAGACAATAGATTCCCATTTTCTTATCCAGTTTTTTAAAGCACATAAGGGCAGGCAGATGCCAATAGAACTGACAACTCAGTGTTTCCTGATTTCCAGCAAGCAAACACCACTCTACACTCTGCACTTTAAGATCAGAGCAGCTGAAGGTGCTTTTAGGCAAGTTAAATGAGAAGAGAAAAAAATAAACATCACCAACTTTTACTCCATGTCCTTTTGAAGTAATTTGACAACTGTTGTCATTCCCAATTCTCAAAATTAGCTGAAGTTTAGAACACAAGCAGCCCAGATGTGGTACACAAGCCATTATCAAAGTTGTAGTAATTCTTCATATAACAACTGGTGTGACTCTCAGAGACCTTGCACAGGGATCAGGACAAACACTTATAATGCAAACATGTTACAGTGGAGTTTTTTTCCTGATTATGACTTTTGGTATAAGTAAGATTTCATCAAGAAGCATTTTCCAAGAACTACACTGTTTCAGCAAACTTGGTGCAGGCATAAAATATTGACTTAGCCAGGAAACATCTGGAAAACCATGGACTTCAGTTCCTTTTATCTCATAGGCTTTCATTTTTGAAGGACTACAGAACACACCCTTCCACATTTAAAAATGCCTTTAACATATATTTTGGCTTCTCTCCCTGCACATGATAACATGCTGTAATTCTTACTTATATCCCTGACATTTTACGTAAGAAAAATCCAGATAAGCTCAACTGAAATCCTTCAGGCTGAAATATTTTTAAGGCCCACAATGAAGCAGAAAAACATGGAAGAAGAAAGCTTGAAAATAAGAAGACCAGCTGCGTATATTTTGTGTAGAACCACACGCTTACTTCAACCACCACTCACTGCTTCCCAGGTTTTAAGCAAACTGCAAGGAGCCAAATTCTAAACAAAGTTGTATTCAGTGACACTGCGGAGCCACTCTGCATTCAGAGCAGCAACATGTTCATTTCTTCCATGCAAGGAGATGTTATGAATGCTTGTACTAAGTAGCTGGATTTGCTTTCATTAAATCCAAAATAAAGTTCTTTTCCACAGACATTCATTACAACACATATCACAACCACTGCAACGTTTCTTGATAGGAACAAGATGATTTTGTGTCCCCTCTGAGAGGGGAGGAACAGTTCCTGAAAAAGGTCACAGTGTAAGAAATTCTCCAAAAGGCCTAACAGCATGTAAGGCTGATTACCCAGCAGTTCACAGAATTCTTCAAAAGGATACAATACACCACTCTCAAAATGCTCCTTTCTAACTGATGTTTCTGAACAGCAAGGAGAACAGAGGCCTACGTTGAAAATACATAAATTCAATAAATCACTAGTTCTCTCAGTCCGAATCTATTCTGAAGGAGCTGACATCATGCAAATCCATCCAGAAAGAGACACAGTAAAGCCACATGAACTAATGTTGTAATCTTCTTATATTGTACATAAATATACATTGAGAAAAAAAGTGTTTTATTAATTGTTTCCTTACAGTGGGACACAATGATGCTTTGAATAGAAAGCTTTTGTGGAAAAGACGAATGCAAGTTCTGTCATTTATAAATCAGTTTTTTCTAGGAAAAATTGCCATCTCAATCTCCAGCTTGTAATGAGTAATTCCAATTTCTATAGGTAAACTAATTATGAAGTGATAAACCTCCAGACTGATTACACCTGAGAAAGGACCTATCCAATACCAACAGCTTCACTACACCACTGTGGATCCAGGCACTGAGAGGAAATACTCAAGGACATAAGCCTGGGGAAAGTAGCATTGGTGGTGCTGCATGCACAAGCAGCTGGCACACTGGGAGGAGGCAGCACATAGGAGTGTGACCAATTTAGCCAGGTACATTCAGAAATTAAAACTGCTGCTCTTGGAAGAAAGCTAAGTTGCTTTCAGAGTTTGCTTTGTGCGTTTGTGGGGATATTCCTTGGGGTTTGTGGGTTTTATCTGGCCACTGCTGGTGAAAAAGGGCACACAGAGTATAAAATTGGCTTGGTTTTACTCCTCTGTATTTAACAGCCTCAACACACAGAGAAGCCTATCAATAATCAGATGGACTGGGATAGAAGTAACTACTTTTCCTTCCTTCCTTCGAGCAGAGCTGCAGAGCAGAATGGACAAGTGGGACAGGGCAGAAGCTGCATTCTCTTCCCTTGGGAGGAATTCTGCCTCTCTACAGACTGCCCCCAGAAGCATCCCAACACACAGTGCTTCCGTGCTCCTTGTGAAGGTCTTTGCTTTAGAGCCAGAATCACCAAGTCTCCCGACAGATGAATGCAGCCTGGAAAAAAAAAATTACTGAAAGCAATTTATCCAATAAATATTGATATTTACTGAAAATTCCTTTCAGCAGTCATTATTTGACCAGCTCCACAGACTGTCCACATCCAGCAAGTAACTCTTTCGACAGTTTTTTCACAGCTCCTGAACACCTGCTTAGGAATAATGATTTTTGTTATTTGACAAGCAGACCTGTCAAGGTGTATTTTTTCTCTGCCTTCAGTGTAGCGGCACTACAAAAGCAGAGGAAAGAAGACACGTGGCAGCATCTCTAGAGGAGATTCAGGAAGGGCTATAAACCTTGTAGGGTAAACACAAGAATTCCTGATGCAGAAGAGTGCTAGTTAAAACGTAGCACCCACTAACCCTCTGCCACCACTCAGAGCAAAGGAACACAGGCACTAATTCTCCACTCAAAGTTAATGTGCTTATGTTGCAAACTTACAGCCTGCTCCCAGCCTGGAAGAGGATTTCAACACATACATCAGCCTACAGGACTACTCAGATTGTACAGACCTAGGGCCTGAAAATAACATTCAGTCAATCCTTACCTCTGCTGGGAGGTACAGGATTAATCTAATTCTACAGTCTGACCCTTTAAGTCATCACAGTGCCAGTAACACGCAGGCAACAAGACAGGACAGCTTTTTAAAACAGTTTTATAAGACCAAGCAATTGCAAAATCAGCAGGTGAATGAAGTATTTGCACCACTGTTTTCAACAGTGAACTCTTCCTGGTGTCACAAGGAGATACTACAAGGGTAAACAAGAAGGAAGATTTCCACTATGGATAGCCAAGAGCAACTATTCTATACTGTAGAGAAAAAATTAAAAGTCTAAAAATAAAAACTGAAAGGAAACTTACTGGGTTGCATTGCTCTGTTCTTTTGCCCCTCCACCTCTACAATTTAAAGAATAACTTGACCTAGAGAGAGACATTTTGCTGGGTTGTTACTTCCTCTACCCCTCCTTGCAAGGAATCAGCAAAACAAACTGCTGTACCACCACACAAACTAAGGCACTCCTTTCTTGTACTTTCAAGTTCAACCCTTTTTGCCTGAGGAATTCTCTTGGCTCCCGGGTTTGATGTCAGCCCTTGATTGTGTTTTGATGTTTCTGCAGATCTACGATTGAGTTCAATTCTCAGCAGCCAAAACAGACATTTGTCATCCTGTATGCATCAAATTTCCTGTGGCACACTGCCCACTTAATCATGCAGGCAAGGGGAGCTTTGACAAAGCAAGGGGCTGTCTGCAAGCCACCGTGACCCAGCATGTGTGGAGTCACTTGTAATTACCATTACTTAGAAGGATCACTCAAGGCTTCCCGGTGTTGCTGCACACCAGCTCAACCACTCCAGAGTGTCTGAGTAAATATTTGCACGCAACGAGAAGCTGTTGAGAGGGTTTTGTCTACAGCCACAGCCCCCAGTGCATGAAATATTCAGCACATTAAATGTCTCCACTGATGCAGAGTGGTGGGTTTTCACTCTGATTTGATTAGCAGTGATGATTCTTTCATGAGGTGTGACTGTCCTTCTAGATTAGCATCAGCCCAGATTCCATGCAGCAGTCACGGAAAAAAGGAGAAAGAGGAGTCTGACATGTTACAAGGGTTACTGCGCAGAGTCTCTATCAAGTCTCGTTTAAAAGAAAATGCTGACGCCTAAATCCTAATTTCATAAAAAGCATTGCTAAGTAGAACTCCAAATTTAAACACAAATGTGAAGCTCAAATCTCAAAATTAGTAGGAATTAACTAGGAAAAAAATCTAAAACAACACAGGTTTAACTGAAGCAATGTCTGAACAAATAAGACATCAACTCTTTATCCATAAAAAGCTGGAAGAATTTCACTGGAGAACATGCTTCCATATTAAGCATAATGATCATCTCCTAATGAACACTGTAGAACTTATTACTTGCACTGATTTAAAATGTGGCTGCATCACTCCTAAAAATTTTTTGCCTAAATACATCTCCTCACTACCCAAGCAATTGGCAATTTTCAATAATGATGATGTGACATTGGTTGCATACTTTTAATATCTATCTATTTTAAACTATTCCCTTATGGTAACATTCCCATATTATCTCTGTACCGTAGCAGTGAAGTGAATCTAATGGAAGCAAGCAAATTCTGCAGGAAAAAGCAGTTTATTGGACTGAGTAATGTAAGCTGAAACAGAGATAAAAAAGGGCTGGTACTCACAAAAGCTACTCTTGTTTGCCAATCTGATCAGCTGCCTTGACCAACAGCAGTTTGGACACAGCTCTGACTTAGACAAATTGGATTTTGAAAATATCTGAAACTCTGCAGCAAGCATTCTGCCTTAATATGAAAGGCTGACTATGCACCCACTTAAAAAGCAGAGCACTAACCTCCCTAGTTAAATCTTGGTATGTATGTCAATACTGGCTGCACTGGGGACAAATGAAAATCCTCTACACAAATTCACAGGCACAGCAAAGAGAAATTCCGGGGTCTATCAGACACAGAATTTTCACAGTACATCAGCAGCAGTTATTTAGCACAAGAGAATTCTGTAATTGTCACTGAACAGGAAAATTCAGAGTAGCCAATAAGCTTCTGTTCTCGATGAGGGCTTGTGTTTAAAAAGCCAAACAAAGCATCTAAGTTTCTGGAGATAAGCTATCTTCCACATAAAACTGGTTTAGAAACCGCATGTCTCACAAACTGCTTCAAGCCATTAGAAAAGCTTTAAAATGATCAAAGGTCATTGTTGAGTTTGGAAGGCTTCAATCCCCATGAGCAAGTTCATCAGCAAAGTTCTAAAAAAGGACAGCAAGGGGTAGGAGCCCACCACGCTGCTCATGGAACTCCTTTTCACTGCACCACAGGCCCAGACACAATTCCAGTTTTCCATTTAGCTCCCATTTAAACCAAGATGACAGGATGCTGCAAGTTACACACAAGAGCTATTCTAACTTCCTAGGAGTCCAACCAGGAATTTTATTTTCCTAATTACACCAGCAAGGATGATGGAGGAAATTGAATTACACAGGGCTAAATTAAGAAAATTATAGCAGACATCCAGTGCTTTGCTTAAAGGCATTTTAAAACACTGTCACTGGTGCACAGGAAACTCCAAGATGAAGAAACCATAGCATTCCTTGTACTTTCCTAACTTCCAGTATTATGGATTATAGTTGCCTACATAAAGACAACTGATGAGAATCCTATTATGCCCCCAAAAGAAGAAACAAAGCTACATGCACTTGCTCCCAGCCACATGCAGATTCCACTACACTCCACATATAAAGGTGTCATTTAGTTCTCTCTGTATTTTCAGCCAATTCTTTCAGGCATGCTTTGAAGGGCTACCATAGCAAATTTCTCTTTTACACATTGAGGCAAGGAGAGTTAAAATGTGTCTGCCAAGATGAAACCCATGTTTATAAACCCCACTTTCCTCTAAACTGGCACCTGCAACCTGTGGTATTTGCAGAGCAATTGGTTAAGCCATTCACAGGGTCAGCAGTATACCTTGGAACAAAAAAAATCCACAGCTACTCCATACAATCCAACACTTAGATACATCATCTTTCACACAAGCAGCTTCCCAAATCACAAAACAGCACTAGGTCTGCTCTGTAGAAATAGCTACAGAAACGCCAGCAACCTCAGCAATCACTAATGATGACAAATGGCAGGCCTGGAAATTCACAAGATGCCAGTTTTTCATAAACTGCTGAATCTCTGCTTTCTCCTAAGTGTGGCCCCTGGTTCTCCTTGCTCTCTCTTCTTTTTGTCTCCAAAAAGCAACAGGCAAAGAAGAAGAGACTTGAAATTGCTGGAGTAGGAAGCAGAGAACATAGGAGCAGCAACACAAAAATGCTGTCCGGCCAAATGAATCAGGAAATGCAAATAAACTGAGTGAATCCCCCAGGAGAAACTTCCCAAAAATTTCATGCACTAAACAGACCAATCACTCAAATAGACTGTGGGACTATTATTGACTTGTTGATTAGAACTGCATCAATATTTTTAACACTTTTGTCAGCAATTTCTACCAAATTTGTATCAGTTTTTTCAGCTTTGTTAGAAAGAATGGAGCGCCTGTAGAAACTTCTCATATCCCTCTTATTTCTTACGGTGCTTTGAAAATTCATTTATAGCTGATAGGCTGAATTTTCAATTTCTGTTGAGGCCCAAACTTTACCTTGAAGATCTGTTTAATAAAAATGCAACACTCCAAGGATAAAATGCTACTAAATAATTTGCATCCCAACATTATGCAAGCTTCAACACAGGGTTACATTTTATACAGACTGAATAGAGTGAGCCTATAGATTACAGAAATCTAAGACTCAATAAACCAGCAAGTTAATTCTTCACATATGCAGGGGTACCCATGAGCTCAACAGCATTAAAAGCCACAAGAGACAAAAGTTCATTTCCTGGAAAGCAATACCCAGATGCTGAAGTACTTAAAAAAAAAACAAAAAACAACACCAAAATGAACTACAGCTGGAAAAGATCAAATGCCATCCTGATTTTGACCATGTTGCTTCTGCTGTTGCTATTTTATGTCGAGTCAAAAATCCAAACTAAATAATAATAATCAAATTATAATCAAACTAATGGGATATATCAGTTGTCCCTGAAGTACCAGGCAATCCTTATATAACCTTTCCCAGCCATAAAGTGATCTTGAATTTAAAAAAATGGAAAAAAAACTAAAAGCACCAAACTACAAACACAAAAAATAACCCAAATGTAAACAATCTTAATGCTCTGACACAATTTGATTTTGAGACTTGGTATTTCAAATGGCAAAGACAAGCTCACCTCTACTCTCAGCCTCTCTGCCAAGTTTGAGAATGTGACAATCTCTTCTGTTTCTTTGTGAAATTTCTGTTAAAAAAAATATTTTTTCAAAAATGAGTAAATAGTAAAAATTAATTAAAAACTAATTTTTTATAAAACTTTTAAAATATTTCAAACTAACTCTTTATAAACAGCATCTCTAGTTTTATAATATATAGACATAAAGAAGTGGTTTAAGTTAACTGGCATAAAGTTACGAAGAGGAGTAGAAATGCCAGATGAAAGAACCGAAATTCAAAAACAGGATTAAAAATTGAGAGGAACAAAATAAAAAAAACAAAAACAAACCACATGCACAAAAAAAAAAAAAAAAAAAAAAAAAAAAAAAAAAAAAAAA